>OW152815.1:15083406-15540906 GCA_933534255.1 Iphiclides podalirius | reverse complement strand
AACATCGGAGAAGCTGTATTATGGAAAATGTAAGTTTGTGTAGTGTTATTTGTGTAATGAGTGTTTTTAAGTGAGTGTGTAAAACGTGTAGGTTATGAATGGTAATAGAATAAAAAAATATTAACTTAAAATTATACAAACTAAATGAACATGAGAACAATAAACACTTCTTATAGTTAATGCAAATGATTATTAAAAAAACCTCTTGTATATTATTAGATCTTAACGTAAAAATAAAAGTAAAATTAAATTGCCTTTTTAAAAATAAGCCATGGTTAAATAGTCATTTATTCATTTTAAGTTTCTCAAGATCGGCCTCACATTCAATTTTTATTTGGGGGCAAAGCTCATTTTTTCGGATATAGATGACTCCACGGGATGTCCAGCAGAAAGCGAACTTATGTTCTCGTTGATATATTCGAGCCAAGTGAAATAGTCTCTGTTGTTGTTGTGTTAGCGTTTCACCAACATATACTGGTTGCACAGGGGTATTCATATTGAAGTGAGTGGTGTTTAATTTTTCGCACTTTTGTTTATTTTTATTAAAAGTTTTCACCGCGCGTAAAATCTTTTCCTTCAAAATTACTGAGGTAAATTCAGTTATTATAGGTTATGAGGAATCTTTTGCGCTTATTCTATATATATATATCCTTTAAGTCTGAGTCTTTGATGTCGATACAGAGCGTATTATTCTTGATTTACGTTCTAAGTTGCATATTTTACCCTCTAAAAGTTGTATATATCTTTTGTCTTCTTTTCGTTCATCCTCCAAAGCTTTTATACGACTTAAGAACTCATCATATTTACTTGACATCAGTTCAATGGATTTAGTAAACTCCGTATTTTGTTCTTTAATATAATTTATCGAAGTGATTATATCTTGAAAACGGCTATTTTGTTCCATTGAAAGAGAGTCGAACATTTGCTTAATTTTAGACATAAGTGTAGAATCCGCATCGTCACGTTTTCTCTTTTTACGTTCAGTAAGATTGTGTAACAGTTGCAAGTTAGGCTCAGAATTACAGTGATGTTGTAGTTCACTTTCCTGAACCTCTGTGTTTTTAAGGCTTGAAGACTTTATTTCCGTGTCTTTAAAAGGCGTTTCCTTAGTCGCAGATATAGATGGTGATACCTTGCGAGGAGAGCGGGATGGCGGCGGGGTGCGTTTTAACGGCATTAGTTATCAAATATAATACCAGGGCACCAGAAAATCTATGCAAGCGCGAGAGTAATAGTGAATTGCTTCGCTCTGAGCTCACCTGTACTGGACGACGATCGACGATTTAGTACAAATTTCTCGGTCACCACTGTAGAATGACCCGTCTTATTGAGTGCGTGCGTAAAGAATGCAGTCTTGTTGGCGATATGCTGTCTTTATCCGATAAACAGAGCTTATTCATCTATCCACCTTTATTGCACTTTCATTCACACTTTAGAGCAATGGCATAAAAGACTCACGCGCGTTGCCGTGCATAGGTAAACCTCCTGACATAAGCTGCGATCCTAATATTTAATGAAATTTTCGATGTTTAAAATTTCTTAAAAATTTAACTAATTTTATACACCACACACGTCTTGTCTTCTCAAGAGTCCGAAGGGAAGGGATCTTTGATCAAGAAATGAGTCGATGTTCATAAATATTTTTAAGTTGTTTTAAGTAATGTTTCTAATCCAAGTCTAATCATGCAGTATATGTATATTGTTTTAGAACACATGTAAGTAACTGATATCAATGTAACAAACGTATAACTATCATAAGTCTTCAGACCATCACATAATTTAATAATGTGCCCAATTTTATAACTTATTGTGATTGGATTTTTATTTTATCCGAACGTTGGCGACTGTCATTGTGTAATAATGTCATCATCATCGCCCTGGTGCCCTTATTCCACCTGGATGGGGTCGGCACATCATGTAAATCATGTTGTAAGTCGTTTTGGCTATGTTTTTATACGACCGGCCGCCTGAATGACGTCAACCCTCATTTGAAAACGAATACCCAGATACGTAACTCTGTGGGTAACACAAGTCCCGTGTGGGATTGAACCCACGAAACCCGACACCGAAACCAATAGCTTAGCATCGCCGCCACCGAGTAACCATTGTGTAATAATATAACAAACTAGCTGTTAACCGCGGCTTCGCCCGTGCGGCCAAAGGGAATTAACAATGAGTTTTTTTATTATACACCAGAATATCTCGCAGATGGCTAAATTTTTTCGTACTTAGATGTCACTTATCATTCACATATCCACAAAATATCTTTAGAAATTATAGCCTATGTGTTATTCTGATGTATAGTCTATATTATTGTAAAGTTTCATTAAAATCGATTCAGTGGTTTTTGCGTGAAAGAGTAACATCTATCCATACATACAAACCTTCGCGTTTATAATATTAATAAGGATAAGGGTGTAAAATGTTTCTAGCATTAATAATTTAACAAAAATTTTGGTTTGAGAAAACTAAAATAGTAGATTTTCATAACAAAAAACGAATAGACAGCAGTGGTGACATAGCTATCGCTTCTTCTATATGCGTGGTGTACAAAAATAACTTTTGCATAAAAAAAATTAAAAATCGAAAACATCCGCAGTTGCGACACGACTACTGTTACATGCTGATCCCATCATAAAATTGTATTTAAAACATTAGGTCGTTGTCATCAACATTTTGAAATGTCATCGCTTTTTACATGTGTATAGAATATTGAAGCATTCAAATATTTTGCAGTGTGTGTTTGCGATTCATTGTAATCTATAAACACATACTTTCATAATAATAAACTCTAATGCACACATATCTGTTTAATTCGAGTGTCTGATAAAATTTTAAACACACACAAGTCTCATTAATTTATTTCTAGTGGTTAGATAGATGACAATAATAAAAAATAAATACCTAAATATATTAAGACACATTTTTACACAACGTTCTCTAGTCCCAAACTAAGCAATGCTTGAACTATCAGTACTAAATAACTGATAAACATACTTTTCTTTTGTAAATAAATACATATTATACATATATAAACACCCAGAGACTAGAAAAACACTATGTTCATCACACAATATTTTTCCAGTTGTGGGGATCGAACCCACATCCTCTGACTCAGGAGGCAGGTATACTACGCTATTCGGGTCGTGTCTCATTCTATTCATGTTTCAACTGGTTTATAGAACTCAAATGGAATTTGTGTGTACGTTGTAAGAAATCCAAAAAGTGTCAACTTATTCTATACTTAGCTACGTCTAGACATCCTCAAATCGTAATTGTAACACCTTAGCCACAAAGCCTAAGTCTAAATTTTGACATACATCAGTGACAAATCAGTGAAACAGAGTCATATTCACAAAATCATTCGCTGAGACCATGGTCCAGTGTTAGATCAAAGCCTAATGAAAATATTAGTGCAGTTAGTGAATAGCAATATTTTTAAACAATATAAAGTAGTACAGTGTTATTTGAGAATAGCACAAATAGGTATTGCAAATTCCATCGTTTCATCGAGTTATTTCAGTTCTCACGTGCTCGTCTTAGCTTATTGTAAATTTGACATAGTCCAAGATCCCAGGGCCGCCAGACGTCACGTATTTTCTGACGAACGAAATGTGTATTATTGAGTAGTGTTACTATGTACTACGAGCGCCTGCCTACCTGCTAGTTTAGTCACTGGACCAATTTTCAAGTATCAGGTACTCAAGGTACATAAAAACATTACTTACTACACGTACATTCTGCAAGTTGATTTTGAAGTATATTTTGGACTACATAGTTAAAAATAAGTTATCAATACTCCCAGACACTTTCCGTTGGTTGTATTGGTTTGCAGATGCCTTACAATTATCTCTTTTTAATGATATTACCACGTTTAGGAAATCTTACAACGGAAACTATTAAAACAATTGTATTATAATTAAATTTGTCGCAATATTACGACGCAACTGGCGATTTACCAAGGATATTTCTCTATTTCTTTTCCTACCTTAATATTTATATTTATACAGAAGTTTCGTTAATTGTTTTTTTATGGAATTTATTAGCTTTCTTCGTGTGATACTCAAATTTAAAGAATGTGATGCCTTATACATCGAATCGTAGTGCAGAAACAGTTAATGCTATTCATTTGAACTGCAATTATCAATCCAAAACGTGACAATAATTACACCCGGTATACAATTACTGGCGTACAATATCTTAGTTGAGTTGAGAAGCGTAAGATTCTTTGTAATATTCCAGGCGCCATGTACCTGTCATAGAACCCTAATTTTCTCATATCCACAACAAGAATTGATCGAACAGTTGTATCGGAATTACGTATTTTTTTAAGTGAGAAGGTTGCAAGCGAGTTTGCGGTTCACCTGACGTTAAGTGATAACCACCGCCCGTGGACATTTGCAACACCATTAGGGTTGCAGATGCGTTGCCACCTTTTAAGAAAGTGAGCCCCGGATACCTCATTCACCAGACGAAACGCAGAAGTATAACACTTCCACTTCAAGCTGGTCTTCTTTGAGATCGTGGTACTTCAATGAACGGACCTAGCCAATCGTGCAACAGCAAACTGCTGCGTGGTCCTACCAACAGTTGAATATTTAGTTGCGTATTTTCCAACTGCCTCCATATTTCTTCTACATTAGACGCAATTTTTGTAGCCCCCCTTCAATTTATTTCTGTGGTTGTGTATGTTCCAGGTACAAAATATTCTAAAAGGCTTAATTTTAGAACGTTTTGTACATGGGATCCATTCGATTAAACTTTATATAGACCTTGGACTAAAAGCGAAAACTCTCACTAGAAACCAAACTTGCCCTTTAATTTCAAATAATTTCATGTGATATTCTGTTAGTATCGATATTAATCATCAATCGGAAACTGATGCTCACGGCAGAGTACATGACATTTGAATCAGACTCGAGGAGAAATGAATGACATTTTATTGTAATTTCATGTCAATATGAAATTTACGTCAAGATCAAAAAAAATATCTCTGTCTTCAGAAGCCGCAAAGATTTATTTTGGAGCGTAACTATATTTCGATATTCTTTTCCATGCGCTCCGGCCACCTTTCATATTTATGATGGATTATTTAAAAATGTTTGTTTATTTCTTTAAATGTTTAACATTTGTCGTAGAGAAACTTTCAAGAAATTACAAAAGATTCTATTGTTTTTCCCGTTGGACTCACTGAAACCGATGCCTTTGTTACTGATTATTACGGTCGGACTTCACGGTTGTTTATTTCTTTATCATAAATAACATACCATTTTACTACCTTCGTTATGATGGAAAATGATAATATAATTCAATATATAACGATAAAGATGTGTTTGACTGAAAGAAAATTTTAATATATTTTATTTATACAACGTAAAATTCTTAGAATTTTTCTTTTGCCTGAAAACTTTTTCTTTTGCGGGTGTATAAAGGATAATAATATAGAAAGGGCTCTTTAAAATACGTAAAAAACAATTGAATCAGTCATAAAAAAATGTGAATATTACTAATGTGTACTCAATATATTAAACCTTTCAAGATAAAAGGAGATTAAAGCAATTGCCATCAAATAATGATTATTATTATTCAACAATCTTTGTTTTGCACATAGCATTTATTACCATATTCGACATGTTTTCTCATTACCTTTAGGTGTCCTTAACTCGCAACACTGTTGATTTCTGACATTTTACTTAGAGGATTATTAATCAATGCCCCTCTGGGCTAGCCGGATCCCACGAGTTATAAACCGCCCTTATCGTTGGGTAGGGCCGCGCATGTGCTCATGCGTGCTTTACATTAGAGAGGAATGTCACCTACGGGTCATCGGGTTTGGTCCGGACCGTGACAAAAAATGTAATATATCAGTATTGCCTTAAAAACTGAATTGTTCGTGGTCAAGTTCAAAATCAAAATCAAAAATATATTTATTCACATAGACGCTTGCGCGTTCTTATGATATGTCAAAAATTTTACATAAAAATTAATACGTTCGTAAGTTACCACCGGTTTAATAACCTTACAAAGACCGCTTCACCTTTTTTTATAAATGTCGAAGTAACTAATGATGATAACTCCGATAATACTAATGATTTTGATGACTCCGTGGCGCAGTTGCCAAAGTATTTGCTTCGGCGTTGGGGGTCGTGGGTTCGATTCCCACACGGGACAACTATCTGGGTGTTCGTCCGCGTGAAATTTATGTTTGTAAAACGTCCTTATAACACAGGATTACGTTTTTTTTGAAAAGAAAAAAAATATTTGATTTAGATATATCCGTGGCGCAGTTGCTATTGCGAGTGTTGTGGATTCGATGACCACCTATTTCGACACTCAACTATTTGTGTGACCCATAGATAATTGTATCACACATGGATATTTGTCTACGTGAAATTTATGTTTGTAAAACGTCTACGATACAGGATTATGTTGTCATACAGTAAGGGCAACGTTTTAAACCATAAAAAAATAATTAAAATTATAAATGTTATGTTATCGGTCTTACGCGGCAAACAAAACGTTTTTGATACATATTTTCTCGTACAAATATACATTTCAAGTTAGTGCGCATATGGCTATCATAATCAAACGTGTCCAAGATAAAAGGCAACAATTAGATATTCTGCAAAGAGAAGCTATCAGTGTACACACCGGAAACGGCCATTGTATGCAAAATGAGATGGCTGAAATAAGGTAATTAAAAAAAAAAAAACACTAGCGTCGTATTGCCAATGCTGATGACAAATTTAATTTAAATTTATTTGTTATTAGTAGCCTTTGTGCAAGATTAGTTCCTGTTTTCCACTTTTTTAATGCTCTTTTATAACTAAAATTTGAGGTTTATAATCATAATATTCTGTCCCATGACACAAAACATCAGGATAAATTTTATCTGAAAAATAAACTTCCCTATTTTCATTGTATAGTTTCATTAAACTCCAGTTTATATTTGTTTTACCAGTTGCAATGAATACTATGTTCAATTTAATTCTAAAAACAGTATAGAAATTATATCAGTACTAGGTAAAATAATAACTTTGCAGAAAAGTTGAAATAATTTCTTATATTTACTTATCGTGTTTTTCGCTACGGGCTATATTTGATATTTTTAACTTCGAGGCTTTCAAAGACGATATTACAAACCAAATTTTATAGCATCCAATATAAATATTGAGTTTTGGTATAATACTGAGATTTTCTTTAATGTAATTTGACTTCTTAGAAAATATTATACTCATGGTTTATGTATGTATAGTTCTAAACGGCGCGAATTTACAGCGGATATATAGACACGTAGTGATTCCATACACGAATCAATACAATACGAATCAAATACATGCATCATTTATCATCAAAACGTGTTTTTTTACGATATTAAGTCTCTGGCGTTGAGTGAAAAGAGTAAAAAAGATCAAGAGTGAAAAAAAATTATTTCATTCCGTTAATTTTGTTTTGTTATTTTTATAATACTCTTGGATGGGTTGAAGACAAGACGACCTCCTTTAAAAATTAGTTGTGTAGACAATTGGTAAGTGTAATATGATATTTAGTAGGTGCTTGTAGTTCATTTGCTTAGCATATCTATTCCATACATTTCATGGTAACATTGTGGAGCGGTTACGAATTAATTAAAGATAAAAAAATAACATTCTTTATAAAAGAAAAAAGCCATTGTCACATTTCAATAGAAAGTAGATTAAGATTTTGAATTTGATTTAGATAATATAAAATTAATTTTATATTATCATTAGAAGAGAGCAAACAATAGAATAATTAATGTAACGTAGCACTATTTAAAAATGTAAAGTAACAAGAAGAGGGATTTATTTAAGTGTTTTTGTCATATCAGGATATAAGCCAAGTACCATCATAACGAAGGTAATCACGGTTCTCCTTCTAATGGCAAAACCATAAAAAGGTAAAATTTAGCACTTAAGATTGAAAATTAAAATATGTAGAAAAAGTGCGAAAAGATTGTCGCCGCTGTGGGAATCGAACCCACGTCTTCGGCATTCGCGGCATTCATTCTACATATTTTAATGTTCAATCTTAAGTGCAAAGATTAGCACTACAAACAAGGTAAAATTTAGGTTCAATTAGCATTTTTGTGAAGATCAGATTTTTCGATAAAATGTCTTGACGCAGCCCAGATAAAAAAAATCAATTGAAAGTCTAATTTCTCAGCCTATTAACAGTGAGGAATCGCGCCACCGAGAGTGTCTCGAACTCCAACCCCCCTCCCCCTCCCCCTTAAAGATCGACTGACCTGTCGTCTACCGGGGGTAGAAGATTCGTGTTCGGCGACGTTTGAAATACATAAATAATTGTCTGTTAATAATGTTTTTATCTATAAATTTATTTCCATTAAAATTCTTCTCGAAGTGGCGTCCGATTTGAAAGTTTTAACTTGATCAATATTAAGGAGAATTCGTTTGTATACCTTTGTGTCCCACATTAGAAGGTGGGAGCGAAGTCATCCTTTAGTCTTCTTATGTTTTTCAACATACATTATAATGTCAATGTTTCTTCTCCAACGATTTTATTTATCAGATAAATGCTATCTACAGAGATCCGATTGCGCCGTGACTGACTTCTGCTTAATACAATCTATTCGGCTTTTGTAAGATTGTCTTCGATAGTATGTCATTCCAAGGCCACATAAAATCAGTATATTTCTTTACTTTCAAGTTATACTTCTAAGGTTTAAGATGTCATATCGCTCTCCTAGTGGCTGTCCTTGGAGTACTATTATCTAAAATTTAACGGTGTAAAGTATTTAATCTGTAAATATGTAATTATCTGTAAAGATGAATTTTCTGACTTATTTATTTAATTTCCATTAATTGTTCGTCAGTTTCAAATATAGCAAGAGTTATAGAAACTGAAAGATTTAAGACGATTTTCGAGTGATGTGATTTTTTTTCCAAACAAAGGCCCATGGATATGGGAAATCTGTGAAGTAACGATGTTCAATATTTTAAAATAATAACCAAAAAATATCAGAAGGAATGAGTATCATACAATTATCCATACTTGCGAAATGTTTGTATTTAGTAATTAGACATACACACACACATAATATATATATATATATATATATATATATATCTCTGTTGGGCCACGCAACAGTGTTCACTATTGCACGAATGGGCAGTTCCGTCCGGGTAAGTACCACGACCTCACAGAAGACCAGCGTAAAGTAGAAGTGTTACACTTCTGCGTTTCTGCTGAGGTAGCTGGCCCACATTATTAAAAGGTGCCAACACATCTGCAACCTTTGTTGAAAATTTCCATGGGCGGCGGTTGTCAACTAACATCAGGTGAACCGCCAACGCATTTTCTCCTTTATCACATAAAAAAATATCTATGATATAAAAATTAACAATACGTTATTACTAGTATGTTGTGTTGAAAAGTTTCAGGGAGTTTCAAACTATAGTGTAACATAGATATTCAATTAAAAGTAATTTATTATTACACAAAGTTAATTTACCTTTTTATTTCACGTAACTTAGCAAGATTTCAATAAATCTAATAACAATCCAAATTGAACATAGTTTTATATAATATGAATTGTTTCAAAAGAACAACATTAGAAATATTCTCGATTTCCGTTAATTCCGAAATCTGTACTGCCGTTGAAATTTATCGTCTTTGTGTTTTAAACCACGTTTTATATTGTTTCAGATTCAACAAGATGACTCAAGAGATAAAACAAACGTTACCACCGGATAATTTTAACTCTACGTAAGTGATTTTTCAAAAGATGTAAATTAGACGCAAACGAAATTCATTCTCGTGTAAGGTTGTTCATTCAAATGTGTTGCGTAGATGAAGGTGGTGAAGGAAAAAATCCACTCAATAACAAGTATAGTCAAGACTTGTGCCGAGACTGTGCTTCCTTTAAGATTAATATTTGAATTTTGATTTATATTTTGATTCTGTTTTTCATCCAAAAAAAATTATTTGTCTTTTCCTATCATCTTAACTTTTGTAATATACATTGGAATTAAAACTCTGGGAAATTTATATAATATTACTTTTTGGTTACTTTTGATATGACTATGGACTAAGTCTAAACATGGGCATTACTAATCGTAAAATCAAATAAAAAAAAAAAAAAAACACGAGGACAGTTTTTCTTGAACGGAAAAATATCAACTTTCTGATCCAATCCTATTATTTTCGGCGTCGCCCTATTGTTTCGATTTTCTCAACACAGCATACGCGTGATATTTGCTCAGATAACAGATGAAACAATACCATATGCATAATTATTAAAGTTATTTAGATTTGGAAGCGGTTTTGGCTTTACGAAAAAACCGGGCAGGCGGCAAGTAGCTATATCGTTATTGTAGCAAAATTTCTGTTAATCTGCTTACCTTGAAAATTTCTATGCAATGACGTCATCGCAGTTAGTCGCCCAGAACGCTTTTGTATGAAAAACTCATTGAGAAATCATGAGTACTTGATTGTCATTGTCTTCACGGCTGACTTGCTATTTGTAAACATGGATACTAAGTAATATGATGGTGGAATGAGCGCATCAGTTACTACTACTTTATAATGTACTTGATCTATTCATAGATGAAGCTTTTGTATTATAATTGTGAAGACATTATATTATATCAATGAAAGGAGTTTATTGGATGAATTAATATTTATTAATTTAGCCCGTATGTTTCAAAATACACCGTCACCGTAAGCTGTTTCTAAAGTAACGTTGTGACTGTTATTTGTATAGCAATTTGTAATTATAACCGCTTTCATCTTGCTCATATTTCAGAGCTAACTTGACGAGTAACGCTGTATACCCGTCCACTCTCAGTATTTCATCAAAAGATATTAACGATGAGAAGGCTTACAATCCCTTTGAACATCGCGAAGTTGAACATCCAAATTCGTAAGTATCTACATTTTTATTGACATTTTTTCATTTAATGTACTGTAAAACAAATTAATACAATATAATGAATCAATAAAAGGACTGCAATCAATTATTGCGTGTAAATATTTTACGATTGCAACTGTTTCATCATGAATAAAAAAAAATAATTAACTAATTAAATGAAGCCCTTACCATTTGATTAATCAAAAATCAAAGACACTTAAATGTTACTTTTTTATAATTCCCAGAACAATCGGTTCAATTTTGCATCTACTCAAAGCGTGCCTCGGTACCGGCATCCTAGCGATGCCCGCAGCGTTCAAGAATTCTGGTCTCGTTACTGGTGTAATCGGAACGTTGATCGCTGGCTTCGTTTGTACGCACACCGTGCATATGTTGGTAAGCTGCGTAAAAATTTTAATACAATTTTTTAATGGAAAAGAAGGCAAACGAGACAGCGGGTCAGAGGATGGTAAGCGGACACCACTACCCATGGACACTTGCAATATCGGCATTCACGAATTTAGTTTCAGAGCCAGCACCATCAGCAACGATCTTGATGCACTTATGAGTAAGAAAATAAGTGATATAGTTGCAGAATTTCTCAGGAAGCCCGTAAGAAGTAATCTTAGAGAGAAGTACTTTGTGCCGAAACCTGATCGAAGGCTTTCGCTACGTCCAAACTTAACTTAGCACCAAGGTCCTCTCCCTTAGACTCAACTGCCTCAACCCATCGATGAGTTAGGTACACAAACCATGCTGACGATCGCTAACTAGCTGTTGCTCTTCAAGGTACTCAAGGATTGTCAATGTATCCACCAGCTCAAGCTATTTGTCATCCTCTTTCAGACAACCTAGTGATTATGAATTTTCCGCACACGTTAAGAACCAAAAATTTTTCAATAATCAAATAAAAACTGTTTTTTGTTTTCATCATAATGATCAGCTAATAATAAATAAGTGTTAATTATAAAAATAATGGACCTCATTAAAATAAAGATGGATCATTAACATAATAAGTGTGTTAAGTTTACACAATATACCTAACAAATTAGAGAAATGATTTGTAGTTAGTATACAGCGTGTCGTTACCATCGCGACAATAAATGAACACACGTCTAACGCTACTTGCCAATAATCATAAAAAAATATTAACGTTAAACATAATCCATAATTAAAAAAAAATATTTTTCAAACAAACTAATTAAGTGAAAAAGAAACAAAATTTGTAACATCCAATACAACTCGCGCCACAGCGTCGCAATACAAGCCTCTCCTTCTAACAGTATGTTTTGTCTCTTTTAAATTCATTCAACCCATTCATATGCTTTGTGACCTTTAGAAATGAACTTTACGTTACGCTTTTATAGGTAAGGGTGTTCTAAAATTCTTTGTTTTGGAAAATTTAATAACTCTGTAAATATCGATGTTTAAAGAATTTAAATGTTTAATACAACTTTAAAAAGTTATCCTTTATATGTGTGTTCATTTATTGTCGCGATGGTAACGACACGCTGTATGTTCCGTTATTACTCCAACTTTAAATACTCTAGGTTAGGGCATCACAGGAGCTGTGTGTTGTTGTGAAGAAACCTTCAATGGGCTTTGCGGAGACGTGCGGCGCTGCCTTTTCACACGGGCCCAAACCCCTCCGATCGTGGGGTGGAGCAATGAAGTACGTTCAGCACTAGATTTTTTATATCTTCATGTGATTTTTAACATAGTCAAGTTTACTATGATCATCACGATTTTCATAATTACCAGACCCAGAAAATGGTCCACTACTGAAATTAGGCCAAGTACAAAGATGTTTACATTAATTACGTAGGTTCTGAAAAATTATATTTTTTCAATTAATTTTTCACAGACTTGTAACGTTTTCCTTCAGTTTACATGCTTAAGCATAATTAATAATCCCGAGCCAACAATTCATTCGTAGATGTTCACTGTATATCCTATCAGAAACCGTTAAATTACATTTTTCACGTAATTCAGGTATCTTATTTAAATTTTGATATTATCCTTATTGACCCTTTCATCTAAAATAAAATACGGTGCTAAATAGTGATTAGTACAAAAAAAAAAAAAAAATACCAAACATTAAAATGGGTCAAAAATAATGAAATAAACTTATAAACTCAATTATTTTGAAAATCTAATTTCTTTTTATTTAAAAAAATAATAAGAGCTTTAAATTGTTACGTTTTAAGATTTATAATAATTATTTCTTGTACTATTACAGGAACTTGATTGATTATTCAATGGCTTTAACTTACTTCAGCGTACTTTGTGTTTACGTTGTCTTCATTGGATCATCGTTTAAAGAGGTACTTTTCTTTAAGCTAATAAGAACGGCTGCCAATCTGATTGTATTAATCTTTTTGATCCATGTCTGGTTTCAGTGATAATTAATCAGGATTTCACATCACTGTTAGACAAAAACATCCAATCTTTTTATAATTCCTTTGAACTTTTTATAATTCAGCTATTTGGACATATTTTTTATTCAAAATGGAAGCTATCATAGCGGACAGTCTTCTATGAGAGGGTGACAACGATTTATAGGAGTATATAAATCTTTGTATACTGGGCATAAATTTAAGTTTGCTCAAAGCCATTATATGCCTTTAACTATTCCTTAAAAATGCCTTATCCTTTTATGTGATAAAATATAAAATTCTCGTAAGAATTACTTTATCCCTAAAAATAGAATACCTGGAATATACCACAAATTGCTCGTCCACTATGAAAGCAATTAGTTTTAAGATGTCTTCTACTTATCTGCAGTTTATATTTCTTATTAACCTTGGTAATAATTATTTTTTGTTTACAAATCTTTTCTTAGTCTACAATAAAAGTAAATATTGTTCAGCCGTCTAGTTAATCTATGAAAATAAAAAATGCGTGATATGTTTGTACAGTTCGCGTCTTTTATTCAGCGCTATCTCATTAGCATTTTATTTAACTCATACGCATCTAGGCCGTTTTAAATATTCCGAGGAGTTTATTGCACTTAGCGATGATTGTACCTTTTTCGGGGACGTGGCCGTCGACGACATAATTATTTTGAATATGGATTAAAATCCGACTAAAAATAATCAACTCTCACGTAAAGAGTATACACGAATACAGATACTAATTTTTAATTTCTTACTCACACTTATCCTAAGGTTTTCGTATATATTTATATATTTATACATATGTTTATAAATATCATATCATAAATATTTACTGACAAATAATAATATACGTGTTTATTTATGAAATAATTTCTTTCTTTCATGTACACATTATATATATGTAGTATAAATATATCCCTATATTACAATTAATTGAAATAGAACTTTCTTTTTTTGAGGTACCTAAATATGAACTATGAAAAGGGTATACGGTATTTTTGTAATAAAACCAAATCTCAGTACTACCGCAGTGCAAATTACCACCTTGTCGACGGTCAAATGTTTCAAGTTATTTGTGTGATCAGTTGTAGATACTTCCTGTTTAATAAATCTCAAAATACGGACAGTGATTATTTTCAACTATGAAATCTCGTAATTCAATTTCGTTAACACTTCCAGGTCTTAGACGTATACATGCCGAGCCTGAACCTATCCATTCAGACATACTGCGCTTTGACATTGA
Source organism: Iphiclides podalirius (assembly GCA_933534255.1). Classification (NCBI taxonomy): domain Eukaryota; kingdom Metazoa; phylum Arthropoda; class Insecta; order Lepidoptera; family Papilionidae; genus Iphiclides; species Iphiclides podalirius. Next base: position 15,526,376 of record OW152815.1, on the reverse strand, counting down.
TACCACTGGTGCTCATCTGCCAAATCAGAAACCTGAAGTACTTGGTGCCGTTTTCGGCAATCGCCAACGTAATGATCGTATCGTATTCGCAATTACCATGTATTACGTGTTTGTTGATCTGCCACCGGTCAGCGATAGAGAAATGGTTGCGAAAGTGTCCCAGTGGCCATTGTTCTTAAGGTAAATTTAAAATACCTATATAACTATATATATAATAAGTTCACAACTTTTTAAATGACATTTTAACCACTTCAGATTTTGGATGAGTTTCAACCAAATTAGAAGAATATTGAATATTTTCCAAATTTTCTGGCATCTTAGGGATACATCGAAAGTTTATAAGTCATACAACAACAAGCACTAATTTAGTTTTTAAATTAAAAGAAAACCGGCCAAGTGCGAGTCGGACTCGCGCGCACAGGTTTCCATTATCTGTAAAAACGAAGAAAACATATCAGTTGCATGGGAGCCCTACTTAAATATTTTTTAAGTGGGGCTCCTATGCAGACAGGCAGACAGCGTAGTCTTAGCAATAGAGTCCCATTTTACTCTTTGCGTATGGAACCCTAAAAGAGCGCGTGTAAAATATAAATTAAAGTAAAACTTTTCCCTGAAATTATAAGAGTTCTAACGTTATTAACTTGATAGTAATATTTTAAATATTATTGAATTTGAATATTAACAATTATTATAACGACAAGCAGCACTAGTGGTTATATCACCGTCTGGGAACGCAGCCGAAATCCAAGTGGCCGCAGCTCCATGCTACCATGTGTCCCTTCGCTCGAGTAGATAACGTCATATCCGGTATACAGTGTTGCCAGCGCCAACAAAATGGCAACGCAGCAGTTTCTGTTGCACGAATGGTTAGGCTCTGCCGGAGCAATACAACGGCGTGAAGTTAATGTATTATGCTTACTCGTGTGATTAGTGAGGTAACCAGGGGCTTTTTGAAGTCTGGCAATCCGCAGTTGGGACGTGCGGTAAACTATACCTTAGGACAATAGAATAGGGTATAATAAATACCTTTGCCCAGCAGTTGAATAGATATAAGTGCATACACATAACTATAATAAAAAAGAAACGAAACTATTTTTATTTTTTATTTTAGTACTCCTAGTTTACGTTACTAATTTAATAGCAAGTTCACTGCTCAGTTCAGATTCCACGTGTTGATAATGACATGTCTAAGAATTATTGAAATTAATTGCCCAGCTTACGGTCTTAATGCTTGGACTAATAAAAAACAACGGCGATTAACATCAAGGCTTTAAACGAGTAGTGTAATGGAATAAAACGGTCAAGGATAATTAGGTGCCTGAAAGACCAAATTTTGAACAGTCCTATTTTGAACTTTTGATGCTAGAGATGCAGTTAAAGGGTTCGAAGACCTAGTTTCTTACTTTGTTTTATTCTTAAGGCAACGAAACAATAAACTAAATCATTACAGTTTAAAATAATGACATTACATTACAAAAAAGTCGTTAATACAGTTTGAAAATAAAATTTAACGTACATTCCGTTATTACGGTTTCCATAATTGGGGAAAAAATGGGAGTTTTGATTGTTCAGCTTGCTGGCATTTCAACTGATGTTAAATGATTACCAATGGACATCGATAACACCAGGTGGATTGCAGATGCGTTGCCAATCATTTATTGGTTTAATATCTAGGAAGCAATGGCGACATCTCTCGTTCGAATTGTCGTTGTAAAAACGATATTCAAAATTGTTTGTATGCTGGAAAGGATATAACCATGGATGCGCCAAGCATTGTTTCAAATGTTAAAAAAACAATGTAGATAAAAGACGTTAAGATTTTCGTCGCTGTGGCTATCAGCTGTCTAGCTTAGTGGCTAGAGCGTCAGGCAGCGGTTACTGAATACATGGGCTCGATTCCCACAGCGGCGAAAATCTTTTCGTACTTTTTCTACAAATTTTAATGTTCAATCTTAAGTGAAGAGGTTAGCACCATAAAAATTTAAATTTCTGGTTCAGTGATAAATAAGTCGTAATTACAAGTTTCTCGAGACTTTTCTCCAATTAATATCTGTTCATCGACATTTTTAGTAATGTTGCCTATATATCAAACAAAAAAAATACATAATTTTTTTTTTCTGTACGAGTGGGTAAATATGAACTTGAAGCCTCTATACAGCAAGTGAAACCAACTAATGAAGAACCGTCCAAGAGCGAGTGAGACTCTCGCATAATACTTTACGACATTTTTGCACAACGTTCTCGAGAGAAACTAAGAAAATATCATATCTATTGTATGGGAAACCTACTTAAATATTTTTTATTATGTTGTTTAGTATTTGTTGTTATAGTGGTAACATAAATATGTCAGCTGTGAAAATTTCAACTGGCTAACTATCGCGGTTCGTGAGATACAGACAGTGGAGTCTTAGTAATAGGGCCCCGTTTTACCTTTTGGCTATATAACTCTAAAAACCTACTGATGCACATGCTAGGCCTTCAGATCGCTCACTGAGATCCCAGTGGCTAAACCTTTATTGAAATTTTACCTAATATATCGCAAAAATGGAGATTTAACCGAGTATTTTATATTGCAGCACAGTAATATTTGCGATGGAGGGGATCGGCGTCGTTATGCCCGTCGAAAACGAGATGGCGAAGCCGCAAAAGTTCCTCGGGTGTCCAGGTGTGCTTAACACTGCCATGGTTATTGTCATCACCTTGTACGGAGTAGTTGGCTTCTTCGGTTACGTTCAATACGGTGACGAGGTCAAAGGTAGCGTAACACTCAACCTTCCCCAAGATGAAATGTAAGTTTCAGTTTATGCCTTGATGGTGTCCGTTTCTTAATTGTATATACAAATACTTTTTTAGGAATTCCAGCAAGATAGGTAATCAAATAAAGCACTAAGATATTTCAGTCACTAAACCTGTCACCTGATTGTCGTTCAATGTTTTAAATGTGGCGCTAAACGAGTATTTAAACATTAAATTGATAAAGGAATGCTTCAATGGTTTGTTTTCCCAAATTTAAAATGAGTTACGAAGAACGTGTGGAAAAATCACTAGTAGTAACTACTGATAGTAGTCCTTAGAAATTTAATTTTTTATAGTGCTAATCTCTGCACTTTGATTAAACATTAAAAGTTGTAGAAAAAAGTACGAAAAGTTAGTCGCCGCTGTGGGAATCGAACCCACCCACGTCTTCGAAATTCACGCCCTGGCGCTTTAGCCACTGAGATGAACGGCGGATTGTCACACCGACGAAAATGTTTGTATGCTGGATATAACAATGGATGCGCCAAGCATTCCTTCAAATGCGAAAAACAATGCAGATAAAAGAGTTTAAGATTTTCGTCGGATTTTACCCGATCTGTTTATCCAGAGATCTGGAATGATTATATGTCGGTCAGACAAATACTTATCCCGTGTGGAAATCGAACCCACTTAATGCCATTGGCGTTAAGTCCGCCTTTGTACAGTCTGTGCATAGAGATTAAATAAATAAAAAAATAAACCCACTACTCCCGGTGTCATAGCCAATACCTTAGCAACTGTGCCACCGAATCACTAGCATTGACTCGCTTACGAAATTATATTCGATAAACATTTGTAGTTTTATTTATGTACTGTTAATCGATTTTAATCTTTAAAATTTTTTATTTTCTTCAGTGTGGCCCAGAGTGCGAAGCTTATAATGGCTCTGGTTATTTACTTCTCGTACGCGCTACAGTTCTACGTAGTGATGGAAATGATCACTCGTCTCCTACAAAAGAGATCTTCGACCAAGTACGAGAACGTTATTCAAATCGGTATTCGGACGGCCCTTGTGACTATGAGCGGTAAGTGAGGAAATCGCTGTAGCACGGGATTTAAATCTGTATAATTATGGGTGTAAAATCTTATCGCCCTAAGTTCCTTGTTTGATCTGCAATAAAATCACATCGTACCATAATTATATATCTCTGGTATTAAGATCGTCTAATAAGCGGCCCTAGTGCTGAAATTTTTACTCAAAAAGAGCGGTCCGATTCTTCACGAAATGCTCATAATTTGTCAGTGTGTTTTTCTAATTAATACGTAAATAACATTGGCCGATTATCAAAATTAATTGACCAGTAGTGATCAATTCGTGACCATTTTGTTACCAATTAAAATCCATTGACCTGAATTATAACCTATCTGTAGCTAAAGTCAAAGTATTGACCAATTTCTAAAAATCCCTCAACATTTATGACGATTTTGTGACCAATTCGGACGACTTTTTTAGGCTTCAAATTTCGTCATTTGGATGGGACTTATTTAGCCTGCCTTTGTATTTATGATTTACAAAAAAATGCAATAAATATTAAAATAAATAAATTAAAAGTCCATAAATCATGATAGTTTAAATATTCATGAAAATCAAACCTCAGAACCCTTTTTATTTTCTGTCTAAAACCAATACAACATAGTTTAAAATCGTATCGCAACTGACGACGGTTTAAGCGAATAAAATCTATTTTTGTGCAATCGTATAGTAAAAGAATGAATAAAAATGTATTCTAAATATTTTCAACTTATATGTTCGTTCACGACCAAAGAGAAACAAATTAAATTATAAAGAGAATTTACCGTGCCTTCGGGAATGAAAACAACTTAATTAACGTTTACCTTAGGCAGACTAAATAATAATTACACAGCAGAATTCATAAACAATTGGGTGTAATTATTTTTTTTAAATGTGTTGAACCGACGAAACATTCTATACATTCATTATGAATGAAAGTAACGAAAAATACTTTTCGGCATATTTGATAAAACTGTGACTTTGTAAACTTTCCGCAGTTGCGATAGCCGCCGCCTTCCCAAACTTGGAGCTGGTAATCAGCTTTGTTGGGGCGATCTTCTTCTCGACCCTGGGCTTGCTTGTCCCCGCCGTGGTGGACACTGTCTTTCAATGGGACCGCGGGCTAGGCAGGTTCAATTACATTCTCGTCAAGAATGCAGTTATCGGAATAATATCGATAATCGCCCTTGTATCAGGTTCCTATGTCTCTGTAGTTGGAATGCTTAAAGACCTATCCAGTCAACACATCCATCAAAATGTCACGGTTTAGCGTGGCAAATATTGAAATGTTTTATATTTTGTACATAATAGTAGAGGGTTGTGATATTAGCGTTAGGATTTTTAATGTATGTCAAAAAATTATAAATTGTTACAATTAATATTTCTGGTCTAGTTTTCAACGTCGACGTCTGAATGCATATTATTTGTTGGTCATTTAATGTATTACAAATTAACTGTTGTAACAAATGCTGTACATTTTTTTGCAATATTATAGCAGTAAGCAATAATAACGTATCATAATTTGCATTTGTCAATCAACTATGTTTAACAATAAGCTTTAACTTTTAATTGCAATTAACGAATATAATAACGTAGTTTATGTTAATTTATAAACTAGTAATTTAATAAACTACTCCTTTGTGAGCTTTGTTGTTTTTTTTTTGTAACGTCATCTAGTGTGCAAACTTTACAGTATGAAACACCTTACAAAGTAGGTACCTACATGTTGACAATGTTAATTTGTCTCGAGATACGTCGCCGAATGTTTTTGTTAATTTATCACATTCCATTTTCATCTTGGTGCAAGAGACTGGCCCTAAAAATAAATATTAATCCTTAAAAAAAACATCTCTTCTCATTTTCTTGCAGAAAGTCTAAGAAAGTTTTGTAAAATAGTTTTATTTCTTATAACCTTAAAAAAAGTATGTGTGTAAAGTATAAAGTGCTTATGTACGCACGTAAGAAGTTATACTTCTGTGGCGTAAAAAAATTAAATGCAAAATTGATAACGTGTTATTTAAATAACTTGGAATTATTGCAAATGTCATAATTTTTCCAAACACGCCAAAAGAATTATAACTTCAAAAAGAACAAAATCTTATTTTACATTTTTGAGGCAATACGATTTTCTTAAGGTTATAACTTTTTTAGGTAGTTATATTTATTCCGTACTTGTATTGCCGATGGTTGATTTTATTGATTTTTTTATTTGTATATTTGAGTGACGAGTAATTTCGTATGCAAATAAAAAATCTTTTTTTGAAGTTGTCCGCAGTGAAATTTAATTAAACTCAAGACAAGACAAATTATCATGGATCATTACATAAAAAAAAAAAAATGTAGTTATTTTCTTTCTCGCGCGTTTAGTTGTTGATACAAAACAAGCTTTTATCGATCAACGATGTGATTTAAAGTAACTATTTAAGTCTGCAACGTGACTTAATAATAAACAGCCGCCGTATACGAGTACATACTTGATTTTTGCTTGTCACAAAATTACTGACGCACAGCTTCGTTTGAACCCACGACCCGAAAGAATATGTCAGCGTCCTCAGCACCCACGCATCCATCGTTATTTGAGGCATGTTCATGCATACACAAAATGTTAGCATGCGATTTTATCTATTATATGTACTAAAATTTAAATTGGCTTTGATACTAATTTATCTGTATCTCATTTGCTGTGAGAGAAGAAATAAAATCATACGCAAATGCTCTTAGGGCAGACAAAATATATTAAAAGAACATAAATAACATTTTTTTATAAATAACAAGCTAAACTTCAGTTTTAAAAAATGGAAATAACATAATGTTGCTATCTAATAATATTGCGCTAACGTTTCTCAAGGCTCTTATAAAACCACGTGAATGAGTCAAGTGAGCATTTCAGTTAATTGCTTTTGCAATGCATCTCCTACGTACAAATATTCATGCGAAATGCGAATAAATCTACAAATATAGAGCATTAATATACCATTTATTGCGATAACGTACGATACTTTATCGCAATAATTTATTAATTTAGAATACATTAATGAATTTTCTTTGATTGAAACAATTACTTTCTTCACAACCTAATGCAATAACTGCTCGTACTAAAACAAGCGTAATGAGCTATAATGATAAGTAACGGTATCAAGAGTGACAAAAAACTAAAAATATGTATTGTATGTAATCTAAATTATAATCATTTCCAATTGTCAATTTCCAAATTAAAAAAAAAATATTTAAACATTTAAGGCTTTATTGCACTTTAAATCTTAGAAACGCTCTACTGTTAAAGAGATTTAGATTTTTGGTATTCAACAAAATACATAGCAAATCTCTTACCTACCTTATAAGTAATAAGCGAGAGTATTTATATATATGATATAAACACCTTACCTTGTTCGAGTGTGGAATAAGTAAGAAAGTGAAACATGCTTCCTGAGAAAAAGTGCCTAGGGTATTGAATCCGACCTTTCTAATCTTGAGCAACGCTTATTCTGAGGTAAAAACTATTTTAAATAGATTAGTATATTTTAAGTTAGTGTTTGCAAGTGCAATACATTTAAAGTACAGAATGTTTGAGTATTCATATGATAAAGTCAGTGTTACAAAGTTATTAACTAGGTGGTCTTAAATATTTAATTGTTAATATAGGGACTAGAAAAGTCTTAAATTTTTATATGAAGACTTAGAAATGTCTAATAATACATTGATCCCTGTAAGAATACCAGGTGATGAATTCTTATAACTGATTACGTTAGACTAAAAATCTTCAGACCGCTTCGCAGACAACACCTAGTAGTACAACCTTTCTATGCACTTGAAAAAGATGGCGACAAGAATGCTGCAACTGCGGCCAGGTAAGTACATCCGTCCATAGAATGACATGGAAAACAAGTGGATTTTTTATTAATGAAAAACAACACCATCTTCAAATATCTCACTCTGTATTCATTTTATAATTGATGTTCAGGAGTTACCTAAGTATCTCGGAAGCCCAAGATCCAATACCAATGAAATTAACATGGCACCACATGGAAGCACCAGCTTTCAAATAAAAAAGGAATCATCAAAATCGGTTAACTTGTTGTTAAATATTTGTGTGTAAGTAATTTTATGTTAATGACTAATAACTAACTAACGGTAATGTATTAAATGAAACAACTTTACGGATTATAATAAGCTCCTTCTGCGTGGATCGGAATAAAAATAAACAAAATAATTGACGGTAGCCGGGGTTAACTATGACATCAAGACGTCTAACAACTTAGTCTGTCCCGTGACCATGAACGCTGGAAAGGGTTCGAAACGTCGGGAATTTAAATTAAAATAAAAAACGCGATAAAATCCGTAAAGTAGTTTCATTTAATATGTATAATATTCGCGTAAAATCAAGAAAATAACGGTAATGTGTTGTGTGAAAACTGTTGCGTGGCTCTATCACAGGTAATCACTCACTCACATCTAAAATAGGTATCTCAGTAAGTCGTAAATAGAGTTAATTATCTTGTAACCATTTCAAAAATACTACCCCCGTAGCTTTCCCATAATTTAATTACAATTTGAAAGGACCTTTAAATTGTTCCAAGTTAATTCATTTGCTGGCTTTAACATTTATGAAGATGCCGAATTGACATAAATTTATAATACGATTTTTGACGTATATTGAAGATAACCATTTGTGATAAGGGACTTGCTTAATAAGAAAGGATCGTTATTAAATTTGGATTAACATAAAGTAGTGAAATAATATGAAAATCGTTAGTTCATACTATTTAAGTGGTATACAAATTTAACTATACCACAATTGAGTAAATTATGTGAACATTCTAGCTTGATGTTGTTGTAACTCCGCCTTTAATAAATGGCAAGACTTTGAATCTCTTAATTGCTCGATAAATAAATTGTATGTCATATTGAAATTTATTCACCCGTCTACCTATTACTACTTATACCTGTTATTCGAAAAATGACGTAATATTTAATAATTAATAGATGTGTCCAAAACATAAATTGGATGTCAAACTATAGAGAAACGCAAGAAATTCTTACACTTGAACAAATATAAATTTGAATAACGGAGATATATTTTGAAGAGGGTAAGAACAAACTTTGAAATAACCTTTGTTAAATAATAAACTTGTGGCAATTTTTTTAATAGTTTAATGCTTAATTGGTCACTATGCCTACGATGAACCCAGATGTGTTAAATCATTCTCCTTCCCTGTTGGACCATCTGCTGACCACTATTCCGGATCACCAACTTTCTGTCAATGCCTGTCTTGGCTCGTCAGACCACTGTCTAGTCCGGAGCGTAGTGCGCGCAAAACGCTTACGCGCTCTGCGAGTCTTCGTCGTGTGTTACAGGTCAGCAGACTGGGATGGGATACGTTCTTTTTTTGCATCTTATGCCTGGGGCAAGGTTTGGTTCTTGCTGGATAATTCCAGCGCCGTGGCTGATTCTGTCGCTGATATGGTGCTTCAGCGAATGGAACTTTTTATCCCATTCTCTACGGTTCCCATTGGCGGGAGATCCAATCCCTGGTTTCGTCGCTCCTGCGAGGTCGCATCTCGCCATAAGCAGGAGAATTATTGGGCCTGGACCGTTGCGGTGGCGTCTAGGGATATAAATACCACCCACTTTAAAAAGGAGTACAACTTTGCCTCTAGGTTCTTCAAAATAGCAATCGCATCAGCAAGGTCAGAGCACATCGGCAAAATTAGTTAACTTCCTTCGCGGACTCGTGCATTCTGGTCTCTCGCCAAGGCTGTTCGAGGAAACATATGTACGGCATCTTTTCCATCTCTGCACAGGGGAGATGATTCGTCCACACCGCTGAAAAGAAAGCCGAACTTTTAGGCACCCTCTTCGCATCTAACTCGACACTGGATGATAAGGGGAACACACCGCCGACCATCCCGCGGTGTGAGCACACAATGCCAGAAATAAGGTTTCTGCAGAGCACAGTGCGTAAAGCACTCTTCTCCTTAAACATCCAAAAGTCGAGTGGGCCAGACGGAATCCCTCCCATTGTGTTAAGGCCGTGTGCTCCAGAGTTGGCACCGGTTTTAACGCGCCTTTTCCGGCACTCCTTACTCCAAGACGACTTTAGTGCACCCGACTCCGAAAAAAGGTGATCGTTCAGATCCGTCGAACTATGGGCCTATTGCCCTCACCTCTTTGTTCTCTAAAATAATGGAGTCCATTATAAACTGCCAGCTCCTTAGGTACCTTGAGGAGCACCAGCTCATTAGCGATCGTTAATATGGCTTTCGACGCGGTCGCTCAGCTGGTGACCTTTTAGTGTACCTAATGCATCGATGGGCGGAGGCAGTTGAGACAAAGAGCCTTGGCGGTTAGTTTGGATGTAGCGAAAGCCTTCGATCGGGTTTGGCACAGAACACTTCTCTCTAAGATTACATCTTACGGGCTTCCTGAGAAATTGTGCAACTGGATCACTAGGTTTGTTTAATTATTGACCATCGTACAATTTGTCAAACCGCCAAGTACCATCGACACCATCTTAATAGTTGGCGCTCCACCACAGTGCATTTTTCACGAAACTTTCTACCCCGCACAATTACTCTGTGGAACGAGTTATCGCCAGCAGTATTTCCAGACCGATACGACTTAGAGACCTTCAAGAAGAGAGCCTAGGAATAGGCTCTCTCTGTTAAGGGCCGGCAACGCAATTGCGACTCAACCGATGTTGCAAATGTCCATGGGCGGCGGTGATCGCTTATCACCAGGTGACTCGCATGATCGTTTGCCCCCTATTTCCATAAAAAAAACCTTTTTGTGCGATTAAAACGATACATTTTAATTAGTTAAAAATCGTATTCTGAAAAAATTTAAAAATAGAAAAAAATTAACTTCCCTTACATAAATAGCATCATTGCGAAGTTTAGTTCTCCTGTATGCATCCACTAATTGGATAGCTTGAATTTCTTCATTATAACAAAAGTTAAATAACAGCGTAATATAGGCCACTTCTGGTCAATGGCCTCTCTGGGTTTTGTGTGGTGATTCTCGGATTTGGATGGTATTAGGGCATAATCCACCACGCAACCTTGGTGGACTTTGTATATGTTGTAAAAAATTATTTTTAATGTTATTGCAATATTAAAAAAATATTTTTTAATATTGCAAGTGTCCTTACGACGTTTTTCTACGTGTTTACTAAATTACAAATACCAGGATTTGATTATAAATCTATTTTTGTTGTGGTTTAGACATGTTTCATTTCATATTGAAGTTCAGTGAGGATGAAGGCACAATGTCTAATTTACACTAAAGGCCCGTTTACCACACTCAAAACCCTAAGTATAATACTATCACTGAACTTTTGTGTAATCGTGAAATTTCCACAAACGAGCCTGCCCATTAATGCAGCAACTGAAAAAGCTGCTACGTGGCGTTACAACTTTGTTTCTTGTTGTGCGTTTATAAATCAATTTTGTTAACTATGTTTTTTATGTGAGAATGTGGCGAGCGACCTTGGTTTTCACGTGATTTTAAGTGATAACCACCGCGCATCGATAATTGCAACACCCGTATGGTTGCAGATGCGTTACCACCTTTTAAAGTACGGCTACCTCACTAATCCGCTTCACGCCAGCTTCTGTGAGGTTGTGGTACTACCTGGACGGACCTGCCGATTGGTGCAACATCCAAAGCTGTTGCGTGGCCCTACTACAGTTAAATGATGTACTTATCAAAATGACAGAGTACTCTTACTCTGTTGGTTTCACGTATAGCTATTGAACTAATAATTGGAATTCTTTTTTCTCATATAATAATAAAACTGTTTAGTGTCAACTCCTCATCAGTTGCAAGTCGACCAGCTAGCTTCTTTGTAAGTTGTGGCTTAGAGAAAGTTTCTTACGGATAGTCTCTTGAGCTGTATTCACTCTAGAAATTTCACAATACGAATGAGAACTTCATATGCGAAGTGTGCATAGCACTAGGCTAGTTGAACTACGACTTCAAAAGTTCTATTAAACACGAGCCAGTAATGCAGTATATAAGTGTGCATCCTATTCCTTTTTAGATATCTAGGTGGCTAGAAATAAGTTTATAAACTATATTATATTCTTGATTTATGGAAGCGTATTTATGCATTTTCCCAAGTATTAAGAAAAGCATTTACTCTTTTGCATGGCTCAAAATTACTGTTATGAACTTAAGCTAAATACCGAAGTAGAGTACAGTACAGAATAGAATCAGATGCGATTTATAAATTATTTTCTAAATTGTTATAAATCTACCGTATATAGTTTATAATCTCCGTGGACACAACACGAGAATCTTATTGTTAATGGCAATTATTGGCTAGAAATTATGTCGTTAATTTTTACTAAAACTTATGTTTCATTTTATAGAGTTTTTATAACTGTGAAACATTTTTAACTAAAGATTCTATTATTTAAAAAAAATATTATTAAAAGATATTTTTATTGACATAACAATTATTTTTTTATTTTAACTCCAACAACAACTAAACAATTACTGACACAACGGGATTTGTTAATTCATAAAAATAATAATGAAAGATAAGATAAGGTTTTTTGAAACATTAATTTTATTTTCATTGTCTGGTTTACAATTGTGTTTAACGATAAACTACATTATTTACATCCTACACAACAAATGTTTACAAATGCTTATCAAGTACAATTATATAATATTATTACCCTCTTAAGAAGTCGATGGAAGTAACAATTAATTTGGCTAAAACAAATCATAGTAAAACTTGAAACAGCACCATTCAGTTGGCCAATAAGGTATCATATAAAATAGAAATATTTGTTGTAAACATAGTAAATTTCGACAGTTATTTGACTTAAAACATGGTATAAAGACAAAAACATAAAATATGATTTTCTTTTTAATGTATTTTGATTATTTTTATAGTTAAATTTGGTTATTTGGTTAAAAATATTTCAAATAATATATAATAAAGATATTGTTTAAACATGTTAAATGGTACGAAATTATGAATTGCTAGATTTTATGAATATTCTATAAATATGTTTTCTATAAAATAATCCTCATTTTTCTTCGTATACTTTTATCTATTACATTAAACATTATATTATTACTTATCATATAAGTTGAGCTTCAAAGTACCGACAATACAGACATCGAATTAATAGTTATAGTTAAAATTGTTTTCGAATATAAATAAAAAAATTTGAAGATTCCAAAGAGTAGGGCCGGCAAAATATTTGGCATATCTTATTTGAAAAACAGATCCAAATAATACTTAAATATCACTTTCAGTACAACATTGTCAGGTACAATACTTTTTTTTAATTTTTATAAGGGATTTTTGCGAGTTCGCATTTCAATCCCAACGTGCCCTCGTCTTATGTTATTTACAATTATGACCTATTACTTATACCTATTTTGAGGATTTTTCCATAAATTCATACAATCATTATGCATTGTCAATATTTGGGTGGCATAACAAAGAATGATGATGTAGTTCTTTAAGAACATAGCCGTAATACAAAAAACGCATAAGACGCTGTTGCTATCAACACTAATAGCACTGAGTACAATAAATCACACCAAAAACATGAACAGTGCTAAGTCTAATCTATTTATAGTCTGACATTTATCATTTATTCATATATAAAATTGCATCAGTGATAATGACAAAGAGTAGATTTGTTACATTATATTATCTCATGCATCATAATACGGAGAAATTCATTAATTAAAAGGTACATAAATAAAAGTGGTTGTTTCAATACTTTCAGAAACGAGGACAAGGCAGGGGAAACTACATATTTACATTCTAATATAAACACATACAACACATGTAAATTTTATCATGCATCACAACGCGTAGCGATCCGGATAACAACACCATTTGGCCGTACGCGAAAAACAGAAATGTAGCACATTTCGTTACGTGCTACGAGTCAGATAGCGTAGACATCACCTTATCAAACTTATTGTTGCATTTTAATTTCGCTTCATAAAATGACCTGCATCAGAAACTGGCTTATGATAACATTAGAAGATATCAATGTCATTATTACTACCAGTAAAGTGAGTAAAAGTAAATGGAATGATTAACACTCAGATAAGTACTGTACAACTGTTAGCATTCATTTCTCCGAGCAATTAAAGTAAAAACATTTAACTATAGAAAGGAAAACTACTTTCTTTAGTTAGGTAATTATTCTTTATGTGTGCAAGGTACATATATAAATATCCTCGTACAAATATTCATAGAAAAGCTATGAATCAGTAGTAATCCCATCAAATCCAGTTAATTGTGTTTTAAATCTTAAACAATACTATCTTATTCAATACAAACAATACAATCTTATACAGATAATTCATAATAATAAAGCTGAATGGTAAAATTTGTTACTTCTGTACAACTTATTTCATAAAAATATTTTATGCTTTTTCCTTTTATGAGAAATGACATGTTTAAATTATAACAATTAATATGTTTTACACAAAACTTCCTTAATTCGTTTTCATCGCACCAAAAACCTGTCAGAATTCGCTTTCCAATACACTACGTTTCAAGATTTTCACAAAACACTCGCACCACTTAATTATTGTGATACAAGAGTTTCAGGCCACGCTCATTCATAGAGTGGATGTCTTGGCGTATTTCCCTTTGTCTGGCCGGTTCTTGGCCAAGTGATTCGGTAAAGGAACTGGCTGCCTTCTTCCCCTGTCTCTATTACCTGCCAACGGCCAGTTGATTGAATAAACATGAACTTAATGAAAGAAAATAATTGACGACCCAAGTGGCGTAGTGGGTAGTGTACCTGCCTCCTGCGCCAGAGGGTGTGGGTTCGATCCCCACTATTGGAAAAATATGTAATGAACATAGTGTTTTTCTAGTGTCTGGGTGCTTATGTATGTATAATATGTATTTATTTACAAAAGAAAAGTATGTTTAAGTATGTTTATCTGTTATCTAATACCCATTGTACAAGCGTTGCTTAGTTTGGGACTAGAGAACGTTGTGTAAGAATATGTCCTAAAAATATTTATTTAATTATACGTAACATTGTTTTAAATTCTCCACGTTTCGAATACTTTCATAGCGTATTTGTGAATACGCACCATAACGGGAATTTAATTTACATTAAATGCAATAAAAAAGTGCTCAGGACAAATGGGTTCAGGAATTTCAAAACTTTTCGTTTTGAACAATACTCTTACTGACATGGACTTTAAAAGCACTTAATGTCAAACTAGTATTACTTAAAAGTTAGGATGTGCCGCTAAATTAATATCACTATACGAGTACCACATGAGTTATCACAAAACGGTGATATTTTTGGTAAGTCATATACCTATTATTACGGTATAAATTAAAATTGTCACATAGTACAGCCCTCTCAGTTTAACATTTTTATTAATTTCGCCTAAGCTATAGATCACAAATAAACAATTGTTTATTAACATTTTACAAATTGAATATGTCATTGAAGTTCGAATCCACGGGTTTTGCTCGGTTCAATGTTCAACCTATTAGAGCGATACTTAATATATAGTAGACTATGAACAAATAAAAAAATAGCATACGCTCTGCGGCAGTGAGGGTTCTTAACTAAGACAGAGCACAATTTCGGTGCTTTCAATCAGTCTGAAGTCGCATGCCATTTCTATAGCGTGCAACAATAAATGTTCCTTTACTTGAAAAATTTCATGTTCAAAGTACACCTTCCGTGCCCGCTGTCTGAGAATAAACTGTCACGTCTCAGCCTTTAAAGTCTGACAACACGGTGGTAGGGCCACGTACGGTGGTAGGGCCACGCAGCAGCCTCAGCTGTTGCACGAATGGGCAGGCCCATCCGGGTAAGTACCACGATCTCACAGAAGACCAGCTTAAAGTGGAAGTATGACAAATACTTTCGTGTTTCGTCTGGTGAGTGAGGTGGCCGGAGCCCAATTTTCAAAAGGTTGTCAACGCATCTGTAACCCTCGGGTGTGGCAGATGTCCATGGGCGGCGGTATTCGCTTAACACCAGGTGAACCGTCTGCTCGTTTGACAACTTTTCGCATTAAAAAAAAAACACTTACGGGCCTTGTCCAACAACGGTAGGGTTGAAAGTGCGCTTGCTAGTTGACAAATGCATTTGCGACCCATCTGGTGTTGCGAGTGTATGGGCGGCGGTGAGCACTCACAATCGGGTGGCCTGCTTGATCGAACGCCACTTATCCTTATTTATTTTTTAAAAAAAAACGCTGAAAATCAGAGGTTACTTGAGTGACGGGCCGCGTGACGGCGGGCGCGGGCAGCGCCGGGTGGGCACCGCTTCCCAGTGCAGTGCTTTGCGAGCCGACGCTAAACACACTCCTCCCCCTCCAGTCCGTCCAGCTCTACAACGGGAATGAACCGGGAAACGTTTGCGGTAAAGGTACTACAACGGAAAGGACAACGGTCTCAACGCGCCATCGTTAAACAACGCAAAGCAGTATTAAACGGCGGTGAAATCACGTTGGATGGTACGTTAAAAGTAAAGAAACGAAACAAATCGAGGGCTTTGTTTCGGTTCTTTACTTTCTTACACGCGTAAAACAGTTTGCCTTATAAGGGCCCCTGATAATGATAAAATGCGTGGACATGTAATAATTTTAATTAAGTCACTTGTAAAAGTATTCGAAAAAAATAAAATTTACTTTCACATCCTATCAACTACACACTCGACACTTGTTTTGTTGTTTTTTCGAGAGATTAAATGTGGCAAAAAAATTCTACATACGGGGTATGCAAATAATACAATTAATTAAATAAATATCACAAGAAGTGACAAATATTTGTTGTTGTTATTAAAATACAGTCATTAGAAGCAGTCATATACTTATTTTGATTTGATTGGAGTAGTCTAACCTGTGCGCCCAGTGTGGCTGCCCCTTATCACACATGCAGTAGCATCCTGGCTAGACTGCGGCGGGGTAGCCTGTTTCCCGGACTCCATCTTCTCCGGAAAACAGCACCTGAAATCCTTTGGAGTTATTTAACGCCCATCGTTGGTTACCTTCCATCGGTCCATGAGAAAGAACTTCGCAAATGAAATAATTTAACAGCCGTATCCAAGATCTGTGGTAGTTGCGTGGCAGCAGTGTTCACTGTTGCACGAATGGGCAGGTCCGTCCGGGTAAGTACCACGACCTCACAGAAGAGCGGCGTAAAGTAGAAATGTTTCGTCTGGTGAGTGAGTTAGCCGGGGCCCACTTTATTTACATGTGGCAACGCATCTGAAACCCTACGGGTGTTGCAAATGTCCATGGGCGGCGGTTATCACTTAACATCAGGTGAACCGCCAGCTCGTTTGCCACTTTTTAACATAAAAAAGAACAATACAATGAGTTCTCACAGTGCGCACGAACGCATAGGGCCGCTAAACCAATTCTTAAAAGATACTTAGGTAATGTGCAACGCTATGCGTTTATTATGTACGACCCTTACGTAAAGTAGGTAGAGAGCTTTTACAAATGTCAGGTTCTGTTATGTCTGTTTTGCTAAACGGACCAATCACAGATCTGTAATCGGCGCAGTGCGTACACATCGTAAAGTGTCGCCGAGTGTTTTTTGTGAATGACACGGCCTGCCATTACGAACGCAGTTCACGCAGGAATGCCTTACTTAGAACAGTGTTGCTTACCTAAGTATTGTTCTTGAATACGGGTGTAATTGTATTTGACGTCTGTAGATTGGTCGTAAGTGTAACAGGAATAATTTATTTACAAATAGATAAACGTAAGAGACTTTAACATGTCAAGGCGTAACTTTTAGGTTTAATTAATTTACATTGCGACGAAGAAAAACATTTATGAAAAAAACTTTTATCTTGGGAAAAATTTCCACAGTTCAAACATTCTTAATACAGGTGAAATGCAATAAGGGATGGAATGTGTTTTTTTTTCTTTAACTGTCTGCATAGAAGTTATGTCATAAAATTTGACCCCTTTATTTTGAACACTAATAATTCAATACCTAGTGATTCACTGAAATGACCACAATAAAGCTCACTTGAACAGTTTGCACGACTTCAGCAGATTAACGAACGCTTGTCTGAATTTCCTGTTCATGAAGCAATAAGTAATAGGATTACAACACGACGAGCAGTAAGCGAGCAGCTGAAGGGACACTATCCCTTTTGATCCAATATATTGGTACAACTCATCCGGGTAAAATAGATATATCTGAAACAATCAATTGGCAGTTTTATTTCACATATCCCATTGAAAAATGTATTGGTCAAATATAAATGAAAACAGTGCAAGTTGTTTTGATAATGGCCTTAAATCATAATTATATAAATAAACAAATCATTCAACTTCTCTTAACAATTTTTTTTTACAAATGTGTGACCGTGCCAAAACTTAATTCGTTTTATTTTAAGAAATGACAATTATCAGAGACACGTTACAAGCAAAGGATCAGATTACGTACATAAAAATATTTATCCGAAAGTTTTCGAATTTTGAACATTGATTACTTACAGTGTTTATTACGTGCAAAGGTGTCCAGCAAACAAAGAATTCCAGTATAATAACAAATAGCATTCTAATCACCTGCAACAAAAATTCACATTTATATAAACATTTGGTTGTAATATTCTATTATTCTACATTATTATTCTTTATAAATCAACCTCAGTGGAGTTTATACAATTAAAATGCAACACAAACTCTTAAATTGAAGCTATCACATGGAACCACTGGAAACTTCACGTCCACTAAATCCTGATGATAATTTTTAGGTAATAAGTATTATGGAATATTATAGATAGTTCAGAGTGATAGTTCATCTTTTAGTTTGTTGCAAAAACATATTCTTTAAAGAAATCTTCCACTCTTACCTTGCGTTTTGCTTCAATACTCTTGTCGATGTGAGTTGAACGTACTACGTGATGAAATTCTATGTCGGTATGCATGCAGTATGCTTGTTCCTTCTTCTCCACTTTTTGTTCATGTTCGTTCTGCTAGTAGTATATAAATGTTCAATAATTAGGTCCGTATAATTTGTAACAATAAAAAGAGGGATGTAAATTTAACACCAAACACATTGTTTATTTAAAACCAAATAAATAATTTACCTTAGTTAAATTATTTGAACCCCAGGTGTCTTTATAGCAAACGTCCCTTTCATTTTCCTTCAGAGTAGATGTTCGCTGGAGTAAATTGTTTTTGCAGGATTCCTCTCTAGTCACTAAAAAACAAATTGTGCGTACTTAATGATTTTATTTTTCAATTAAATTGTATCTAATTTTAGTTACTATTAGTAGAGTTATTTCAATATTTTTTGTATATTAACTTCCCTACAAGTAAATAGCCAGAAAAAGAAAAAACCTTGTTCTAATATTAATTAGAATAATTAGGATCGTTACCTGTTTCAATGCACCAGCTTAAAAACTAACCCAATTGAACTAACCAAAGTTTAACTCATCCTCTCATTTTAAGTCCTTGGTTGCACCACGCGTTTCGATCATGTGAAATGCTATTACGCGTGAGCCATCATTAAATGGACCGTGGATTTCCAACAAATAAGATTTTAGGGTGACAAGTTCAATTCACTTACGCTGTTTTTGCCAATTGAAGTTGTGCTGTATCTCGTGGCGCATACCCCTCCAAAGCTTGGTGACGATCAGACAATATGCAAACGACATTATAAAAAACGGGACGAGCAATAGAGCGGCATCCAAGCCCAAATTGAATGCCCTCTCCAATTCCAAACTGGTCCAAACCTCCCTGCACTTGAAAGCTAAAATCATATAATCATATTGCACTCAACAACAGACGGAACCGCAGTGATCTTACGTACGATTAACATATTATATACCTAATCTTACCAACTATCACCCTTAAAAAAATGAATAATAATTAATTAAACCTTAATATAAAGCCAAATAATTAAACTACGTTTTAGGGGCGCTCTTTGTACACAAAATGTCGATGCTAACTCTTGTCCTTCAAAACCATTAAACTCAATCATTATCGTCATACTTTGTATAAGGTTGCGTTGGAGAAAAGCGTTTTATCAAATGATAATAACAACCGTTCTTGTGAAAGTAATACGAGTATGTAACATACGAGTAACTTCAACTGAACGTAGTATGCTGTATTATATGAAAGCTATGTTATGAGTGTGTTTTACTCGGTGAAAATTATGCAATATTTTCCACTCTGTTTATGAATAATTTTCTCTTTTGTGCAGTTTAATAACTTAATTTTAAATACTGATAGAATAGTGACTTCAAAAAAAGGCTTACCTATTTATAAAAAAAAAATAACTGTCATTATATAATTAAATACAGGCTGGTATCTGGATTTATCTTTCGTTTGCAAATCTAAAATTATTAATAATCAAGACAAATAAAATTTCAAAGTAATTTAAGACTAAAAGACCTTTTTAACAAAGTTATTACATTTTAAATATATTCTTGATCTTACTTAAGACACTATTTTCAAAATATGTTCCCGATAGAGAAAAAACAAAATGAAATAATTTAGAAGTGATATAAAAAGGCAGAATTTAAAAGTCGGTAATTTACTTTATAAATGAGGAAACTAAATAAAATCCATATCAGTGATGTGATGACGTTTGAAAATCCGAGACTACGAAACTTTTTTATGTTAGCAATCTTCCTCTACAGACTCGTGGTCCGTACTCTTTTTTGATTAGCATTTTCTTTTTTCTTTTTTTTTGTGTTTTCACCGCCGCGTACATCAAGCGGCCTGGTAAAAGGTACATCAATGAGTTTATATATTTTTGTATGTGTGTGTGTGTGTGTTTTGTATTATATAATAAACTTAACTTACAAACTACACAATTTGTGCCGCACAGTTTTTGTCGGGACTATAGACTATTGATTTCATGTGTCGATTGAATGTTGAGCTAACTGCGTACAATCATAAGGTACCCGCCTTCGTTTGTTTGTGAACCTACAAACAAACGAAGACGGCTCGACAGTTCGTAATAATATTAGCTGTGCATTCTCACCGTTTCCCCTCATCGGCTGTAACGTAGAAACAATCAGTATTGGTGCATTCAACATCAGGGACAGCATCCAAACCATTGCGATCATTTTGTACGCGTGGCACTGGGTCTGCCACTTCCGCGATTTGAGTGGTCTGCAGATCGCGAAGTACCGCTCCAGCGAAATTGCAACCAGCGTCCATACATCGACCGATACAGACACGGCTTAAAATATGATAATTTTTAACAAAATAAAAACAACTCCAAACAGGGAACATATAAAATAATCAACTGTTATAGGTATTAACAGAAAACATTGTTAATATCTATAACATTTGGGGATGGCCCTCGATTTCTATCGGATGCCATCATCAAATCCGGGTTTCCATCATCATGATACCACCCTTGGGATATCTCCTTTCCAAAAAAAAAGAATCATCGCAATTTGTTCACAAAGGACGAACTTATCCGTGAACACACAAAAAAAATATACATACGGTCGAATTGAGAAACCTCCTTCTTTTTTGAAGTCGGTTAAAAATCCAACGTATTCATTAAACAATTACTTCTGTGACAGTTTCATTAAAATAAAGTTTAATGATTTTAAAAGCGGATAAACGATATTGTTGATTCATCAAATAGTATTGCATTTGATCCTTAGAAGATTTATCTGTAAACTGTATTAGGGCACATTAAAAACAGCTTTTTGAATATAATTATTGTACAGAATCAATTCTCAAAATTCATTTCGTTTTCCTAAAACGTAGTTCTTAAAATATTACCTTAAGCAATATTATTTACTATTCATTATATGCCAATCGGTTATTGTTAAAGTTCTAATAAATAAATTTTGGTTTATTTAGTTAAAATTTCCCAAAGTTTGAAGGAGAAATTATCGACATTTACGAAGTTGTTTTAGTATTCATCCCAAGTGTAGAGTAACATCTTTCACAAAGTTTTCTTCCCGAAGCTGTTATGAAGGATTTCTTTATAAAAATAATTAGACACTAGTTTCCACGTAAAAATGAGAATAATAAGTTACCTACATCAATTAATGCCGAGGGCGGGGAAACCAATATTACTAAATTAATTAAGAATACAAAGTAAGTAAGGTATCATTAAAGTGAAGAAACATTGTAAGAGCTGTATAATAAATAATAATAAATATTTTAGGACACATTTTTACACAACATTCTCTAGTCCCCAACTAAAAAGCTTGTACGTACTATGGGTACTAGAAAACTGATAAACATACTTAAACATACTTTTTTTGTAAATAAATACATATATGTATACATATATAAACACCCAGACACTAGAAAACACTATGTTCATCACACAATATTTTTCCAGTAGTGGGGATCGAACCCACCCTCTGGCGCAGGAGGCAGGTACACTACCCACAACGCCATTCGGGTTGTCGGTATGCCATGTAAGACCTTATTTTGCAAACTACTACTACTTGAACGGTGGTAGGGCCACGCAGCAGCCTCGGCTGTTGCACGAAAGGCCCGTCCGGGTAAGTACCACGACCTCACAGAAGACCAGCGTAAAGTGGAAGTATAACAAATACTTTCGCGTTTCGTCTGTTGAGTGAGGTAGCCGGAGCCCAATTTTCAAAAGGTTGTCAACGCATCTGTAACCCTCTGGTGTGGCAGATGTCCATGGGCGGCGGTATTCACTTAACATCAGGTGAACCGTCTGCTCGTTTGACAACTTTTCGCATAAAAAAAAAAAAAAAAAAAAAACTACAAACGACACTATTTTGCGGATTTTGTTCTAAGTTTTTCCAAGACATTTTCCTTCACCGCGTAGCACGTTCTAAATCAGGCACAAAAAATTCAGTTAGCGTTTTCATCGTTGTGGGTACCGAGACTGTGCGGTCGGAGCTAGTATCTTTTAACCATAATAGTAATTTAATCGTTGGAAATAGAATGAAAACAATTCTTTTTTATCAGTACATATTAGTGTAATATTGAAGATAAATATCTATCAGGTAACTGAATCATTATCAAAGGGTTCCTGGCTTCTGATACTGGTTCCGTTTCACAACAAGATAATTGTTTTTTTTTAATTTCCACCTTAACATATTTTAATAAGGTGAGTGCTAAATTATACTAGCCCCTTATTAAACATCACATAGGTTTCATCATTGTTCGCGCAAACTTTTAATTCCTTTGTTAAAAATGCTCGAGGAACAAATAAAAGATTATGAGGAAACCTGTATTTGTAACGGCTTATTAGATTGTAAACCCGTTCAAGTAGTGTTTATGATCACATACGTACTAACGTTATCAGATTTTAACGGGTGTACTTCGTCAGAGACTGTGTATAAATATGTTATTTTCGTATTAAGCTCACCTTGCAAATAAGGTATCAATTTACATAGGACAGCTCCAAACAGAAATCTCCTGTATATTTGCCCAACTAAAGTGAAAGGAAGGCAAAATACCCCAAGCAGAAAGTCTGAGATGGCCTAAAAATATGAAATGTTCCATTAAAAACCAATAACACAAACTCTACGTTTGACCTTTTGTTAAGTAAAGAACCCCCTCGTTAGATTGCACTTACATTGCTGTTATATTACAATTGAGTAAAAATGTCAAATTAAATAATTTTAAAAGCTTAATTCAAACAATGAATCTACAGCCCCTCAGATATTGCCGATGTCCACGGGTGACGGTAATTACTTAACATAAGGTGAACTGTATGCTCGCATGACAACTGTTCACATACATTCAAAACGATTTATTTCAATATTTATTCAGAGAAACCAACTCACCAAATTCAGTAGATAGACGTTGGTGACAGTCCTCATCCGACGATTGCTCGCTAATGTAGTGATGACGAGGCAGTTTCCCGATATCGATAGAAGGAAGATAATGAAGTATGGTGGCAGAACGAAACGCCACTCGTAAGCATTGCTTACGACGCTTGAGTTTTTTACTGACACCACTGTAGTGACGCTCGATGGGTGTTTCGTCATGAGCAGCGAGCTGACGTTAAACGTTAATGTTGAGTTGTCCTCCATTGTATCCGGATACCTAGGGAACAGCCAATTTTATTTTTTAGTTCAATACCTTATTTGGATCATAGAAGTAGAGAGTTGGAATGAAGTTATTTGAAAGAAATGCTTCCGTGGCGTTAGCATCAAGAATTAATGGTAAATAAAGTTTGGTGTGATTCTGTTCGTTTTTAATATAATGTATTTATATACATTCTAAATAATAGCACATTTCAAATAAATTTGGAGAAAGTTTATTTCATTTTTGTAATTGAAGTTACTTTATATATATTTTTTTCTATTCTCAAAGAATTTTTTACGACGTCGTAATGGAATTCATGTTCTTAAAAATATTTTATTTCTGAAAACATATAAAACATTAAGAGTTAAAGCAAAACGATTCTCTGTAATTGAAAAATACAACCTTTTTCATACATTTACTTCTCATTATATCAGTTATCTGCCAGTGAAAGTCCCGTCAATCTCGGTCCAGCCGTTTCAGAGATTGGCCGGAACAAACAGACTAACGCCCGGTTTCTGAAACACTGATCATCGTAGATGTCAACTAATCAGCTGTCAAATGACTTTTGAAATTTCATTTTGGTTGCCAAAAGGAGGTTAAACTCTCTGAATTGACGAGAATTATCTTCTTAATGATCAGAATGATCAATTCAAAGAGTTTTACGCTCCTTTTGACAACTCAAATGCTATTTGAAAAGCCATTTGACAGCTGATTAGTTGACATTTACGATGATTAGTGTTTCAGAAACCGGGCGTAAGACACACAAATTGTAAAAAATGTTATTTTTGTATCTGTGTCGTGTATACATCGATATGCACTTAATTAAAAAGTGGTTATTTTAATATTACAAACAAATGTAGTACAAAGTATTTTCATTTGATTGATACGTGATAAAATATATAATCCAATAGATTTAAGACCGGACTGCAGAAGGGCCTATCTTCGTGTCAGATAAAGTCAATTTCGGGCACCGCTAGCCAATATTATATGCTTTTACCCAGTATCTGTTACTGATCATGTTATGAAAAAAAAAGTTTATCAAGGTTTAAGGCATTCAATTTAATGCCTTTTTCACAAAAATACCACTCTCTGCAAGGCTGTTACAGATATCTATGGGCGGCGGTTAATACTTAACATCAGGTGAACTGCCAGCTCGCTTGCCTGCTTCTCAATAAAAATAAACAAAAAATAAATCCCATCAGAAGTGTCAACAGTTGCTGCTCACGGCATGACATTTCTTGGGATACGCGTCTTCACTGCTGGAGTCGTGCGAGAGTGACCAATTCTTTTTCTATCTTCTACTCTTGAACTTTCATTACATCGTTTGATGGGGCGATATGGAATCTTTTGGTTGTATTCAACTTTTCAATACAAAAATTCATTTGGCGCGGAACTGTATTGATTCTACGCGACTCGGTCTTCTTTAAGCGCCCACTTCATTAAAACTGAACGAAATAGAGCACCTACATTTTATTTTATTCGAAATTCCAATTAAATAAATATTGGCCAGCATTCAAAATTCAAAAGTTTTCATTATGTTATTGAACTTACGACCCGACAAGGCAGAGAAAAGCCAGGCCTCACTTCGCTTACCTAATTATGCGCTAACGAATATATTTATTAATTAAATATATTTAATATAATATGAATTAAAACTTTCTAAAAATGTTTGTTTCATCTTAAGTGCAGTAATTAGCACTATAAAAACTTAATATAAAGTTTATAATTGAGATAAGCCAACATAACCCACCAATTGTGAGTTATCAATCAATGAATTCATTACCTGACATGAAATTGATAGAAGTGCAAATCAAACTGCTATATGCTACATGTAAATCCAGTTGGAAAAAAGAAATAAAAAGTGGCAATAGCGTTGCCTACAAATAGTTATGAAAGTTCACTACAAGATCATATTAAAATCTTCGTACTAAAATTTTCTTAAATTCGTCCACTGTACCAAATATGAGTTATGACATTTTGTGTAGACTCTATGGATCGTAAAATACACCCTAAAAAGTTAATTGCTTTGCAGCACTTGTAAATCAAACAGCGTTAATTATAAACAAGGCTCCTGGAAAGGAGTCTTCTTGGAAAATAAAGACCATTATTTAATCAAATAGTTAAACTCGCAAGTTCGTTGTAAGGTTACCCATGGTGAACAATGGCACTGAATCCAAAAATTGTTAAATTTTGTTAGAGGTTAGGGGTTAGGTTAGATTCATCGTGTTTCATGCAATCATGTTATCCCTGCCTGTCTTAAAAGGCGACTAAAAGGGGACATGGATTGGCTGCTGCACGAAGTGGTCTCGAGCTGCTGCAAGATGGCGAGGGAATCGGGGAAGGTTTATCCTTCTCCGAGAGACACCGGTGCGTTCAGTAAGAGATCCTTCAAACTTACAGAAGGTGGAAGGAATTCCTTACCAATGTTCTCTTTCAAATACATCTGCCATATAATATTACTTTATATCATACGTATACTTTTAACCCATTCCTGCTTGTTTACAATGCAAGCAACATAAAATAGTTCACATGTTAAGTTCAATATTATTATTTATCTATTTCCATTTACACTTTACTTTAACATCACGACGACAATTAAGCTAAGCAACAAATACAGTTACTTTTACAAAACCTAAGTAGCCAAACTACTTTCCACACTACACTTTTCGTACTAACTTCGTTCTCTTTTCTCTATATGAACATAAATAATACCGGTTATCATATCCAAGCTACTCGTATCATCTCAGCACAAATTCTACGCAACGCGTTTATCTTTATCATTTTGTTTCATTGATGTAAAAGATTCCTTAGGGTTATTGTTATGCAGACATCAGAATAATTCGCCCACCGTAAAAGGCAGTTTTTATTTCCACATTCAGGAGGATTCCAATTGAAATTATACACACACTTTTTTTGCCAGTGTTTTATTAAATTTGAAAGAATAGTAATAATCTAAACAATGTAACTCACGTCGAAAAAGTATAATAAAATTTACCAAAATTGCAAGTTGCGAGACCATCGAGTGGAAAACAAATTATTTTCCTTCTCGGTAGCACTGTTTTTTTCTATTAACTTAGGAACTTTCACAGAATTCTTATAATATAGAAAATAATATTATTTTCATGATTAAAATATTCCAGAACTTTATAAACGGTTCTCGCTTTAAAGAAACTTTTATTTCAAACATTTATTACGAAGATTTTTTATCTCGTACGTCAACAGTTAATTTAAGAAAATTATGTTCTTACAGATTAAATTAA
Source organism: Iphiclides podalirius (assembly GCA_933534255.1). Lineage (NCBI taxonomy): Eukaryota > Metazoa > Arthropoda > Insecta > Lepidoptera > Papilionidae > Iphiclides > Iphiclides podalirius. The sequence goes on along the minus strand of OW152815.1, from coordinate 15,499,327 downwards.
TTATAGAAAATATTATAATACTCACCTTCTTTCTTATTTTTATTGTGTGATTATTATTGTCTTTTTAATTATAGTACAGAACTCGCTTATCTTTCACGACATTGTAGGCTGTTACTTTAGCGACAATGACACACATTTAATTTAGCACACTAAAGTATTTTAACAAATAACACTATTTTACAAGAAAAATTTTTTTGTTATTAAATACCCACTAAACTAAGAAAAGCTTTAAATTTTAAATTTTACATATCTCTTACGGATTTCTTATTTTAAATAAATCAAATCAAAAACAATTTACTTTCACCTGAACCTGTTAAAATTTAAATTGGAAATCATTATTGATAAAGTTCAAAGACTTCCGCCAAAACTAATCTTTCGCCGAACTCTGTATTCCGAACGGGCTTACTCGCGTAGCGTTGGAAGCTGGGGAGTCTTCAAGCGACTGTGGCTACAGGCGACTCTACAGCTACTGCTACGCATGCGTCGCTACGAGTTTTTTAAACTTCGAATCAAACCTGCAATTCGTATTTTTTATTGCATATTATTAAAAAAATATATATATTGCTCTATTTTTATGATCTCAATCATGATTTTTTATATCTAATAATGATGATCCTTATAAGGCCTATAATTATAATGCTCATGTATTTCAAAATTATTATCTTAATGACACTTCGATTAAATTGTGAATATTATTTTTTAACCGAATAAATCCGAAATATTTATGGAAATGTTGATATAGAGGACATTTTTCCGATTAAGTTTTGCTTATTTGATTTAGTATGATTATTTGTTAAAGAAAATATATGAAAAAAAGTTTATACATTAACTCACTGTACTTCACTTTTAAACAAACCTAGTTTTATATCAATCAAAAAATAATAAAACATTTGCCTTATCTGTTTTATGGACGTACAATTTATAAACTCTTTATGTAATTTATTTAATAAAATAGAGACAGATAACTGTCACTTTGCAGCGTAATTTTTTGCATCATTGTATTAATTCTTGCACATGTTGTGTTGTTATAATTATCACAGTCCAATATCTGTAAGTTCCTGATAATCATTAGTGCAAAACTAATCCGTGATCTAATTTTTTATGTGAGAAGCGGGCAATCGAGCTGGCGGTTCATCTGATGTTACGTATTAATCGCTGCCAATGGAAATTTGCAACGATTGTAGGGTTGCAGATGCGTTGTCAATTTTAATAAAGTGGGCTCCGGTTACCTCACTCACCAGGTGAAACGCAGAGGTATAACACTTTCACTTCACGCCGGTCTTCTGTGAGGTGGTGGTACTTACCTGAGACCTGCCATTTCGTGCAACAACGAAGGTAGTTGCGTGGCCCCACAGTTATATCGCAAGACAATTCGATTAAAAGGAATTGTGAATATTATTTTTTAGCCGAATAAATTCGAAAACTGTGTAAAATCATGCCCCGAAAATATTTATTTCTGTTATCTTTATTTCTTTCACCAGAACGGTGAATGCTCTGATGTTAAATTCGTCAACGCTGGTATCCACAAGGCCTCATTCTATCTCCTACCCTTTTCCTTCTACATATCATGTTGCAAATATGCTACAAGTCGTACCATGACTTGTAGCATATTTGCAACATTCATTGCTATGCGGGTGACACTACGAGTAACGGCCGGGAAAAGATTTCTCAGGAATACTTCTATGAGAGTTGGAATAAACTTGTGTCTGAAGTTGAGGCTTTGATAAGCAAAATCTTGGATTAGACCCGACTAAATCGAGTCAAATTTAATTCATAAATAATACAGGTTTGCGCTTTTATCGCAAAGAGGGAATCCTTTCTAGCGTCCCCTTTTTTGAGGGCACTCCTCTTATTTTCACAGACTTGATCTGAATTCTTGGCGTTTTTATATCGAGTGCCGTTCAATTTATTTGGAAGGGAGAGCAAATTTGGCTTCTAAAAAGCTTGGTGTTTTAAGTAGATCGATACAGCGTTTTCTGCTGCCCATAAAAATGAACGGGCTCAATTGAACATGGAATACTGCTCTCTCTTCTGGGCTGGAGCACTGCAATACCAGTTGTTTCTATTTGACCACTTCCAATGAAGAGCTATTCAAAACTTCAATGACCAGGTCGCCTCGACCCTTCGACCTTACGAAGAGATGTTGCATCTCTTTTGGATTTTCTATTGCATACGTCACGGTGAATACTCTGACGAATTCCACGACATACAACTCGTCAAACCTCCAAATACCATCGACAGTACATTCATGTTTGACGGTTCACCATTGTGCGTTTTTCATGCAATTTTTGTCGCGCTGCCTCTGTGAAACCAACCAAGTGACAACACAATGTATACATCTTAAAGATCTTCAAAAAGACAAACTATAACTGCCTCAAATTACATAGTTGTTATTCCTCCGATGTTGTCAGTGTCCATGAGTCCTTTGACTCCTTTTTCATAAGTTTTTTTTCGTTTATCTTTTTTATTTCACGGGGATCACGGGGATTTCACCCAGATGTCTGGCTCTCTGATCAATTCATAAATTAATAAACTTTTATGATATCAAAATTTTTTGAATGTGGATTTAATGAACCGTAACGCAGTTGATTTTCGCGGGGGCAAGGTTGGGCTGTATCGCACCAAATTAAACCCCTACGATGTTCCACGTTGTTGCATGTCACAACAGTCACGTGAACAATTTCACACACATATCGACCCTGCTGTCGCTAGCCACCTAAGTAGCTCCTATTTGCAGGCGACCTTCCCATTCCTCCAGGTTAGACCAATGATGTTTAATAATGCGTGTATATATACATAAATCAAGCAAAATTTAGACATGCGTCTATACGCATGTCCATACTGCGCGGCGTTTAAAAAATATTCTGATTTATATGACATATGGATTAGCCATTTCATTCGCACACACGCATTCTAATTATTACATTCACTAATCACTCTTTCATTCACACATTGTTCGAATCCTTACTTCCGCTTAACCCCTTCCCTTCAGTCTATGATCAATCGCCGCATCGACAACAAACCTGTGCGCCTGAGTTCCTGCGAATATCTCCAAAGAAGAGAATTTCCTCATAATTGTTAATCCAACATCCATAAACCGCCGCGTTAGCTCGAAAAGAGCAAGTGGTTGCTGTGATAAGAACCGATAACCGTAGGGCACCATTGTTGGACAAAGTGGTGGTGAATGTGGCATCAGCCAACTAGACGCCTCGATGGAGTAAGTCCTTCATTTACCGCACAACATATATAAGAGAATGTGACAGATGATATAGAATGTATGATACGGAAAGGATAGCAGTCTATAGAATTGCAATCTAATTACACCAATTAGTGTAATTTGAGTGCCTCAATTTCGGTGCGCTAGTTTTATATCTACCTCATATTTGAATATAATATCATTGCATGCGTCATCCTTATTGAAACATCATGATTTAACTTAGTTTCCTCTTGACCTTATTTGGCTCGACGTAAGCATGCCTAGAGATATTGCTAATCTAAATTTCCTAAATTGGAACTCGAATTGAAATTAAAGACTAAAAAAAAACTCGGTGCTTATCATAACAATTAAAACGTGAACTTGTTTCTAACCGGGCGTTGACGCGTACTTCTCTAATTTGCGCGACAATGCTTCTGTTTACGAATTTAAATTGATCGATTTTTTTTTCTCCATTGAAACAAAATTTTCACAATAACCTAGTCCCACAAGACATGCAAAAAATATTGGCTCGTTTGCGACACGTAGGCTTATCCATATAAAAAGGCACTATATGAATGCACTAAATGATTCCCCCATATGCATGGGATCAGTTCTGAAATAGCAATATATCTAAATTCTCTGAAATAGAGTAAGGTAAATCTCGCTTACTTCGAATCACATTTTATTAATGATGACCAAAAAAAGGTACAAAAAAACAGGGCCACGCCCAAGCACAATTGAAGGGAAAATTCCGAAAAATAAAAAGTTGAAAATTAAGTTTGCCCATATTTTTTATCGTGATGCTAAGGACCTTTATTTTTATACACCTAATAGAGACTATAGACCTAAGTATCTAGTATAAATTTCAACTTGATAGGTCCACACGTTCCTGCGAAAATCGGTGGTGACACACGGACAGACAGACGGACGTGAGAGTGATCTTATAAGGATTCCTTTTTTACCATTTAAGCTACGAAACCCTAAAAAACAGAAAACATCCCAATGTCGGAATATGTAATAATATACTTGAATGTTTATGCGTATACATATATCCACCATATATATAAAGAGCTGTCCGAGCAATCTACAATAAAGGAGCCCAGAATTCACTCAGATATCTTTTTAAAGAAGTTAATATACTCACTGTTGCTTCACAATACATTTATTGTAATATATTGTATATGCATTATAACCTTAATTATTACCTAAACAATAGTAACAGACATAAATTAAACACTAGAAATAAGGAAAAACTTACTACGAGATTGTTTCGGCTAGAAAAAGTAAATAGGTTGTTCATGGGGCAAAGTGTACGCATGTATAATAAAATACCACAGTCGATATTAAGTATGCCGCTTGATCAATTTAAACGTAAAATTAAAAGTCAACTTATGGTTAAAGCATATTATTGACGTCGTCGATATATTCCGAGATACACATTGGTGTGGAGTTAATACTGTTGATACTCACGTAGGCTAGAATAAGACTATTATACCTGTATGTTATATAAATTGTAAACATATACTTTTGAAAAAGAGCACCTGTTGAGTTTCTTGCCGGCCTCTTCTCAACAGAAACTGCTTTCCGAACCGGGCGTTAGTACCTTACGAACCTATATACATAATTCATAAGAACGCGCAAGCGTCTATTTGAATTTTTGAAGTCTCATTTCACTGAAGCTCTATGATAAGAAAGAAACTCATAACCGCTGAATTACATAAGTATGTTTTATTGAATAAAAATATTAACATTCTTTTATGAGTGACTCTATCTTAACAGGTAAAGCAACTTGGTAGGTATTTAAACATGAACACACCACATGTGTCTATTGTTACAGCAATTCGTGACAGACGTCGACAGACGAAGTGTTTCAAAAGTAATCGTTTCTTTAATAAATAGTTATGTCATTCCAAACAATTTCAGTTAGCGTGCATATAATTATCTTTACAATAAAAGTCAAGAAAATGCTGCATACGTAATGTATTCACAGTAAATTGTCTTTTAAATTCAGACACTTGTAAGATCTTTATTGCTTACAATTTATTAAATTTTGTTCCCGGGAACTATATATGTTTTCGACCCAATACCTATAGGGTACTTCCGGTTGACCTAAAATTATATTAATGATTATGAGGAGTTCCATGGTCCAATACCTATGTCCATATTCATTTCTTGAATATTGACTATCCGATTGTCGTAGTGGGTAGTAAACCTGCATCTTGCGCCAGAGGGTGTTTGGGGTTTGTTTTATATATGTACTAGCTAGTTTTATAAATGTAATAGCGGCCCGGCAGACGTCGTGTACACACGGCTTAAATCCGATAACTTTTAACTTTAAAATAAAAAAAAATGTGAATCTATACCCGAAGACACACAGAAAATTTCACAGAGTAAATAACCTAGATCGGTATCTAGTTTATTTACTCCTATTCGTCGGTACTGCAGCGCCAACTGCCTGGCTGATTTGTGAATCTAAACCTTCCAGGGCGCCACCCAAACGTATACAAAAAAATCATTGAAATCTATGTAGCCGTTTAGGAGTTCAGTGACAACACACGTACAGTAGAATTATATACATATATAAAAATAATGTGTGTTTATTTACAAAAAAAATTATGTTTAAGTATGTTCATCAGTTATCTACTACGCATACGCACTAGTAGGTACAACGTTTTTATATAAAAAAGTTTTATGTCAAATCTTTTATTTTATTTTATTTTATTCCATTGGCATTGTACCTTGCAGCACATGAGGGCTAAACCAAAAATAATGCATAAAGAATTTATAAAATCGGTTCATAAATGAGTTCTGAGGTAACAAACATAAAAATACAATCGATCGGAGAGCCCCCCTCCTTTTTTAGTCGGTTGAAAATTTTACATTATCACTAGTTAGTTAAAATATACGCATTATCGCCAGATTCGCAATATGTCACCTATTTTGGAGGCACGTGACTATGAATAGTGTTTCTTTGCAAAAAAAATGTGAGGTAAAACGCAATCTAAAAGTCTTAACGTTAACACCCATTTTAACTGTAAGTGCACCATTTTATAAGTCGTTTGCGTCATGTTTCACGCTTCCATGAAACTAACTTCCGTTTAATATAAATAATGAATGTATTTTTCTCAGTGCTGGTTGGTGTTAACGAGATTATTAAAACCTGTCGTACTTACAACTTCTATTATGTAAGATGAGAGAATTCTTAAAGTATTAAAAAACATTCGATTTGGATTTGTCCATGGTACTTTAAGCTTCCTTTGCTTTTTCATAAATTGCTTTAATAACATACCACAGTTATTTTTTTAGTTTAACAGTGTGCATCAGATTAATTATCCACTCTCTTCCCTTATTCATTAAAGTTAACTAAAGTTCAAGAAAGAATTGATAGCTCGATACATTTCATTTACATACATTCAATACATTTTTTTAACCGACTTCAAAAGGAGTAGGTAATCAATTCGATTGGTATATTTTTTTTTCGATGTATGTACACCGATTACGCTGAGAGTAATGATCCGATTTACGTGATTCTTCTTTAGTTTGATACAGAATAGTTGCCATTTGGTCCCATAAAAATTTAACATAGCTTGGCCCAGTAGTTTTCGTTTAATGAACATTTTTACAATATTTTATGTAGTTGTTTCACCTATCCTCGATGTTTGTCATCAAAACTTCCAAATTTAATTTGTTGCACTTCCCGGTTACTGATTGAGCTTAAATTTTGCATACATGTGTAAACCGCGTGACAATGCAATATTATGATGACATGGTGCTGATCTGATGATGGAGCTGGAAGTTGGCTAAAGGAACTTCGCACTGTAACGACACAACATCATCGAGTTTGGGCACATTTGATTCGTCTTAACGAGTTGTTTGTGTTTCAATGGTAACCAATCAATCAATTCAATGGTTTGATGATGGAGCTAGGAGGGGGTCATAGGAACTCTGTAATGAAACGACGCAACCCCATCGAGTTTCAGTTCGCTTGATTCGTCTTGGCGAGTACTTTATTTTTTAGATTGTTACCAGGGTCTGGTCTGATGATGGAGTTGGGAGGGGGTCATAGGAACTCAGTAAAGAAACGACGCAACCCCATCTTGTCTCGGCTCGTTTGATTCGTCTTGACGAGTACTTTGGTGCTACATGGTAACCAGTCAGTACGAGTAGTTGCCATTTTATGAACATTTTTTTTTTTATTTATGAACATTTTTGTTTACGTGGACGACGTAATTTTAGTTTGTGTACGGCTATTTTAGGAGTTTTCAATTAGGTTGATTTTATATTGTTATTAACCTGTGTCCGGATATGTGGGTCTTAGGCTACCTGCCATTGAAGCGGAGCGAGCGTGCGGAATAGAAAAACTGAGAACTGTTATAACCAATAAGACTCCATAAAATCTCGAAACGAAGAAATAATTAAAAGGACATTTCAAAAATAAGTAAGTACACTAAAAAGCAACAAAATGTTACAGTTTACCTGATGTAATAAGATAATAAGTAGAACAACCTATTAAACACTAAAAAGTAAAAAAAAAATACGTTTAAAAAAACTGACTTCAAAAACTAAAAATAATTTAATAAAGATTTACTTTAATACATCTTGTGCAAACTTAATACCTTAAATAATAATAAAATACTATTATTTGTATCAGATAGCTATTGATAGCTTAGCCCACTTTATTAAATGATGGCAATGCATGTGCAACCGTACGGGTGTTACAAATGCCCATGGGTGGCGGTTATCACTTAACATCTCTTGTCACCTTATCACATAAAAGAAATTGTGGTAATCTACAAACTTTGTATTGATGGGGTAAACAGAAGTAGCTAAAACCTTTACAGAGTTCATTGAGACGATGATTGCCAGACAATTAATATAAACCAGAAATGTGGTTGATTGTAAACATTTATTAAAGGTTTAAAAATTTTTCAATAATGTAGTATGTATGATACTGGAGTAATATTAAAACTAAAAGTTATATGAGAGAAAAGATCGACGAATATCACATTTTACAATAATTGCTATAAAGGTGATGTGAGTTAAATCGATATATGATTAAATAACAAAGTCTTGTTTTATATTGCAATATATTATATTTCAATTACATAGCTTACACAACGTGTCTTTACCACCGCGACAATAAATGAACACACGTCTAACGCTACTTGCCAATAATCATAAAAAAAATATAAACGTTAAAAATCCATAATTAAAAAAAATATTTTTCAAACAAAATAATTAAGTAAAAAAAGAACAAAATTTGTAACACCTATACAACTACAACTGACTGATTCATACATTCAGAGACTTTTTAATTCGTTGCCACAGCGTCGCATTGCAAGGCTGTTCTAAAATTCTTTGTTTTGGAAAATTTGATAACTCGGTAAATATTGATGTTTAAAGAATGTAAGTCTTTAATACAAATTTTAAAAAGTTATCCACTATATGTGTGTTCATTTATTGTCACGATGGTAAAGACACGCTGTATATAAAGATAGATTTCCGTCTCCTTTGTTTTATATACTTGCATTGCTGCTTCCTTCATTATCGTGATTAATAACAACAGTGCATTTCATATCATAAACTTTTAGTGACTCCACTTCGCTGTTTCCACCTAAGACTAGTTTCTTAGGACCTTCTGGGAAAAATCTACTAGAAAATGTCACCTCACCTTCGCCAAAGAATAATTCGATTGAACTAGCATCAATATAAGCCTTCAGATTTAATTTCTTACTTGGTCTCCATTTCGTTCGCCGGATACCGTCTTTGCCGCCACGGTTAAGGGTTACTAGACCTCTTTTATAGTCGTAAGTGACAATTACTTTGCTCGATTCGTTTGACGATATTATTTCTAATTTTAAATCTTTGTCTCTTGGCGCTTTAATATTTATTTCTCCGGCTTTATTTTCCATTGTGACGATTGTTCCGGCTCGTGCCTTTCCAGAGTATAAAGAACGTCCCCTAACAGAAGAGACTTCTGTAATTGGTTTCTGTATAAGACGATATTCTTTGGTAAGTGACAAAACTCTCGGTATTGTCATTAAACCAGTCCATCCATCTCTTTCCTCTGGGTAATGTTGTTCCCACATGTCAAGCCAGGCGATAACTATTCTGCGTTTTGAATTGTCAAGTATAGTTTGTGTTGCGTAAAAATCATGCCCATGGTCTAGTTCCATAAAATCGGTTTTTGGTGTGAAAATATTCGTATTGTAATCGAAATCACCAACAATATAACCGGTTTGATATAAATTTCTGTATTTATCACCAGCTGGTCTAATACCTTGAGGTGAAAATAATAAAACAAATTGGCCGTCTAACTCGAAAAAGTCTGGACACTCCCACATGTATCCAAGTGAACCATCAGATTCATCTAAAATGGAGGTGAAGTTCCAGTTTTCTCTATCTTTAGAGACAAACAGTAGTGCTCTTCCGCGTGTACTGTTGCTTTCGTCTTCATGAAAGGAGTTTCCTAAAACCATGTAGTAAGTTTCACCGAGTTTCCACACTTTAGGGTCGCGGAAATCGGGTTGAAATTCCTTTCCAATTATAATAGGGTTAGACGAAAGTTTTGTCACATTAACTCCATCCATACTTACTGCAAGAACTTGCTGTTGCAAGTGATCGGGACTTTGTCCGGGGAAGTTGACATTTCCCGTGTAAAAGAGATACATTTTATCGTTCTCAACGATGGCACTGCCCGAAAATACACCGGTTTTGTCGTACCATTTATCTGGGTACATGGCGATGGGTAGGTGCTCCCAATTAAACATATCTTTACTTTTCGCATGACCCCAGTGAGCTATGCCAGGCTCCAGACTGCTATTGGGGTTGTATTGGTAGAACAAATGGTATTCTCCGTTGTACTCACTGAAACCGTTTGGATCGTTCATCCATCCGTGTGGCGGGGCCAGACGGCATATTGGATAAAACCTATCATTAATACTGGCGGTGACACTGCAAACAAACAAAACTAATAGAAAAACACTTTTCGTGGCCATCGTCGCGTAACACCACTCGCAACTATGACTGCAGAATCGAATGCTATACAGTAATGCGTCGAGACTGGATCTTGTTATATACCTACCAACGTCATGTCGCATCCAATTGCTGAGAGGCACAATTAGACCATTATAAAATGAAATTATTTTGCCTTGCAAATTTTTTGCAAGATACATTTAAATAAATATTAACTATTTATAAGCGAAAAGTTTAATTACAATGGTTAATTAATGGCACAAACTGCTGCGTTTTAAAAACTGCTCATAATCTGCATATTAGTATTTGAAGCAGCCATTATCATGTAAAACTCGTTACCACGAATTCTAAGCGTCGTTTGTTAAATGCTTCAAAATACCTATATCACTTATAGTTTTTGACATATGCATTTTTTTTATTTACGCCAACACTAAACATTACTAAATAAAAAAAAATATATTAATCTTGATCAGTGTATGTACAATCAGGGACACTGGCGGTAATGCACCTTAAAGGCGAAAATCGTTTGAACATTTCGTACGTCTTGAGTCAATGACGTGGATACGAACGATAGCCTATAGGATGCAGCTTTTAAATATGTTTGTGCAAAAAAAGGGTTGGTCAGTGCAATAACAATAAAGTTTCAAAAATAATGACTTTTCGGTGCGAGGAAGGTACGAAGCAGAGCGTGTCGCATTTGTGGCTAATATTTTGTTTAACAATTTTTCTGAACGATTTTAGTTATTCGCGTAAGTATAAGAAATCTTATGTAAGAAACATAAAAACTCTTTGAATGAAATTTAAATGAATTATTGGGGAAATGATTATGATCATCAACCTGAAATATTTCCATAGGTAGCACATAAAATCAGGTCACATAAAATCAGGTGAAATTGCATATACAAAAATATTTCCCATAATTAATTCTAGAACGAAGAAAAGAATATTCACGTTTAAGATATATATAATTTTTTTACATTTTTACTTAGTTATCCTATTCATCAAAAAACCCGCTAATTGAGGCAATGCGCCAAATCCGCCTAATAAGAATAAATAATTTCACAACGCAACATTTCTCACCGTTGTCTCCGAACAAATTTTGTAGATACATCGGTGCACGAGCAGAGGGGTAAACAAGCATCAGACTAGGGCCGAATACTGAAACGTTACCTAAATATTTAAAGGCACCTTAAACATTTGCTCGCAGCTCTTAAACACTAAATTCGTCAAGTTAAGTTGTACCTAAACGCTACGCAGTGAAAATTTCGTATACTGAAACGCCACTTAACGCTATTTAGCTGTCACACTAAGGGTCTGTTTCACAATGTTTGAATAAACTGTTGGATACGTAACTGACAAATAAATTAACGGCCACATAAAACTTCCTATTAAAATAGTATGCGTTTCACAAACGTCTAACCATTAAGTTTAAGTGTCAGTTTATTGCTTGTAAGATTGAGATGGCAACGTAGCATTTTGGCGTTTCGATTTAGAGGAAATGTGAGAACATACAACATTTTTATAATTTAATCACTCTTGTAAGCATTCATAATGCATTTCTTTTTTGCGTTATTTTGTGTTACGTATTTATATACCTGAAATACATACTCTTAAATAATTATAATGATATAAAATCATTTTTTAGATTAATTGCAATATTTAGCAACACCACACTTGCTACAATTACAGACTGGACACGAGACGAATGTATATTATCTTTTTTGCTAATATAGGAACCCTATTTTTACAAACAACGTAAGTCCGCTCAAAAAGATTCCTACTTCTTATTCGTTATAGACATGTTCTGCTGGTGTGACAGGATTTTGAAGTGGAGTCAACAGATAAAATGTATTTTCTTAAGCTTTATCACCAACAAATACACTATTACTAAATTCTCTGTTCAAAAATCTTTGTTTTATAAACGAATTTTTAAATATAGTTTGGTCGTGTGTGGCTTCAGGCTATCTAGCTACTTTGTCCATTATTTTCAAGTCTGAACCAACTATTGTTTGAACATTGAACGAGAATTGGCGTTTTCTGTTCCGATAGCTTTCTGCATTGTCACCACCTTTAGATTTTATTGGGACGTGGGTACAATGCATGGCACCAATAACCCTTGGAATTCTAGCTATCTATACCGAAATATAAGGAAACATAAAAATCTCCTTATAATTCAGTAACATCTCAGAAAACTTCCAGTTGCATAATATCAGGGTGACAACAGAATTCAATCCATAGATGATATAGCATAATTCCTGAAACAATGATTATTCAAGAACCTATTAGAAACAACATGGATATTAAGTAGATAGACATTTCACTACATACGTTATTTATAAAAAATAAAACACATAATTACCTTTCTGTACTAGAAGAAATTTTGTCCTCAATAAGTGAATGGAGATAATAAACAGTATCTTTATTAAATCGAAATCGAACTCTAAATTCCTCACCATCAAATGTCTCCATGTGATTAGAACGACGTCGAAACACAGGATCTCTGCGTGGCTTCGATAAACGATAACAAAAATCATCTAATTCGACGTCCAAGGCATTTAATAAATACATTTTTAATATTTTTCTATTAAATACGTATAACTAATTCCTTCTTGAAAATGATCTATCAAGTAACAAACCATCAAATAAATTCCTTATCTGACAGATGATCTAACCTATAATTTACTTCGAATTTTATTTGCCAGATACGCTTAATAGACGATTGTGAAACGCCAAAGATGACTTTATTCGTCAGATAAGTGGCAAGTAGCTTATTCGGGACTTTATTTGGACATTGTGAAACAGACCCTTACTGTCAAAACAAAACAATCTTATATGTAGTAAGTAAGAACACAGAACAGAACTAATACATTTTTAACGTTTAAGGGTATTTCAATTTCTATAATCTTAATTATAAAGTTTGTCTGTCTAATCTATATTTGTTTGATTTTTATTCTATTTTTATTTATCAAGAAATTAATTTTAAATTGAATTCAAATTAACATTCCTTAATTTTGTTTGAAAATATTGTTTTTGACATTGCTTGCTTTTTGATTTTGTTTGGGTAATACCAGTCAAATTAGAAGTTGATGTTGAAGGCTCCTTATGTCCGTATAACACGAGATTCCGTATTTCAGATTGGAGTTCATCTTGTAAACAAAGAATCATATTAGCAATGCTCGGTAGTACCTTTTCATAGGGATGGTAATTTCATTAAAATAAGTAGAAAAAGTACAAAAAGATTGTCGCCGCTTTAGGAATCGAACCCACGTCTTCGGCATTCGCGGCCTGACCACATAGTCTCATTATTAATACGATAATATGCTGTAATATACGGCAATTTATTGATGTTTTTTTTTTTTCATTTATCGTATTAGTTGCAAACGTCATTTTAGCAATTTCTGAAATACGACAAATTAAGTTTTGGATTACCGATGTCTTGCATTGGTTGTTTTTAGTTCTGTATCCAGTGAGCGAAACCGCAAGAATTCCGTTTCCTTGCTTCCATGCATCTCGTTCAAAATAATTATATATATATATATGACATTTTTTATTTGGGGTTCTAGATTTTTTGTTAGAAGGTTATTCATATTAATAAATACTATTATTTTACACGCTTCTTAAGAACGTAAACTTTGATTACTTTTCTTATTTTAGCTTAAAAGTCATTACTAAAATAATGTAATATTATTAAAAGAACGGGGAAACCAGCAGCAAAAATCTCAGCCTTTATTATTTGCAAAAAAAAAGGCTTAGTTACGACGTGAAAAATTGATTTTATAGCAAAATGTGCAGTACACGACTGATTGCTTTTTACTATTATCCCTTCGTTTGTACACTGCTAATTGGTTATTCGTAAAGAAGCGACGGAGTTCGTCTGGTTGCAAGTAACGAGGCAATTTTTCTGTAAGTTTACTATCGCTAATGATCCTGAGTGTACTTCTCTAATTTGCCGGTATACCAATAAATATTTTTGTACCAGCACCTACTGACCTATACGTAGACTAATCCATACAAAAAGGCACTATTTGGATGGACTTAATGATTCCCCCATTTTCCTGTGAATCGCAAACTAACAAAATAGTGTGGGGATTTTTCTTGTGCTGGATTGATGAGTTATTTCAGTTGTTATATAAATGAGCTATTAAAAAATTGAAAGACAAAAAAGCAGTCCGGTATAGCTAAAGCCTCGAATATCAAAAAGTCCCGACTGTTTTATAAGAGTCGTTAGGTGAGATCCAGAAAACGCTGAGCTTCGCTCTCAGTGAATGTTTGAATATTGTCACTCGATCAAAGTCATTGCGCTCGCTTATCGACGAGTACTTGGAGCCTTTGGTTAGGTAAGAAATAAAATTCCCATCGTCATCGGCCTACCATCAGGTTCAAGAGGATGGGGTGGGGGTCTAAAAAGAAATTTGTAACAATATGCATGCATATGTATAAATATCCAGCATGAACTGTACACCGTATAACAGAAGACAAGCGAGAATTCGAAGTGTCATACTTCTGTGTTCCGTCTAGTGAATCTACCTGATTGCCTGATTACCTGATGCTGGGGCCCACTTCATTAAAATGTGTCAACGCATCTACGACGCTACAGGGGTTGCAAATGTCCATGGGTGAAGGTTATCACTTAACATCAGGTTAACCGCCAGCTTGCTTGTCACCTTCTCACATAAAAAATAGCTGTGTAAACTAACGTCTAATATAGATTCTTTAACCTGTTTATGAAAAGAAGAAAGTGTTTTATTTATTTAAAAGAAGAGCATGTATGACACATGCTATTTTATTGAATTTGTTCTTTCTCTATATTCTTCTTTGCTGATGTCACAAAACTGGTGAATTTCTAGAGCCATTCTACTGAAAAAAAAAAACACAGGAACAGCAAGTGCTTTGCGCTCATAACTTCTATTCTTACGTTCAAAGCTCCATACCTTTCATAGGAGCAAAGTTTTATAAAGAACCCTTAATTATTTATTGCATTAACTAAACTAATGATGTGATTCCATTATTTATAAAGACATACGTTTTGGAATATACTTTTTCTTTCATGAATAAAATTCTTATATATCACACAAAGTAAAACGTGCTAGTATTTTACCAGGTAAAAGCACCTAAGTAGCTATTCAAACTTTGACTCACCACATGTGTCTATTGTTACATCAATTCGTGACAGACGTCGACAGACGAAGTGTTTCAAAAGTAATCGTTTCTTTAATAAATAATTATTTCATTCCAAACAATTAGCATACATATATCATAACAATGGAAGACAAGGAAATTGTAGAAACGTAATGTATACACAGTTGTGTTGTTAAGTCCAGACACTTGTAACATCTACATTCTTTACAATATAAATATAATTGCTATTTACAATAATATTTAAGACGAAATCTTTAACATACAATCCGTGCTAGGACTAGACAACATAGTCGTAGAACCCCCGCATAAAGGCGTGCTCCCAGGGCAATGCCATAAATGTCAAAAATACGGGCACGCAGCCCGTAATTGCTTCGCCAGGCCTAGGTGCGTCAAGTGCCTAGGAGACCACGGCACCCCAGACTGCCCCCGGCCTAAAGATAAGGCACTCTTAGTGAGCTACGGGCCTCCCGCTTGCGTGCTATGCCAAAAAGAAGGCCACACAGCCAACTACCTCGGCTGTCCCAACGCGCCTAAGCGCAGACCCACTAAACCGGCCCCTCAGGCCATCAGAAGACCACCCGTACCGACGGCTGCCTCCTTCCCACCTCTACGCCCCGCGTGGCAGAACCCTATGGCCCCCGCTTGGGCCAAACCTAACCCGCCTATCATGGCACCCAAACTAGCCGCACTGCCAGCTCCAATCCCAATCCCAGTCCCACCAACACCAGCGACCGGAAGTAACCCCCTGGACTCGCTGAGCCAACTCCTCCGAACCGTCAACATGGCGGAGGTTATGTATTTTGCCCAGCAATACGCTGAAGGCAACTTCTCCTCAAGACTTCTACTCCTGAACCAATACCAGCACATAGTTGCTGCGTTATCTGTCTAGGGACCCAAAATGGATAGTAAACCCCTAAACAATAATAATAATAGCACCACCAGTCTCTCTGCTACGCGTAATAATGGCAGAGTCAAACCGCGATCGATTAATGTAGCATTCTACAACGTGAACGGGCTTAAAGAGCAACGCGACGAAATACGTATTTTCTTACGCGACCACCAAATCGATATACTTCTCATTCAGGAGACGTTCCTGAAACCCGCGACAAGGGATCCGAACATCCCCAATTATCGAATAGTTAGGAACGATCATGTCGGCGCCACGGGCGGCGGCACACTTATATACTATAAAAAATCTCTCCATTGCGTACCGGTAGACACGCCCGCGCTCACGCATCTCGAGGCCTCCGTCTTTCAGCTGGCTTTAACCGGCCACTCTCCTATCACCATAGCATCAGTTTACCTCCCTTGTAGACCAGCCGCAACAATATTGCAATCAGATCTTGAGGCCCTCTTCTCTATAGGAGGAGCCACCATCCTAGCTGGCGACTTCAACAGCAAGCACACCCGATGGAACTCGACTCGTACCAACAGTCGCGGCACCGCACTCGACTCGCTATCCGACAGGCTCGACTTTGAAGTCGCTGCCCCCGTCGAACATACGCGCTTTCCTTACGTAGAGGGACACACATCGGATGTGCTTGACATTGCACTCGTCAAAAACACATCAGTCTCTCCTTATGCGAACCGGAAGTGATACACGAGCTTCACTCCGATCACCGACCAGTTCTCCTCCGGCTAGGGCCTTCAGCAACAGCCGCTCCCCTAACCAAAACTCCCTACTAGCATCCTTCAGATACTAGTATTAATTTACAACGCGGCCTTAACCGAAGACTTCTTCCCATCCGAATGGAAGGAAGCCGATGTCATAGGGTTCCTCAAACCCTCTAAACCCGCCACTCTCCCAACCTCATATCGTCCAATAAGTCTTCTCAAAACATTTGGGAAGATCTTTGAAAGACTAATATTAGCCCGCTTAAGATCCCTTATGGACACCAAAGGGCTCCACATCCCAGAGCAGTTTGGATTCAGAGCCAAACACTCGTGTACCCACCAAGTGCACCGCATCACGGAGCACATACTAACCAAACGCCAAAGTGGACTCAACACCGGTGCACTCTTCCTGGACGTGGCAAAAGCGTTCGACAAAGTCTGGCACAACGGGCTCGTATACAAGCTATACGGGTACGGAGTGCCTGACCGTCTCGTA
Organism: Iphiclides podalirius; assembly: GCA_933534255.1. Taxonomy (NCBI): domain Eukaryota; kingdom Metazoa; phylum Arthropoda; class Insecta; order Lepidoptera; family Papilionidae; genus Iphiclides; species Iphiclides podalirius. Next base: position 15,481,907 of record OW152815.1, on the reverse strand, counting down.
TGCATAATACGAGACTTCCTAACGAATCGAACCTTTCGATATCGCGTCGAGGGCGTTTGTTCGACTACGCATCCCGTTCGAGCCGGGGTGCCCCAAGGGTCGGTGTTGGGCCCAGTCTTGTTCACTCTCTACACCAATGACATGCCGCGTGTCAAAGATGTAGAACTTGCTCTTTTCTTTTGCCGACGACACCTGTATCTATACCACAGGCAGAACACCCGAATTGATCCATCGACGCCTCTAAGCTGCGGCCATCACCATCGGTGACTAGTTTCGGCAATGGAGGATCGAGATCAATCCCGCCAAAAGCGCGGCCGTCCTTTTCGCGCACAAAAAGAACGTACCCATACCACCCCCCGTTAAACTCTTGGACAGCCCAGTACCATGGGTTAATAAAGTCAAGTATCTAGGCGTCGTCCTCGACTCCCAGCTTAAATTCACCCAGCACGTGACCCAGGTCAGGAACCTGGCGGCCTTCGTACTTGGTCGCCTCTACCCACTCCTCAATAAAACGTCAAAAATGTCCCTTCGGAACAAGGTGACCTTATATAAGGCAGTAGTTCGCCCTATCATGACGTACGCGAGCCCCGTCTTCGCTCACATTGCTCCGAAGCAAATACACCGGCTTCAGGTGATTCAAAATCGATTCTTGCGCAGAGCCACGGGAGCACCCTGGTTCATGCGCAATATCGACCTACATGTCGATCTAGAATTGCCCACCATCGCGCAATTCCTGAAGTCGGCGTCGCGCCGATATTTCGATTCCGCCGCCGCGCATCCCAACCCACTTATCGTAGGTGCCGTCACCTACAGGCCCTTGCCGCTAAATATTTTCCGCCGCGATTACCGAAGACCGCGTCACGTTCTCGACTTCCTGACGATGAGACGACTATCGCCATCGAAAGGATCAAAAAACTCAAGAAACACACCAACACACACCGCACTCGCCGGCGAGTGCGGCAAACTTATACTAGGTTCCGCCACGTACCTGGCAGGTTTTCCCCTATTAATGATAGAAGCGTTGCTGGAGTTTCTTCCGCCACTTCTTCTCCCAGCGCCAAGGCTCTCCGAAGTGGTAGTAATGTATGCAGATTATAGCTACCGATCGAGCAGAGGTTCGGCCCTCTCCGGCACCCTTGAATCGGAATGCTAAACTCGTGCTGAGTGACAGCACAAGCCGAGGTCCCCTCTCGGGGACCCTTGAGCCTGATTACTCCATGGAGCGCCCGCCAAAGCGTCCTAAGATCTTGGCGGCCTCCCAAACCGGTGATAATAATAGCGTGACGGCCCGAGCCGAGGCTCCCCCGGGAGCCCTCAAGCTTAGTCACCATAACGCGTAATAATAGTACGCATAGTACGCAGAGGTTCAGGCTAGGCGCCTCGTGCGCCACCTCAAGTTCGTCGGATCTGTAAAGGCCAACAGTGGCTCATCCAGCCCAAAAAAAAAAAATTAAGACATGATGGAGGACATTGAGATATCGCGAGTACATATAATACGTTTCATAAGAAAAGAGTATAAAAAGAGATTTAGTGAAATGGAAGGTGAATTTTCGCAAAAGCCAAAACTACTAAGCTTTTTTACCTACATCGAAGACCAGTTAAGTTCTTAAGACTAGATAGAGTTCTTAGCAATGATCGTTACAAGGTGGCATGTATTTCTGATTTTGAAGGGATGAAAAATTAGCCGAAAACCACTGTCACTTCAGTTCAGATGGAACTTTGGATTCATTTAACACCATTAGAGTTTGATTATAATTGCAAGGATACACAAATTAAAGATACTTATAACAAAGGCCATGAATGATTAAGTTTTTCTCATTTGATTTGATACTTATAGATTTAAGCTAGGCTAGACTTTTAATGATTTTGCTACATAATGGTTTATGAATGATACAGCTGACGATAGAGAATGGATGGATCCTTCGGCTGAGCATTGTAACGTCAATGACGTAAACTAGTTGACTTTGTATTGTCCACAAATATTAGTTATTATTATTTATTAGTATTAACTAACCGATCATTAATTCGTCGCTTATGTAAACTGATCAGTTTAGTTAAAATTTGTGGGAAAAAGGACGAAAGTTCAGAGATTACTAATCACTGCACTTGAAGTTGACTATTAAAAAAAATCATAGCAATAGCGACATCTCAATCAATGCCGAGAAGTCGCCTACATGTCCCACGTGGCTTAAATGTCCCATATGTCTTATATGTCAAATATTGGATATTGGAGCAGATGAGGGCTAAACCGAAACCAATAGGACCCGTACGGAACCAGAGGTAACAAAAACAAAGTAGAAAAAAGAATTCGATCGAATGCAGAACCTCCTCGTAGTCGGTTAAAAATAAACATTATCACTAGTAACTTAAAACATACACATTACCACCTGTTTCGCAACATGTGGAGGCGCATAACTAAGAGTACTGTGTTTTTTTTTTTTCACGTGAAAAGTTGCCAAGCGAGCAGACGGTTAGCACCTGATGTTAAGCGAATACCGCCGCTCATGGACATCTGCTACACGGGAGGGTTGCAGATGCGTTGACAACCTTTCGAAACTTGGGCTTCAGCCACCTCACTCACCAGACGAAACGCGAAAGTATTATACTTCCACTTTACGCTGGTCTTCTGTGAGGTCGTGGTACTTACCCGGACGAGCCTGCCCATTCGTACAACACCCGAGGCTGCTGCGGGGCCCTAACACCGATAAAAATGTGTTCGTTTTCAAAAATGTTTGAATTAAAACTCAATTCGAAAGACTTAACGTTAACATACATTTTAACCGTAAGCGTAATTTCTTGTAAGTCGTTTGCGTTACCTATGTTTTACGAACTTACCTTGAAACTAACTTCCGTTTAATATAAACAATGAATGTATTTTTCTCAGTGCCGCTTGATGCTAACGACAATATAAAAACTGTACTGCTTTACAGCTTCTATTATTTAAGCTGAGAAAATGTTTAAAGCATTAAAAAAACATTAGATTCGGACATTTTCGTGACACTTTAAACTTCCTTTGTTTTTCATAAATTGCTTTAATAACGTATCATAGTAAAATATCTTTATTTATTTTTTTGAAACATTTCCCATCAGATGTCTTCGCCACTCTAATCCTTTGTTCATAATAATTGAAGCAATGTTGAAGAACGAATCACTGACTTTATATATTTATACATTCCATATACTTACAACAAATTCGGAGTTTCTGTTATTCCTTCTAATACTCGTCTCATATGATCAATTGCGAAAGTTAAAGTTCTTAATATTTTTATTTTTAATTCTGCCACAGCGTGACAACATTGTTAATTATTGTAGGTATTTTATCTGTTATAAACAAAAAATGCCTAGAAATATTTTGTTTAATGAACTTTATCCTCAAAATTATATGTTCATAATAAATCATCGTGGATATTTAAAACTAGCTGGTACCCGTGACTTCGTCTGGGTTGCTTATTGTTTTAACAAAGTATTGTATGTGTAAGGGAAAAAACATCAAAAAAAATCGAAACCAAAAATGTATATTTTCTTAAGGACCAATTGTCTTAGAAATAAAATACGATAGTGGTATACAGGCATTCTCGCGTGAAGTATCTATTGTATGGGTGTTATTTATGACAACGGTCATGATAGAACACAGTTTTTTTATGTTAATTTTTTTTCTTTTTTTGTTTATTTCATTAAGAGCCTTAAAAAGTTTTAGTATCAATTTTTTTACGTTAAACTACAAACTTCGTATTGATGGGGTAAACAGAAGTAGCACACATTTTACAGAGTTCATTGAGTGCAAGAGAATTAATATAAACCGGGCTGAAATAAAAACTTATGATTTTTATGATATTCATCAAAGGTTTTAACCTTTCAATAATATGTTCCAGGAGTAATATTAAAACTTAATATAAGAGATAATTTTTAACAAAATAAACCGACTTCAAACCAGAAACTAAAAAACTATTTTACGAATTTTGACTAAAAACATTGTTAATATGTATAACATTTGAGGATTGCCCTTGATTTCTCTGGGATGACATCACCGTTTCCTTATCATGGTACCACCCTTGGGGTATCTCCTTTCAAACAAAAAAAGAATCATCAAAATCGGTTCATAAACGACGAAGTTATCCGCGAACACACATAAAAAAATAAAAATATATACGGTCGAATTGAGAAACCTCCTTCTTTTTTTGAAGTCGGTTAAAAAGTATTACTCTTTATAAAAATAACTGGAAAGTCGTTAAATCTAATATAATATTAAATGATAAGTCTCATTTCTATTTCATTATATATTTTAATTGCATATTTTCGTAATCACAAAATAGATTTCTGTCTCCTTTGGTTTCTGTACTTGCAGTGCTTCATTCATTATCACGATTAACGAAAACAGTGCGTTTCATATCATAAACTTTTAGTGACTCGACGTCGCTGTCCTCGCCTAAGACTAGTTTCACAGGACCGTCTGGGAAAAATCTGCTAGAAAATGTCACCTCACCGTCGCCAAAGAATAATTCGATTGAACTAGCATCAATGTAAGCCTTCAGATTTAATTTCTTACTTGGTCTCCATTTCGTTCGTCGGATACCGTCATTGCCGCCACGGTTTAGGGTTACTAGACCTCTTTTATAGTCATAAGTGACTACTACTTTGCTCGATTCATTTGAAGATATTATTTCTAATTTTAAATCTTTGTCTCTTGGCGCTTTAATATTTATTTCGCCAGATTTATCTTCAATTGTAACGATTGTACCGGCTCGTGCCTTTCCAGAGTATAAAGAACGTCCTCTAACAGAAGAGATTTCTGTAATTGGTTTCTGTATAAGACGATATTCTTTGGTAAGTGACAAAACTCTCGGTATTGTCATTAAACCAGTCCATCCATCCCTTTCTTCTGGGTATTTTTGTTCCCACATATCGAGCCAGGCGATAACTATTCTGCGTTTTGAATTGTCAAGTATAGTTTGTGTTGCGTAAAAATCATGCCCGTGGTCTAGTTCCATAAAATCGGTTTTTGGTGTGAAAATATTCGTATTGTAATCGAAATCACCAACTATGTAACCGGTTTGATATAAATTTCTATATTTATCACCTGCCGGTCTAATGCCCTGAGGTGAAAATAATAGAACAAAGTGGCCGTCTAACTCGAAAAAGTCTGGACACTCCCACATGTATCCAAGTGAACCATCAGATTCATCTAAAACAGAGGCGAAATTCCAGTTTTCTCTATCTTTAGAGACAAAAAGTAGTGCTCTTCCGCGTGTACTGTTGCTTTCGTCATCATGAAAGGAGTTTCCTAAAACCATGTAGTAAGTTTCACCGAGTTTCCACACTTTAGGGTCGCGGAAATCAGGTTGAAATTCTTTTCCAATTATGATAGGGTTAGACGTAAGTTTTGTCACATTAACTCCATCCGTACTTACTGCAAGAACTTGGTGTTGCATGTGATCGGGAGTTTGTCCGGGAAAGTTGACATTACCCGTGTAGAAGAGATATATTTTGTCGTCCTCAACGATGGCACTGCCCGAGAACACGCCGGTTTTGTCGTACCATTCATCTGGGTACATGGCGATGGGTAGATGCTCCCAATGAAACATATCTTTACTTTTCGCATGACCCCAGTGAGCTATGCCAGGCTCCAGACTGCTATTGGGGTTGTATTGGTAGTACAAATGGTATTCGCCGTTGAACACACTGAATCCGTTTGGATCGTTCATCCATCCGTGCGTCGGGGCCAGATGGTACCGTGGATAATACCTATCATTGACGCTCGCGGTGACACTGCAAAAAAACAAAACAAATAGAAAAATACTTTTCGTGGCCATCGTTGCGCAACGCCGCTTGCAATTATGACTGCGGAATCGAGTATACAGTAATACGCCGAGACTCTGGATCTTGTTATATAGTACCAATGTCATGTCGCGTCCAATCGTTGCAAGAGGCGCCATTGTGGAATTGAAAACAATTGTATGTTTTGTTATGTTAATCTTTTACGAGATATGTAAATTACGCTTCAATTACTGAAGCGTAATGTTAAATGATATTGTTAATTCGTATAGATGGGCCGATTAAAAAAAAAAAAACTGCCGAATCCATTATTGCGTAACACTTCTTGTGAGCACTTATTATTGTTCACTTAACAAATAAATAAAATAAAAAAAAATATGCGCTCATTATAATTACGAGTATATATAATTATATATATTAAACGTTCTAACACCTTAACCACCACAAAGCGTAAAAACATGTTGCTTTTCAGTTTGATGTGTTCAATGTATGTTCATATAAGACGTACGTTATAATATATGTATGTGGAATATTCATATGTATATGGATGTTGATGGTGTAAAAGAGGTGCGCAAAGATCGTGTAAAATTTAAACCCATAATTATTTCTCTTCATTCCTCTGGTTAACAGGTATGAGAGCTATAATTAAAATTTTATAGCTGGTTGATAATGCCACGCTGGTAATACCTGATGACATTATTCCTGGTAACATTAGTTCTTATTATAGTCAACTTATTCGCTTTTCGTGTTTCTTCTATGGCTAAATAAAATGTTCACCTTTTACTTCCGCACAGGTTTGTAAAAACAAGAAATCTGTTTGTAAAAACTCGGAATACAAGGCGCTATATTTTGACCACAAAGTAAATTAGTTTAGAGTTGGAAAGTTTAAACTTCTCTGACGTTGAATTTGGAAAACTATAAATTGAAATGATTTCATAGAAACTTACCAGAGCTAAATTTAGTCCCTGATTTAATTTAATGATTAAACATTACTCCGATTTACCTTATACAATTATTACACACAATTAACAAATGTTTATCCTTCTTTAAACTTCATTTATTTATTTAAATTTCATCTGTACACCTAAGGCAAAGAGTACAATGGGCGGACTTAATGCCTAATAGCATTCTCTACCAGTCAACCCTTGTCATGGTGAAAAGTAGATGACAGGTGCTAAACCGAAGAGTAAAAATAAGAAACCTCAATATTTGTAGGCAAATATAGACATATAAATTACATGTAAGTCTGTGTACATATATAAATATCATCAATCATCAACTAAATATTTATAACATACATGTATAGATGGATATATATAGACTTAATGTAACATTTTATTAAAAACCAAGTCCAGTAAATAAATTTTCTTAATAAGTTTTATTTCTATTAGGTAACCTATATTAATTATTGCCTTTTAAATCTTTGATTCAAAAACTGTTGAGTTTTTTTCTTTTTGGGGCATTTTTCTTTGTAAATTTGATACTACACGGAAACTGAGAATCGGCCTAATTTGTTACTATTTTTGTTGATTACTGTATGTTAGAATAATAAAAATGCCTTGCGTTCTTATCGCGCTAGGTTACGAAGCGTATCTATAGATTGGCAGGAATGTGAGCCTCAGCGTTTTGAGCCTTTATTTAGTAAGTAAAGTGCCAGCAAAGCAGATAACCATTATTTGTTAGCCTGTTATTTAAGTTGCAATTATTGTTGGCAGTCCTTATATATAAATATATATATATGAGCAAACCTGGAGCGGGCATGTTGACATTGTTTTGCGAAATGTTTTTTATTCCAAGGCCAGCATGACGTCAAAGATCTGAAACGAAAAGAGGAATTTGTAGGTTTTTTTTTTTTAATATTGATACTTGGAGCGAGTAACAAATAACTTATTTACAATGAAACTATAACAATTTTCATAATTGAGAATTAAAAGTATATTAATATATGCAGACATTATAAGAGAGGATATATACTTTCCTGAAAGGCTAATAACGCATTTGCAAGTTCTCTGGCGTTGCAGATGATCATGGGCGGCGGTGATCACTTCCCATCAGGTGAGCCTCCTGTGATGCGCCGCTCTCCCAACCCTCCGCGGACGAAACGTGGTGAGCGGCGGAGCTACAGACCTGGTCCGCCGCTGGGGGCTGGAAGGCTTGCTGCTTAATAGCACGGGCTCTCCTGGCTCCCATGGCCTCTGGTCAATGAACTCGGGGGAGTTCGTTGCCCGTGAACAAGGGGCCGAGTAGGAATGCGCGCAAAAATGTTCCAGCGCACCTGGAGGAGAGAGGAATTGCTCCCCGAGAAGGGGCTGCTGGGGCGGCCAGGGCCTGGTAGGGTCGCGGAAGTGTGCGAAAGCGTTTCTGTGGATATGCGCCTAGGTCGAACATCGTAGGGGTTTAAGCCGGTGCGAGTCCGGCATAACCCGCTCTTGCCTCCGTGAGGGCGGGTATGCGCAGGCATTTCCTCCACGTTAACAAAAAAAGGTGAGCCTCCTGTCCGTTTTCCTCTTTTTCCATAAAAAAAGCACTAACCTTGTGTTCAAGCTACGCAGAATGAGCAAATTTTATCTTGTCTATAGTTGTCTAGTAATGGTTATTTCGGGTCTCAATTTATTAAGATAATTTTATTAAGAAGCAATTAAAATAAAAAAGTTTTTCAGTCTATTTAAATCCATGCGATAATAAAATCTTTAAGTGGGAGTCAATCTAAATAATTTCCTCAGGTCCCTCTCTGTTGTATATGGTACCACATTAAATGCAAATAATTTGTGACATTATTTATATTCTTACTTTAGAAAGCCTGGATATTAAACACATTTAATAGTTAGTCGACTATGAGTCGCTGTTGGATACGTTCAAAAGGAAGAAGCTGGTATTGATGCGCAAGACACAGTATTTCACGTGCGGCTAGGAGTATTAAAGTTGAAGTCATAAGTCATGCTACCAAGTTGCCATTCGCTTCAAGTAATGAGATATATTGGGTTTATAAAAAATCCGATGAGAGAGACAGGGGTTCCTGTTGGGTTTCCCGTCCATAAATCCTACATTTACTAAATATATGAGTAGATACTTACCTCTGAAACACGATTATTAAGAGGGATTTCAAGGTAATGACTGCACGTGTCCACATGTCGAAAATTGAAAGCAATGACATACTGCTATGGATTTGGGTTTTGAAACCAGGGGGTTAAGGACTATACTTCGTGGGGAACTGTAATGAAATCGTTCTGAAAAAAGCGCAAGGCCTAAACGAGTCTTGAAAAAGCCCCGATGATTCAACAAACAATAAGATCAACTTCATCTAGCCAAAACTGGACTAACCTTTTAATCTGACAGACTGGTCTTCCCCTAGTTATAACTTAAGACCGTAAACTAAATGATTATCCTAAACTTTGGAGCATAATTAATAAGCACTTTACAAAAAAAATGGTTTATAATTATTTATACGTGACCATCAAAATTGGAAATTAAATCAACGTGAAGTAACTCGAAAACTTGAATTAATGTTTGCATTCTGCCGTTAAAGCAGACAACCAGCCAAGTGCGAGTTGGACTCGCGGAAGAAGGGTTCCGTATGAATATTTATAATAAACTGATTGTTAAGTGCCTATAGGTTGCCTAGCAACCGCCTTGCGTTTGTTGTATGTGAACCCCTATAAATATTTTTTTATTTTAGTATATTTTTTTAATATTTTTTGTTTTTTTAATATTTTTTTTTAGTATTTTTTGTTATAGCGGCAACAGAAATACATCACCTGTGAAAATTTCAGCTACCATGATCATGCCTGGTGACAGACGGACAAACAGACAGACAGCTGGGTCTTAGTAATAGGGTCCCGTTTTACCCTTTGGATACGGAACCCTATAAAAGGAATACCATGTTTGACCGATGTTCCAAAAGTCCATGGGCGGCGGTGATCGCTTATCACCAGGTGACCCGCATGCTCGTCTGCCTCCTATTCCCATTAAAAAAATTTTAGATTATGATAACCCTTCAATGCATAATAAGGCAAATTTAAATTACAGCTGATACTTGAATTTAATGATTGGTATTGTACTGCAATAATTCATGATTTAACTCGTGCCATTTAACAGTTTTGTGTTCTAAAGATTTATTTTGCTAAATTGGAAACCCATGTTTCGTGTTATAAACAATACCACTGCTTTGCGAGCCAGTGTACAATATTTAAGAATTACGAATAGTAATTATGATTAATCCACACAAATTTTTTGTTACACTAAATGCTTTCCTTTTTGCTGAGACATCATCGAAGTTCACTGGATTCAAGATTTTATTTTTTATTAAAATATTTAAAGGCGACAACCCATTGACAACGAAATTGATATCTATGTATTAAGCAGACTATACTTCACTGTGGTACGTATTAGGCACGTAAACTCTTTTAAGATTATTACATTAAAAGAAATTAATTTAACGGAGTTGCTAAAAGCTTTGGATCGTCGCTTAAAATTATTTTTACCTTATCTATCAAAGATTAATCATACAACAATAAATGAAAGAAATTGGTTATTACAACATTACTAAGAACATTCAAAGCATAATATATAAAACAACATTATAATAAGCCATATTTACAGGAATAAATAAATTGCTCAGGTATTATTCAACTACGCTTTATAAACAGTAATCTATTTGATATCATTCAAACGTACCGGTTATTGGCGTTCTACAAATTACTGTTTTGATTACCTTTATCTCTATAATATGTCGAGATACACGTGTACAACCATTTCATTATATTATAGTTAAAAATTGCTTCTTAGCATTTTCGATACTTGATACAAAATCTCGTTCAAAATAATTATTATATAAGTTATAAAATTAACAAAATCAAACACATAGTATATTTTTTTAGATACCTGACTAAACTGAACAACTTTTTTCATCAGGGTTATCTTTCCGTTTCTCATGTTTTTTAACCGACTTCAAAAAAGGAGGAGATTCTCAATTCGACTGTATTTTTTATGTTTGTTACTACTTTCGACTGAGTGAATCGATTTTGATGATTCTTTTTTTATTTGAAAGCTTCCCATGTGGTCCCATTATTAGCAATTTACAAATTAAAACAATTAGCGGAACACAAAAAAAACATTATTTATTATAATATTGCATAAAAAACTGGCCAGTTATGTTACCTTTTTATTTAGAACTTTAATTTAAAAATGAAACAATGGCGACAATCCATTTATTTCATCGATTTGTTCCCGGTAATACTGATTTGTTAGGGGTTCGAGCTCTTTCCGAGGGGAAATAAACAACTTTTATAAATTCGATAAATTAGGGGAAAATTTTTAGCCGTAAAATGTTCAAAATATTTATAATCATACAAGTGACACTTCATTTATAAATGGCTTACTGTTGTCTCAAAAGGATTAATATAACAAAACTATAAGGGAGTTTTAAAGTGCTATAAATTTGCCACAACCTAGTACAAACATCTAAGAACTATGTATATATTGGTATATTTTATAAACGAGGCAAAGTATAAATCAACTATAATGTAAGCACGCATAGATTATTGAGTAAATTTATACACGCACAACCAAAACTACTTCATTATTTTTATGAATGGTTTCAGTGTGCGCGATACCGGATTATTAAATATGTTTTCAAACCTTAATTCATTTACGTTCAGCAATATTCGCTTTCAGTTTAATTTAAATACTCGTGATCGAAATTCGACCATATTTCATTTAAATTTTAAGTCTGAACGTTATTTAGGTTCTATTGTCAAAGATTATATACCCATCACAAATTCAATACAAATTCATTCAATTCAATTCATACAATCACAAATTTCGCCAAGGCTTCACAATTAATTTTCGTATCATTTTGAAGCAAATTTTTAGTTATTATTAGCAAGTTATCAATAATAGTGAAATAAAAAACAAATGTATACTTACAATGAAGACTGAAATAAAAAATACCTTTTTTAATTTTTATTAAAACCAACCGGTTAAAAATGTTGTCCGTTGAATTTGACACATAAAGTTTGATAATTTAATTGATAATTCAAAAGTTCTATGTAAACGATGTTTTTAGTAAAAAAAATATTTCATCGTATGCTAAATATGATTGACCGAAATATAATATTTGGAAATATAAAATTTGAAACCGCGGTATATTCGATTTCTACTTGCTACGACGTACAATTTTCCATTTGTAAAATCTGGCCGTTGCAATAAAACTCCAAATTTTTGAAATGTTTATCTTTGAGACTTATTAAATCTCATCGCATTATTGGAAATCGGTAATATTATATCAGTATTATTGGAAATCGAGATGTTAATTACTTATTGAAGTTCAAAGGATAGTTTACCCGGTATAGTTAAATTTATTATATTTTGTGAAACCAAGACTCTTTTATTTCGTTCTTGTTCCGTTGACTAATGCTTCCTTTCTTTGGATTCAAGCTTCTGATCAGCAACACGACGCAAGTAACTTTTAATAATAATTTATGTGGTGATAAATCACTAATAGTTAAGGAATTCAAAATCTCTACCGACTAATAATCGATACAATTGTCATCAATATGTCACCCAGTAGAGCTTGGTTGACCAGAAATTTGATCAATGTATGTAAATATTGACATACATTCGAAGTGCAATGATCATTTTAGTTGCTAAAATAACTGAGTTCAATACATTATGTGAGAACATGTTTTTTGGACATATTTTCATACACCTCATTATTATTTATTTTTTTATTTCCTATTAATTGTTGAGGTATTTCGATAATATTTTCATCAAACTGAGGAAATTGTGGGGCTTCATCATTAATATTATTTTTCAAGAATTCTATAAATTGTATTTCATTTGGCCAGGCTCTCATATTTCGAGTAAACATAACATTAGGAAAATAAAGTAATTCATATGGCACAAAATTTCAATTAAAGTTACACGTGGTCTAAATGGGACAAGATAAGTTTGCCGAAAATCACGAATTATTGTTTTCCTGCAATTGGTTTATGTTTGTAATTTTCATAATATAGATTCCACAATCTATCAATGATTTTAACACTTGCATAGGGCACGTAGGAACTTCCTCAATAATTATCGATTACGTAACGGCTATAACTATTTCATTGGAGAAGACGTTTGGCGTTTATCAAAAGCTTGGGATCTCATCTTTTATCCTATTTATAATGTTAAATCCATGCATACCAACACTGCTAGAACTCAAGATACCATAAGCTCCTTTTGCGTGAATCGGAATAAAAATAAATAATAAAATAAAATTGACGGTAGCCCGAGTTAAATCTAGCATTAAGACGTGGAACAACTCAGTCCGTTCCGAGACTTTGAACCTTAGGAAAGGATTTGAAACGTGGGAAGTTTAAAACCTAATTATTTGACATAGCCGATCGAGTCATTAAATGTCGTCCTATAACAGTCAACACTGGCACCAATGAGTGTATATGTCGATATACAATAAATATATGCGAAAGCCGATAACTACAAAAAATATAACATAAATGTGAAATATGCGAAGCACGCAATATGATTCATTACTTATTTATTCGCGTCGCTTACGCAAATTTGTTTCGTAGAGTTCTATTGCCTGAAACTGTTACCCGTCCGCAATTCTCTTTAAGCGTGGCGAAAGATATGGCTGTCCCTCTCATATTTGGTTTATGTTTCAAGGTCATGCACAGTCAATCCCGACACAGCGCGTCAAACACTCTCGACCAAGCCAAACTAATTTTATAACTGCAATGTAATGAGAAACATGAACGATCATCATGAATAAATTCGAATGGCTTACAAGTTCCTTTCGTCTTATCTACCAATATACATATTGTGGCGTGTTATTAATGGACGCATTTTAAGTCGCTCCTTTTATTACATTGCGAGTCTGATAAATAAATTTTAGCTCCCGGTAGCTCCTTTGATGATCTTAAAAAGTATGATATGGAAGAAATCTTTGCACTCACCGAAACATCTGTCCTGAAATACTTCTGGCGCGAACAGGTATCGTGAATTTTGAAAACGGGACGCACGCGAATGGGGGATTTCGCACTGTTGACGGGAGCCGAATACCGCTTTGTCATGCCCGCTTTATCACTGTAGACGGGTCAGTGCCCTTTGGACGGCGAGGGTTACCGTTGCGCGATAGAAATCCCCGGCGTGTTTTTTTAGGTAATCAACATTCAATATAATAAATTCCCAGCAGACTTTGTGTGACGTCCGAAAATTTTAGAATTATAAAAATGAACCGAAATGTATTTTTTTTTAAATCTGTATAATTTATCTTAATACATTAAGTTATGAATAAATTGTAAAAAGTAAAAAGCTTATTCCAATCAAGCAGTCGATGTACATGGGATAAAAATTAAAGCTTTAATGAAAATAACATTCGTACGTATAAAAACTGAGTCTTATACAAATACGAGACGGCTAAACAACTTCTGGTACATCTTTGCATCTGTGTTCTATGTTCTGTGTTCTATTATCTTTGTGTCTACTAAGACATACACCATATTTGTATTAAATGTTAGTGTAAATTTAACCCAGTATGAAAGACTATTTAAAATAATCCCGGTACTAAAAAAACGTATGTTGTTAATCATCTAGACATTTTTACAGAGTTTACCTAGTTATCTCTCAACATATTTGATGTTTGAGATATGGTTAAAGAGATACGTTGCGGGAACTTAAATTAGAATTATAGCATTTTTATCACTCCTCGCCGGATATTTTAAGACATGTGAATTTAATTCTTGGAATCGTGTAAAGGTAAATTGGAAAGTGCCTCTGTAGTCTTACCACATGTAGGCGTTGTCATAAATAATATTAGTAGTAGTATATATTTTATTAGTATTATAAAGAGGAAAGATTTGATTTTTTTTGTTTGTTTTTATGTTACGATTTAAATCAAAAACTACTCCGCCAATTTTAAAAACTTTTTCACCATTATAAATCTACATATTTACCGAGTAACATAGGGTATATTATATTTTCAAAAAAAATAGAGAACCTAGAATGGAACAACGTAACCCACGGTATCAAAACGTTGCCTGTAAGACATTATATTGCTTGGGTTGTGAAAACTATTAACGATATATAAAATATTGTTCTACAAGTATGCTTATAGTACTCATGTTTGTTTACTTGTAAGCTACATTTTAGATCGTGAGGGTTACGGGGTAATTTCACGATCCTTATTTTTTTTAACTTAGGTAACATTATCCTGTGTTGTAGGGACGTTTTACAAACATAAATTTCACGTGGATAAACACCCAGATGCGAAACAACTATCTGTGGGTCGCACAAATAGTTGTCCCGTGTGGGAATCGAACTCATGACCCCCGACGCCGAAGCCAATACCTTGGCAACTGAGCCACGGAGTCATCTATTTTTTCCCGTTTCTCTAGGTGGGAGGCCTATGTTCAACAGTGGACGACTTGCGGCTGATGATGATGATGATAAGTCTCACGAAAACGGATACCACGCGGGTGAAATAAATTGTATTTATATCACGCAAATTAGCCGAGCTATCACAATTTTCGCGAACGAAGTAGCAGGCCAAGCGCTTATTAGATAGTAGCACAGCAATCGGCTCGTTGTGATGTGCCATTGAAGATAACGAGATGAAACATTCGGAGTCTCAAACATACTATAATATTAAAAGTGAAGTACGGGCTCGCAAAGATAAACAAAACTGCTAATTTTCTACCAAAGCCCTGTATTAAATTGAATTCAAGAAAATAAACAGTTATCTGAAACTCCATATAAACGAAATTAATTTTAACTTATAGGTCTCCAACCAAGCCAGAATCGTTGACAAAAGAAAATTTATGCCATAACAAATTAAAATTTGTGCTACAAAAAATGTTAAACCTAAACAGTGTTCATAGCTTAGCTTTTGCTAGGTTGCTTAGCTTGCATTTAGCAAACAATCTTCTGAATGAAAAATCACAGAATAGTAGAATTAATTTTATCGTTCTTCTCTCATTTTTCTTACAGAAACGAACAGTATGTAGCGCTGAAAAATATTTTGTTATTTAAAAAAAAAACTTAAAACCTTATTACGATGTCCACTGCCTTGGGTATGTCAACTAACACTGTGTTTGTTCGATTCAAAGCGATCCGCACAAATAAGTTGCGTGTAATTATAAGATGAGTTTGCTGTGTTACAATAAAACTTAATTACCCATCACTGTATGAAATTAGTTGTCGGGAGAAAGTCTTAAGGATAATTTTCAGACTCACCTACCGCATACACTAAACTGCAACCATGATATGAAATACAACATCAACGAAACAACACCACATCTACGTGCGAACGTCATTTCTAAATTAATACCATTTTATTTTGATGCAATATCATAATAAGTCATTAATTGCATTTGTTGCAAAATATAGCTCTTTTCGTCAAGTAATGTCTTCTTAAAAAAAAACGAAACCCTACACAAATAAATGAAATCTAGTTATAGTACCGAGGAATTGTTGTAAAGAACTCGCTCTGATTGCACAGTTAGTGTGATTTATCTAAAAATCTGTGACCTTGCGCGGAGTAGCCTTGATTGACTACGAGGCAAGCGGTCTAGCGAATTGTAATTTTACGCAATGCATAGTCGGATGACTGTGAGCAATAATCACATGGTACTTAAAACAAAAATAGAAACTAAGAATAAGAATTAGCGTTCCTATAGTGACAATATGTGAACAGGCTCAGTGTGTGGTGCTGTTTTTAGACAAATTTAACAATTCATGTGAACATATTGTTTTCTTGATTCTACGCGAATATTATACATATTAAATGAAACTAATTTGCGGATTTTATCGCGTTTTTTATTTTGATTTGAACTCCCGGCGCTTCGAACCCTTTCCAGCGTTCATGGTCACGGGACGGACTAAGTTGTTATACGTCTTGATGTCATAGTTCACCCCGTCGGGAGTTCAAATCAAAATAAAAAGACGCGATAAAATCCGTAAACTAGTTTCATTTTATTCATGTTAAGTCAATTATACGAATTTCAAGTTATATTTCCCGACCTTTCTAACCCTCTTCAGCTCTCATGGTCACGGGACAAACTGAGGCGTCGGACGTCTGAATGTTATGACTATTAAAATTATTAGTTTTGTGTCGATCTATGCAGAAGGTGCTAACTTTGTCTCGTCTTGCAGTAGTGGTCCTTTTGGGCCTAGATTTCATTTTATTAATGGTAGGATTCCAAGCTCGGTAGGAGCCAAACCTCTTCTCTGTTGAATTTAGGGTGCTTTTACAATTGCTTCGTGAATTATCCTTGGAAGGAGTTGGTACTATTTTGCAAGGATTTGTTATTTTTCACATCAAATATAATGATTGGGGTGATTTGAAGTGTGCTCACAGGCTGCAGACTTGTTTGATCTGTTGTGTTTTAAACTATAAACTTTTACTTAGGTTTCGAGGTGTTCGAGAGCTAACAATTATAGACAAACTCGTACACGTAATTTGTAATTTCTTTTCTAATGTGCAATCGCGTGAGGACAATAAAATAACAATTAAATAAGGTTATTGGTAACTAAATGACATTTTATCGTGTTAAAATTTAAATTATAGATAAATATTTAATTAATTAAAGAAATAATTTAACAATAATTGTTTAACAATTATTTGTAATTAATATTTTAACACAATAAAATATCATATATCGAATATCATATATCAAAATATCATAAATGAGGCCTTTAATTTACAGAAATAGCATAACTTGCATTTTTTAATTACAACAATATAAATACTTATAAAACTTAGGTCTGGTGGTCACACAATAACAGCTGAACTAAACTAAACAGAACTTGAGTTAAATAAGTTGATACGATATCAGAAAGGCTGTATAGTAGAATATAATTTAAAAAACTAAAAAACCCGACTACGTTTCTGTGTAATTTTTTTTTTATTTTGATATACCCAGTGTCACTCCCACAGTAAATACGAATCTAACGACACCTCTCAAGCTAAAATCCATCAAGCCGTTCAGGCTGCAGAGCGTGCCAAACAATTATACATACATACATAATCGAAAAAGATAACCCTCCTTCTGGCGAATTCGGAAAAACACAGGTGTTATTTGACTTGTAAAAACGCTATTATTTGAAAAAAAAAATCAAGCATGCGATTAAATAGGCATGAAAACTATTTTGAATTTAAATTAATAACAGTTAATACAAATTCTACGATCCAATCATTGACTTGGTCGCCAGTAAAACATATCATATTTTCGTTGTCAGCTATCATTTACTTATTTTATCACCAAGGTTAAAACATTAATTTGAGCCCTGTGTAAAAATCGAACCAATGACCCCCGGCACTGATGCAAAGAGGTTTCTTTACATCAGTGTGGTCACACGGCCATAGAGCCATTATATTATCAAATAAATAGTTATCAATTACTAGGTTATAGAAAATTGCTATTAAACTTTCTTAGATTCCTCTGTGTACATAATTATTAGGTCACGCTTGAAAGACATTGCAAAGCAATGATTGGAACTTCATTTCCGGGAAATAATTCCCGGAAATTCTGTGGCGGGCATCAAGCGCAGATTAAATAAAAAATATAAATTGTACAGTCAGTGTCGAGCGATATATTTCGACCACAATAATGCCATATATTGCGCTACTGATTTTCATAATATCTGGAATATTTCCAGATCTTATGAAAATCAGTAAGGTAATACCCGTCTACTAAAGTGTGGAAAATGATCCAGGCAACTATAGACCTATCTCCATATTGCCATCACTTAGTAAAATTTTTGAAAAATTAATTTTAACTCCAATTAATTCCAACTATTGGTACATTTTAATATAAATAAATTTTTTCATGATGAGCAATATGGATTCACTTAAGGCAGATCGACAACACATGCGGGTGTCGCACTTGTCAAACATATTTATAATGCCTGGGAAAGGTCGCATGATGCAAAAGGTGTCTTTTGTGACCTTTCAAAAGCTTTCGACTGCGTAGACCACAAAACCCTACTTCACAAACTAGATTATTATAGCATTCGTGGCATCGCCCACAATCTCATTGCAACCTTAGTAATAGAATCCAAAAAGTATCAATAAATGATATTAATTCCGCTGGGACCCATATGAACCATTTTCATGTGTCCCACAAGGATCAATCTTGGGCCCATTATTATTTTTAGTATATATTAATGATCTCCCCTTTTATGCCAGTGAGTTGTGTGACGATACATCGTTAATTTTTAAGGTTGACCGAAATGTATTAAATTATGACGAGGTGAATAGTGCACTTTCGCATATCCTCCACTGGTTTACTATTAATAAAGTAAAGTAATAGCCTATACATGTCCCACTGCTGGGCAAAGGCCTCCTTTATATAGAGGGTATCAGGGCATAGTCCACCACGCGGCCCCACTGCGGATTGGCGGACTTCACATATCTTCGAAATATTTTTTTTATTATTATTTCGAAAATATGCAGGTTTCCTCACGATGTTTTCCTTCACCGCGGAGCACGTGATAAAACAGCACTTAAAGTTAAAAACTTCATTGCTGCCGGCACTGGGGATCGAACTCAGGTTGCTCGAGTATATTGAAATAAAGGCGAGCCAGTACACAGAGCTATCACGGCTCCTATTAATAATATGGTATTAAATGCCAAAAAAAACTAGATGTGTTCTTTTTACCCTTCCCAGTATAAGACGGCAAAGATTTAATTTAATATTAAATTAATACATACCCAATCAGTACCCATTAATCCAGTTGAGTCTGCTGTATTTCTGGGAATTACAGTAGATTCAAAGCTCCAGTGGAGTCCCCATGTATCATCTCTTGCGAATAGGCTAAGCTCCGCGGTTTTTGCGATTAGAAGGGTTAGGCAGCTAACAGATATTGACACTGCCAGACTTGTTTACTTCAGCTATTTTCATAGCATCTTGTCATACGGCATTTTGTTGTGGGGTAGTGCATCCGATTTGAATTCTATATTTCCGAGCAATCTATCATATCGGAGCCCGGAGTTCACTCAGACATATTTTTAAAGAGATTAATATACTCACTGTTGCTTCTCAATACATTTATTGTAATCTTTTATATATTCGTCATAACCTTAGTTTTTACCTAAAGAATAGTGACAGACATAAATTAAACACTAGAAATAAGGACAAACTTACTACGCCACTGTTTCGCCTACAAAAAGTAAATAGATCGTTCATGGGGCAAGGTGTGCGCATGTATAATAAAATCCTACAGTCGATATTAAGTCTGCCGCTTGATCAATTTAAACGTAAAATCAAAAGTAAACTTATGGTTAAAGCATATTACACTATTGCGGAATATCTCCACGACGCCAATGTGTGGAGTTAATACTGTTGATACTCACGTAGGGTAGAATAAGACTATTATACCGGTATTTTACAAAGAGATTTACTAAAAGAGCAACTGTTGAGTTTCTTGCCGGTCTCTTCTCAACAGAAACTGCTTTCGGAACCGGTGGTATCTTACGAACCTCTATGTATAATGTTTTATGTAAAATTTGACGATTCATAAGAACGCGCAAGCGTCTATTTGAATAAAGATTGTTGATTGATTGATTGATTGATACGCTATACCTACACTTTAGAATTTGGAAGTGTGTTTATTGTGAAATTACTCAGTAACTAAAAAGGGCCAGTCGCGGTAATATATGTGCTATATATTACTGCGACTGGCCCCTTTTATGGCTTACAATTAGCATATCCGAAATTGTATATAACTACCACTGTAAACATATTTTTATATCGGAAGACATATTTTGAAATTTTAGAAGACGTACGCAAATTAAACCTATATCCTATCGCTCGTCAAAATTACGCAGGGATTTTGTGTGGATAGTCTGCCAAAATATGCTTCCACGACTTCATTACACTACCTTATGTAGTTGTAAAAAAATAACCTAAATATTTGATTTATAATATGCAGTGAAACTCTATGTATAATGGAGATTCAAAAAAGAACGAACTTAGAACGCTCATAAACAATTTGACTTGAAGATGCCTGTCCAAGTTACTTCGTACGTATTGTGTATGTAATTTGTTTATTTTAGTAGAACGGCTTAGCTAATTAAAGAAAAAATATTTAACAAACTAGAACTAAACTTTTCTGATCCACTAAAGAAAACTTTAAACTGACCCGTGTTAGCTCAGTGTCCCGGCGCTCGCCTTTAATTTAATATACTCGAACAACCTGATTTCGATCCAGTGCCAACACCAACAAAATTGTCAATTTTAAGTGCTGAATTAACTCTTGCTGAGTGAAGGAACACATCGTGAGGAATCCTGCATATTTGCGAAATAATAATTTAAAAAAAATTCGAAGATATGTGAAGTCCGCCATTTCGCAGCGGGGCTGCGTGGTGGACTATTCCCTGATACCCTCTGTACAGGGGAGACCTTTGCCCAGCAGTGTATAAGCTGATACTTTACTTTAAAGAAAATTTTATATATTTTTTATTATACCAACTCTAGGACTCAAGTTAGACAGCAGTTTGTTACTTACATATTGTCACATTAATGTGTTTATTGATTAGTTTAACCACATGGTTGTGGTTCAGTGTTAAAAGAATCAGTAGGGTGTTTAACAATGAACCTTGCGTTGTTTAAACAAATACGAAATAAAGAACTCTAAAACAGCCCCCTACCTTACATGGGCCCCCTACCCCACCAAACTCATGATAATTTAGGCTGAATCGATGTTTAGCCGTGACACAGTGCATTTCCTTGACTCAAGACTCCAACCTGGGGGTTTTAACAGAATAGTTATATGTGACTCCTTCGATACCTAGAGTGCTCAAATTTAGAAGTTTAAATGAAGCTCCATATAATGCCTTCGTAGATCAAATAAGGAAAACATACAAAGTTCCTTCTCACTGATATTCACATGATAATAAAAAATAATGGTCCCAACCCAAGCCTTGCGAAACACCCAAAGCAATGGGTAACCATGCCGACCTTTGAGAACTGCTTGTGACTGATTTTAAATATAGGAGGCTAACCTACACACAACATAAAGCCACCATGACTTATTAAAGCTAATTTAACTAATGAAATCAGTATAGTGATTTTTAGAAACCTACAACACATGAAATAGATTCAGGTATCACAGAAATTGGTCTTTACTTTTTCAAGCGACACTATGATTTACCGAAAAATGGCCTGATTTGAAAAAAAAAGTTTTTTTTTTTCTTCTTAAAAATACATTTATCTTATTATAGCATACTGTGTTGTAAAGACGTTTAACATACATAAATTTCACGTGGACAAACACCCAGATCTGAAACAAATTTCTGTGGGTCACAAAAATAGTTGTAGTGGTTGGGAATCGAACCTACTACGGGCATTGCAAATGTCAATGGGGGCGGCTCTCACTTAACATCAGGTGAACCGCCAGCATGCTTGTCACTGTCTAACATAAAAAAAACAATGCAATCAAGGCATATGGACCACATGGGTGATAAACCGAACCCAGTGTTTTTGCAAAATCGGTTCATAAATGACGACGTTATGAGGTAACAAACATAGAAAAATGAAAATTAGCTTTGTCTCCTCTCATTAATCATGTTAAATTTGACTATAATTGCTAATTACGGGGAGGGTGCCACAGTGTCATTGTTCATATTAGCTTCTGAAATATAATATGATGCAGTGTAGTTAGCATTTACCTACACTGAATTATGTTATATTTCACGCAAACAAGAAGCGGAAGATTGCTTAAATATGAAAAATTGGATCAACTGTTATTACGTGTTAGTCGTTTTTATACTTACTTTAACAGAACAAAGATGTTATGCATAAACTTGAATTCAATATTATAATGTTCATGTCGATATTTCAGCCAGATCCTAAAAGTTTTACAAAATAAATTTCAAATGAATTCAAAATGCACTGCTTTTATCTGTTTTTTCTTAATATAAATATCCACATTTATTGAAAAAAATCGGCCAAGTGCGAATCGGATTCGCGCACTAAGGGTACCGTGCCAATAGTTATAAAAACGGCAAAAATCATGTCTGTTTTACGGGAGCCCCACTTAAATATTTTTTTGTATTTTTTGTTATAGCGGCAACATAAATACATAATCTGTGAAAATTTGAACTGTCTAACTATCACGGTTCATGACATACGGCCTGGTAACAGTCATTCCTTGAACTACTTAACAAAGCATTCTTTAAACTAAGCCTGTCAATCCCTTTAATCGTATCAGACATTCAGTCGATTAAATTCAAAGTACCATTAAAAGTTCCATCGTGGGCAGATATTCTCAGAACGATCGCATTCTGAAATATAATATTCGATATAAATCAATGATTAAAGAGACAGCAATAATCCCTTATTTTACTTTATTGGTAGAGAAATTTGATTCAATAAAATTTGAATGTCATGTTAACAAACCATTGTTTGAAAGGCAGCAGATATGCTTTATGGAAGAATCCGTGGTGGAAACGTGGTGGTAAAAATGGCCAGCACAAAGTCTGGATCACAGAAAGAAATTGATCGTATTTATCGAAATGGTTGTCAAAACATCACTGCTGTGGTTGACAAACTGTTGCCCTAAGATTCCTAGAGCAACACTTAAACTTTTACCGCCAAGTAATGTGCCCCAATCCAGATGGACACCCCAATCTGATTGTCCATCTAAATCTAAATATTTTTTTTATGCGAATAGTTGTCAAACAAGCATATGGTTCACCAGATGTTAAGTGAATACCGCCGCCCATGGACATCTGCCACACCCGAGGGTTACAGATGCGTTGATAACCTTTTGAAAATTGGGCTTCGGCTACCTCACTCACCAGACGAAACGCGGAAGCATTTGTCATACTTCCACTTTACGCCAGTCTTCTGTGAGGTCGTGGTACTTACCCGGACGGGCCTGCCCATTCGTGCAACAGCCGAGGCTGCTGTGTGGCCCTACCACCGTAGAAAAATGTGCGATTCTTTAGATGGATACTCAGAAACAGGGCATTATGTCTGTACGAAAAGAACATCCGAATGATTTGCTTGCAAACTTCCAGCAGAAAATGTTCATTGGAGCTGACGGAGAGCCAAAAGTTCTTGCTTCGACAAAGGACAGGTCCGGATTTCGATTAACGATTTTATTAAAGAGATTAATTTACGCTGTGCGCAGAGACAAATTAGGCCACCATGTATAAAGTAGTATTAGTTGCTTCTAGTTTAAAATAGGCAAATTACGAAGCAGGTTATGTTTCTATAAAATTTTTCTCAATTCGATTTAATAAAATCATTAATTGGAAACTTTTTCAAGGTTTGCCTAAAGAAACGTAAATCGACGTTAAACCAGTCCTTTCTTGAAAAGTCTTTATAACTACACTAGACTAAAGCATATACCCTGAAATTGAACATGCACCATGAAATACACTAGGTTATTTTTGTACATACAAACATTAAGTGCACTCATGTTCTTGAGCCACATACCTTGGATAATATTATTCTTTCTTTCCGTAACCTGAGTGCATATCATATGAAATATGCGTGGAGACAAAGTATGCCATAAGAGTAATCTTTTCCCTGCACGATTACTATTAAATTGTTTTCTTGACATTATCATATAACGAAAACCGAACAAGATTTACGTATGACTTTTTTCTGTTATAGGAAACTTTTGCAAATACTTTTTTTTTTTAAATATAACATTC
Organism: Iphiclides podalirius; assembly: GCA_933534255.1. NCBI lineage: Eukaryota > Metazoa > Arthropoda > Insecta > Lepidoptera > Papilionidae > Iphiclides > Iphiclides podalirius. Next base: position 15,457,471 of record OW152815.1, on the reverse strand, counting down.
CAGTTCCATCCGTACAATTCGTAATTTAGCAATTAAATTATATGGTACGGACTCGGTTCAAAATAGAAACACAATAAAATGTAGCAAAGTTAAAATAAATTAAGCTGATAACATTATTTCTTTCATTGCTGATTCTGTTTTATTTTACGAATGTTATTTTTTAATATTTCTTTTGAATTGTTGTTCTGTATACAGGTTATTTGAGACTTTTTCCACTAAAACGAAGGTTAGTGCATGACTGCTAAATTAATTCCTAAGCACCAGCACATGGATTTAAATAAGAGTAATTTTCAACAAATATGAATTCACGTACAAAAGACCCGAATAGCGATCGATTTTTGCGTCACCTTTCAGTTCACGCGTTATACCTGGGAGGGACGGCTGATTGGATAGTTTTATAACCGATAGGTTGGTTTTAATAATTTAATATTGCGATAAGTTTAAGCCAATAAAGCTTACCGTTAAGTCTGTTAAAGGCACGGTAAAGCCGTGTTAGAATAGCGAGCTTCCGAAAAGATAAACACTATTATTAAAAACCTATTAACGTATAAACCAATCCCGCTATCATACATTAAATTCAGTACAATCGCTAATAAAACTGAACCCAAATAAATATACACGTATATTTATTACTGCTTAAATTTTATCCGCATCAACTCAAAAGACATTAAAAAAAACGGATATACAGTGAGAATGCTAGTATTGATATTAAGTTTTATTTTAAGTAGCAAAAAAATTTTCGCGTCTCGTGCAAGTCTCTAAATTTAAGATGAAATTTTAAAAAATGTTAAAGAACGTGGATGAAAAGTTTAATTAGCCGGCAATGAGCTAAACGGCTTATCTTCAAACCAACGAAAATCTTATCATTTTTTATTTACTTTTGTTTTTATTACATTATATGCGTCAGAGTTTAAAAGAAAATTTAAAAATTTCTTAACAGTGCCGAATAGAATAAGAGTACGAATAAACATATACGTGACAACACTTTACGAACAAAAAAAAACGGACTGGAAATAATTTACTCCCCATACATTTTCTATTCGATGTTGAAGGATTTCCTGTTGTATCTCGAGATTCGATGGTACAATACCAATAAAATATGTGACCGCAGGGGCGCTTAATCAAACCCAATGTATAAAAACATTTTAAAATCATAACAGTTCATAAATGCTGGAAGCCTGAGCTTAAACATACAAAATATAGCATGTTTATTTGAACTGTACGTACAAAAAAATGAGCTGAATAAAACGGCATTCCTCTTGTATTATACGATCAGTAGAATCAAGAGATTCGAGAAAATTACTACAAGATTTTATTATAACATAAATTGGCACGTGATTAAGCACATTCGGCTAATGCATGATCAAAACAGGATAGTGTATAATAATATATTTTATTGAGTATAATCATAGTTAAACGTGAAAAGCTGTTATTAGTAATAAAATCTGTAAAAAAAATACTTACTTAATATTCACCTTAAAATCTTAAAGAAAGTAAATTACATCGGCCATTAAATAAATTAGTTTATTAGGAAAGTACATTAAGAGGAAAAAGGACAAGACGGAAGAGGGCTTGAGCCATTGAAAAAGTACTTTTATTGCATTAATGTAACTAAGGTAAACGCTTTACGTTTGTGTTTATTAGTCAAGTACTCCGTCGTTCAATTTCATTATCATTGTTCGTTAGACGCCAGGCTGGCGTGAGTGGGGTGGCAGCAGCCCTGTAGTCCCGGGCACATAGAATAGGGCTAAGGTAGGGGATACCTGTCGTAAAAGGCGACTAAAAGGGGACACGGATGGGCAGCAGCATGAAGTGGTCTCGTGCTGCTGCAAGAGGATGAGGGAATCGGAGAAGGTTTATTCTTCTCCGAGGCGTGCTTAGGTGTAGTACCGAGGGACACCGGTGCCTTCAATGGGTGTCAGAAGGTGGCCACCGAAGGAGTTTTAATGGGTAAGAACCCCACGTAACCCTGTCAATGAGCCACGTGTGTTCCTGAGTTGTGTTTTCACAGCTGCAGGCTATAACGCTTAATTATATACATATTGTACTGTATACAGTTTATTATGCGACTTTTACGCTATTTTGCAGCATTTGAGGGTCATTGGTATTGACCTAAGGTACCTGTTAATAAGGTGCAGCCTTATTTTACTCGGAGATATAGTGAGCTTTCATCAATAAAAAGTACTTAGAAACAAACAATACATTTTATATCTGTAAACGACAGAGACAATGCGGCAATTTTCTTTATATATTTCGAAACCTTATATGTAATTCCTAATATAATTCTCTTTCCTGAGAATGTGTACTATACATTATGGAGAGTAAATAGAACTTGTTTATCCATTGATAGCTCCTGTGCTTATGCGTACATGACATCATTTTTATCACATTATCTTTATTTTGCTGTTCTTTTAAACGTGTCTTCTTTTCAAATAAGTGTTATGTACACTACCACTACTACAATAGCTTACTTTATTTTAAATTGGCTTAGCTCGTTCTGCTCTATGTCTGATTTAATGTAAAGCTTTGTCTTAATGTTCGTGATCCACCTTATCACGACATCGACGGTCGTGAGAATGTAACTATTGTCCGGGTTTCATACGCGCACATACCAATGTTGATTAGTAGTGTCTGGTATACGTTGACTGCCTCACTATCATCCGAGTTTAGAGTCAGTACCTGTGGGAAAGTCATAGACATAACATCCAAAATCAGAAGACTAAAATGGCAATGGGCAGGACACATGATAAGAGGACAAGAAAAATGGAGCAAAATTGTGACACAATGGTACCGTAGAGAAGGGAGACAGAAAAGGGGCAGTCCACAGAAAAGGTGGGATGATGACATTAGGCAAGTGGCCGGCGTAAGGTGGAATAGAGTGGCCCAAGACAGACAGGAATGGAAAAGATTGGAGGAGGCCTTTGCTTATATAGATATATATATATATATATATCCATGTTTTCTTTGTTCTTAATACTTTGTAATATATACTTTATTTAAATTAATACATTTTAAGACACAGATACACGTTACCCGTTCGTGGCGTCGTTGCGAAAAGTCCCTCAATCCATTTTACGTCTTCCATCCTTCTCATTCACACAATACTTCGTTCAAAAATCATCCTTTTCTCAACTATTAAATAATTAATCCTACATATAAATATATATATATAAACATGGATACATATATATATATATATATATATATATATATATATATATATGTATGTATCCATGTTTTCTTTGTTCTTAATACTTTGTAATAGATACTAAGTTGGTCTGAACAAAGGGCTTTATTATTATATTATTATTATTATTACTTGTGGGAAAAGTGTAATGAATAAGGTCTAGCTGTCTACACCTAGCCTGTTAGGATTACAGAAATGACAGCCTGTGTTTGCGTGGTTCGTGTTTGGATTTGGATTTGTAGCCAAATTGTCATAATTTCCTCATAGCTGGAAGCACTATGCATTATTGTTTACTTTTTGCACTGAGCGACAGCTATTTCAGAATTTTATATTCAGCATCGCACCGCAGTAAAGTGGGAAAGGACAAATTAGTATTAAAGACCGCGAGAGTGACCAAAAACTTCAGAAGTAACAATTATTTCCGATTCGCTAGCCAATGATGTACAAGCAGTTTATCTTCACACCGACGAAAATCTCAACGTATTTAATATTATATTTAAGACACATATGTACACAACATTTTCTAGTCCCAAACTAAGCAAAGCTTGTACTATGGGTACTAGAAAACTGATAAAAATACTTAAACATACTTTTTTTTTTAAATAAATACATATTATACATATAGAAACACCCAGACACTAGAAAAACACCATGTTCATCATACAATATTTTTCTAGTTGTGGGGATCGAACCCACACCCTCTGGCGCAGGAGGCAGGTACACTACCCACTACGCCATTCGGGTCGTCAACGTCGTATTTTATCTATCATGCCTTTTATTACATTTTAAACAATTAAATCGTGTCATCACTAGTTATTAAATCTTTCATTGTTAAGAGTTAAATAAAATCAAACAAAAATTTCTTTATTCGACACAAGATTTGCTCAAACCGTTTTTAGACCAGTTAGAATAAGATTGAACTGCAAATACTAACCCGGAGCCATGATAGCTCAGTTCGTGTAAAATCCGGAGCAGTTTCAAGATTCAATTTTAGGGTATAATGAATTGATACTATGTAAAGTCTGCTAATGCTATTCAGTTTCTGAATTAAGACGTGATTTCAATGAAATGCCATATTTAGATCGTTAAAAGTGAAGAAAACTGAAAACTCTAGAACGGCCAGTCATTTTCCAGTTTTATAAAAAAATGTGTCCTCTATATAAATTATAACAAGATGCTAGCGTTGCCTGCTTAAATATTCTATTCATAATACAATTCTGAGAAAACTTGAAAATACCAAATATTCATACACCTGAGCAAACATAAGGAACGTATTACCGAAAACTTTGCCTCACGAAACTTAATCCATTACAAGAAATATTAATAAAAAAAAGTTTTAATTGGCATAGCTTATTTCTTTTTTAATTCCTCAGGATCACTTCAAATTGAATGTCTAGCGAGAAAATTTTTAGAAAAATGTTTGTTAATTAAACTGTTATTTAATACCATCCAAATTCGTTGTTCAAACGATACATAACGCCTTAAAAATTCGAAGTAACATTTTCTTATTTTCCCCTTCGTGACAAAGAAATTATGTAGCAGCGACGTAAAATAATAAGGTCAATTCGAGTGAAGTGTACTCGTAATGAACGTTCGATTTCATAATTAAAATCCCTTTTCAATTTCAATTTCATTAAAATCCCTTTTTAACCGTTCGTGGATAACTTCATCGTTTATGAACCATTTTTGATGATTATTTTTTTGTCGGAAAGGAGATATCCCAAGGGTGGTACCATGATAAAGAAACCGAATTTGATGATGGCACCCCAGAGAAATCGAGGAACATCATTGAAAATTATAGGTATTAACAATGTTTTTAATTTTCTGATTTAAGTCGGTTTTTTTTTGCTAAAAATTATTAGTGTTAGTTTGAAATGGTAAATTAATGAACACGGTTTCTGAAGTGAAAACTTCTTAAGGCGCATTGAGCACTTTTTGGGTGAACCAAAACGATGGAACTCTAGTCATCCAAATCGGATTATTTCCATGAGCAATATGTATACTGTGTTGTATGTGTACTTTTTACAGTGGTAAGCGCAGCAAATTACCAACCCACACATTAACGCGAACGTCAACAAGCGTCGCCAGCGCAAAGTCCTCATCGACCCGGTCGAGGATGGGGACGCTAAGTATGTCGGACCCACCGTCAGGGGTCCCGCCAAACAACACTACGCACTCAGTTAGTGCATCAGTTAGTTTCTCACTCAGTCACCGACTAACCAAGTACAGTCAACGGCCATCGGGGTTACGGTCCGCACCGAACCTCGATTATCCTTAGGCGACATGCCATAATTAACGCATGAGTACATGCGCGGCCCTTCACCCCGGAGGGGGCCTCAAACCCGTGGGTTCTAGCTAGACCACCGGTTCTACGTTCGATGAAGCTTTAATAGTCTAAGGACTGAAGGCGGAACATCAGTAATACAAAATACAAAACATAAGATAATATTAATCTTATAATTAAATAAGTCAGTTAATAAATACTGAAAATTTTCCCTTTGTAATCCTTACTAATATTATAAATGCGAAAGTTTGTATGTATGGATGGATGTTTGTTACTCTTTCACGCAAATACTGGTGAATGGATTTTAACGAAACTTTACAATAATATAGCTTATACATCAGAATAATAGATACGCTATAATTATATAGATACTTTTATGTATATCTGTGTTTCTGTCTGAATGTTACGCCTTCAGTCTATTCTACGCAGACGTAGTCCCGGGCTGCAGCTAGTGTATAATATAAATGCTAAAGTAACTGAGCCGGGTAATTTAATTCGAAAAGGTCGAGAAGAATTGAAACGGGGGATGGATGGTACTCAATAATTTATATGATCTATTTTATTTAATTCAAAGATGTATCAACTCGAGCGTCATAAAAATTCGCTTTGCATATGTTCAGGAAGAACATGGTCGGGGCTAAATACACGAAACCCCGTAACGCAATTCTACTCCTGTATTCATGGACAATAAATTATACCTACCTTATAAATTCCTTCCCCCACTCCCTCACCCTCCGCTTTATTATTACAATAATTAAAAACGACACCGGCTACATTATCGTTAGGCTAAAATTTCCTGAACGTTAACTGCTTGGCCCAGAAATCGTTAGATATTGTAAATAACAATTCTGAAGATACTCTGATTATTCAAAAAATTTGGTACTGGCATTCTAATGTTTTTATAATATTATTATGGGTTACTGGCAAAAAACATGAGACATTTTTACCTTAATGGTGTTTACCATTTATTTTTACAGCTCGACACATTAGTACATTCTTGAGTTACTACAAAATCTTTCAATATCTACCCTAAAACGAAAAAAATACTTTTAAAACAGCCATGATCCCTCATATCATATTCTTATTTTACTTACTTTTTAAAACTGCTTCAACGTTATAACTCTATTAAGTGAAATTTCAATGCTTGTGCGAGGCTATAACATTCACAGAATTTATGGTAGCGTTTCAAAAAGGCTCCGCATATATTGCGTCAAGTTGATTATGTACTGGAATTTTCAAAATGAAGACTTTTAACAAATTGAAATTGGAGATATACCAGCCATTCGGTTTTGAAAGATATATTCTTTGATTGTGCAACGGAGCACAAATGTAGCTTATAATCAGTTAATCTTGGTTGATTGTTTTGAATTTATAAGATCAAAGCCAAGTTTAAATTCGTTTATAACATGAAACGTTAATGTTCTCTTAAAATTACCAAATTTGCATTTTTATAACACGAGGCCCCTGTAAAACAAATCCGACCGTTGACATTTTCTGATTATAATTGAATTATATCATTTTCGTAAAATTTAAACGTTGAACAGACATAGAGGTGCTCGATTCCCACCTTGATTTATTAATAAGAAATTCGCGATGAAACAACGTATACTTCTAAATTATAGAAGCAAAATCCTTTTTCTTAAGAAACTGACGGACAATTTACCGGTATAAATGGTGGCAAAAAAGCTATGGTAAACGTTAGTTTAGTAAAAGTTTATTCACTCTTGCCTTGAAGTCATCCGTGTAGATTCGAATAGAAAGCTGGCTAACTTTATTATTCCAAAGCTCTATCATAATGTGAGATTCAAGTGTTTACAATCTTGACAATAAATTATTGGCATTAGGCCTACCGTATAGGTAATTGTCCTACAGTGAAAACGAGGTAGATATTTATATTCTAGTTTTGCATTTGTGTACACTTCGTATATCGTTATTTTATGTATCCGTGAAGGGAGGTTCAGTATTACCTTACACTTATATTCTTTAATAAATCTTACGAAGTCAGGGAACGCTGATACTACGCAGATATTACTCGAAGCGCGAACAAGTAACTTAAAATGTATATTTTCGTATATATATTTATATATATATATATATATATATATATATATATATATATATATATATACATATATTTATAAATATAAAAGTTCTAACGTTTTTACCTTGATTCAAATATTTTAAGTATTACTGAACTTGAATATTATTAATAATAATAATAATAAATCATTTATTTAACCAGCAAAAACATAGGATATACAAAATACTTAGAAACTTAGAACTAGATTGCTGTTGAGACATTTCGAAAACCGTACATTATCTGCGGTGCTCACACTAGGCGACGCCTGTATCGTGAGCACCAAAAACGTATTTGACATAATCAGACATATTGCCTCGGTTAGAGATATTGTTTTACAGGTATATAAAGTACATAAAAAGTGTGATGTAGATAAATATAAATACATATATATGTAAATAAGATAATATAGATATAGATAAATGTATATATGTATATATATATATTTATATATATATAAAAATAAAATTATGTATCTTATAAGTCTTTTGTATGTATTTATAATGGTCTTGCAATAAGTTTTTCTGTGTCATCGTACGAGAGAGTAAGAAGCCAATTTAGGAGAATCTTTTTGGCTTGTCTCACAGTACACCTTTTTATATCACAAATTTTTACAACTATGTTATAGACAGAGTTTGATGAGAAAGGGCTAAAACGTCTTGCGAAAGAAGTCTTAACAGGTGCAACAGGCAGACGGAACACACGGCTCTTCAACATTTGGGTGTAGGTTTCCGAGTTTGTGACATTCGTATGTATTATTAAACATGTTCTAAGAATATACAATTGTCGCACATTTAAAACACCACTCTCCCTATAGAGATCAATCGTTGGGTACCTATAAGGTTTCTTAAGCATAACCCGTAGGACAGACCTTTGAGCTCTCTCTAAATTAATCATGTTACATTTGGACGCGCTGCCCCAGACAGAGATACAATAATAAATGAGCGACTGGCAGAGAGCGACGACTAAGAAAACTGATTTAAGTATATCTATGCACGCCGAATCTCGTAGTTTTCTCATTATGTTTATTACTTTGCGTACTCGGCCAACCAAAAATCCAATATGTGATTTAAACTGCATTTTTTGGTCTATGATAACACCCAGGTACTTGATTTCGTCAACCCTTTGTATAGCTTTACAGTCACACGTGCTTTGATTAATCATACAAGAGTGTATATTTACGACAGAATGAGGTGGAGGTGCCGTGGCTGATGTTTTGTGGAAACAGATGTACTTTGTTTTTTGGGCATTAAGTGTTAAAAGATTAGACTTAAGCCAATTAGATATAATCCTCATTCCTGCTTTTACTTTGGGAAAGAGGTGGTTCCAGGAAGTACCATAGAATAGTAATACGGTATCATCTGCGTAACATATTATGTCGGAATCCGTTAAATGATTCTGGTGGATATCATTCATATACAATATGAAAAGTGTTGGGCCAAGAATACTGACTTGGGGTACGCCAAAATTCACTTCCCGTGGGCTGCTCGATATATTATTTACTTTTAAAATTTGTCTGCGATTGCTAAGGTTACTTTTAAACCATTGCAAAGCAATGCCTCTTATACCAAACTGTTCCAGTTTTCTTAAAAGTATGGGAAGGGAAACTGTATCGAAAGCCTTGGCTAGGTCTAAAAAAACTCCTATACAGGCATTACCCGAATCTAATTTAGAAGAGATATTAGATGTTACTAGTGTGACCGCCTCATCCTGTCACCTGTCACGCCTAAACCCAAATTGATTCGATGAGATCAAACCATTTGACTCGCTGTAGTGTATTAATCGTTTATTAACTATTTTTTCAAGCAGCTTAGAGAATACTCCTAATAGCGAGATAGGTCTATAATTATTTGGAATATCCCGATTACCTGCCTTATGAATTGGGCAAACCGAAGCCAGCTTCCACATTTCTGGGAATTCTCCTGTGGATAGACTTAAATTAATAATGTAGGTAAGTGGCTCTAAAATAAATTCCTTAATTTCCTTAATCAAAAAGTTGTCTAGTCCATCAATTCCAGGTGCTTTATCATTTTGGAGTCTTCTAATAAATGAATCAATCTCATAGACATCAGTAGGTTTAAGGAAAAAAGAGTTTTGCTGGGTGTTATCACATTTGGTGTTGGTGGCTAACTGTTTCTCACTTATGTTGAGGTCCATTAAAATTTTACTTGCTAATTTTTCCCCAACTGTAGAGAGAGAAGTGAGCGTTACAGATATCGAAGGCTTTCTCGGGATCTGAAGTTCCTTCAGCCCGTAACAACTCACTGGAATCTTTTTTTGTTGTTAGATATATGACATATTGTTTTTATCGTTTTCCAAAGCTTTCGGGGATTGTTTTTGTTCTCGGTAAGTTCTTTGTTTTCATATTCTTGTTTAACTTTACGAAGCAGGTCATTGCAGAAATTACGATACCGAGTATATGTTAAACGAAGCATTTCATCTTGGGGGTTTTTCCGTGTTTTAAGGTGAAGTTTATCGCGATGTCTCATGCAGCGTATCAAACCTGGTGTTATCCAAGGCTTAAGATTTCGTTTTGATCGATGACACGAGAAGGAATGTTTGTAGATTATATCACAAAGCCGCTGGGTAAAAGTATTTACTGCATCATTCAGTGCAAGTTTTTCTAGTAGACGCTGCCAGTTAATTTCTGATAGTTTTGATTTTATTGCAATCATATTTCTCTTCAACATGATTGTGGAACGCTCTTTAATACCTGACAATGTCTCATAAATTGCAGTCTTTTCTTCAGTAATTGCGATTCCTGCCATGACCAAATCGTGATCTGATAAATCTGACACACATACGGCGCCCACGACTGGATTCGTACATTTAACGAATATATGGTCAAGGCAAGAGTTTTGTCTCGTGGAGAGTGTGATAACGGGGGTAAGTCCATGCGCAGCTGTTAAACATAGGTAGTCATTGCAATGATTCATAGAATTTGCTAAAATGTTTATGTTAAAGTCTCCTGCAACTAATAGTTTGGCTTTATTTAGAGATAGCAAGTAATTGTTAATTCTAAAGGAAGGTGATCGATAAATGCCTAAAATTGTGATCGTGTTAGATAAAGTAACTTGTAAGCAATTTGCCTCTAATATATCTGGCTGAGCAGACGTTGTATTCCAAGACTCCTTAACATAAATTACTACACCGCCATTTTGGTTATTCTTCTTTTGAGTGTTGTATGAGATATATCCACAAAGTCGTGGAATAATTGACATTTCATTTAGCCAACATTCTGTCATGACTACAACATCAAAATCTATTTTAAATCTTACAAGAGTAACTAAAAAGGTATTAAAATTTTTATGCAGACTTCTAATATTGAGTACCAATATTTTAAATTTGTAGTTTGGAGTTAAAACTGTACTGCAGTTTTCAGGTTCTAAAAGTGAATGGCAATTTATCTTCAACGAATCAATTTCATCATTAACGACGTTATTAAAAGCCATGCCGATGAAAAATATAAGTGGTAGTACTATTCACATAAGATGCATTGATAAAGAATAAATTGCCACTTCGTATCAAAGCACTTAAGTTATTTAACCTGAAATAACTTTTATTTTGAGTCCTCTCTATGTGATATGACGACACTTTTGATAAACATTTGTAATTATAAATATAAATGTACCTGTAGGTGTAAATGTAATAAAAAATGCAATAAAAAATAATATAATATTTATCGGTGTATATAAGTATAAGTAAATTATGTAGTGTATTGTACATTATAAATAATAAACTTTGCTTACTTATCAAAAGAATGGGTAACCAGAACAATGCGAAAAAAATTCTTAATGTAAGGGAGAAACAAAGAACAAATAAAATAAAATAGATTACCATACAGGAAAACAAAAACATATGCATACAATTGCGTTTTACGTAGACGTTATGTAACAGGGTAATACTTACTACTTTAAATCTTATATTAAGTTGGAACTTTAAGGAGTATACAATGTTATATTTTAATGCTTTAACAACAACTACAATTTTAAATAATTTAAAACCTAGGCTATCAATAATTTTAAGAAGGCACCTTGTTGTTCTCTGTTTTTGAAGAACCGAAAATTTTATCGATATCTTCACGTGATCGAATATGAATTGCAGCTTTTCCTTCTTTTTGGTGTACATATATAGACCCACGATTACACCAACAATAACATTATTAACTAGTATTATAACGACAAGTAGCACTAGTGGTTGTATCACTGTCCGGGAACGCTATATAATATATATATATATATATATAGCGTTATAAAGAAAGTTTTTGTCCATGTATATATATATATATATATATATATATATATATATTTCGAAAACTATATATCGACTAATATACCGATGACCTCACGGCAAAAAATTCGAAAACTATCAACTTTAATGTACTTGCAATGTTTGGCGCCATCTAGTATGGATACTTAAAAACATGGAACACCTCATAAATATCGTTTGACAATGACTATTTATAACGACAGATGTACCTTTGCCCTTAAAATCATGAATAATTTAATTTTTAGTGCTAGTCTGTTGACTCAAAATGAAACTTAATATGAGAATATTTGTAGATAAATGGACATAAAAGACGATAGGCCAAGTTCCTTGATCTTTTTCGATATGATTTACATAAGAAATATTTTTTTATATGAGAAGATGGCAAGTGGCGGCTTACCTGATATAAGTGCTGACCGCCACCCATGGTCATTTGCGACAATCGTAGGGTTGTTGATGCATTGCCACCTTGTAATATAGTGGGCTCCGGCTACCTCGCTCACCAGACGAAGCGCAGAAGTGTGACACTTCCACCTCACGCCGCTCTTCTGTGAGGTCGTGGTACTTACCCGGACGGACCTGCCCATTCGTGCAACAGCCGAAGCTGTTGCGTGGCGCTACCACAGTTAATCTACATGATAACTTCAAGAACATCTAAAAGTTTGTTTAAACCACCAATTTTGGTCATATTCCAAGTTCTAGCTATATGTAAGCTCAACATCACCGTAGTCTTCAGTTACAATAAAAGACAATCCGTATCAACTGTACTTTATTATGATTTCCTTGATAGAGGAATAGCATCCGGAGATCAACACCAAAAGATAGAACAACATTAACAGAGCGTTTTTCCACAAGATGTATTTGAATCTCCCCATACCCCGCTCCCATTTGTGCACGGTTTCGACAACTATCGGAATGAACAGTCCCAATGTTGAAAAGAAAATCGCGCCGACGAGCCCGATCAACAGTTCTAGATCTGGAACAGCGATAGCCAGAACAACTGAAATCAAAGTTTCCCAAATCAAAAATTTTGTAACAACGACGTTTTAATTGTGCGCAGCGACAATTTTTTACAGCTAACCATGGGTTCGCTTAACAGTGTTATTATTTTAAGAGTGTACTCAGAGACGGCCTATGTCTGATAAAATGATATTCGAAATTTTTCATTTCATTAATAAAATTTTAACTCGTCGTTGATTTAATTATTTAGACGGGTATACAGACAAGAATTCTTTTTCCTTTTGTTTTATTAGACTTTTATTTTTTAGCTTCGCTACACACCTTAACTCTGGTGAGGCGGAGACGGAGGTAACCAAAACGTTACATCAAGGATAGTTCTCTTGCACCAATTTAGTATGCAATTAAAGAGAACGCTTATACATAAAATTATTCATGACCTTTGATTATATATCATACCAAGTCAAGTTTATATTTGAAAACATGAAAAGGGTATAACAAATTATAAAGTTTGTAACATATATGGAAAGTTGAAGGCAAGGCTTTGTTGATTTTGCGCGAAAGTAGCGATTCTAAATTATACGAGACAGTTGTTGACGAGTTTGGTGCACACACTGTCAGACTTTGATTAAAGTGTTTTTAGTTTGTTTTAAACGAAAATTTGACAAAATACATAATGTATACTGACCAGTCAGAATGACGCTAAAAGTTCTGAGCAATATTTGCCCGACGTTGTAATACTTCTGCCTAATTGAGCCCTTAACTCGCGTCCATATTATATCCATCGGTGCGTACATTTGTAAGCAATATGTGAAATAAACCGCTAATGCGACCATCACTTTGGCTGTTAACGCCAAACTGAAAAATAAAATTATATTATTCATATTAGTCATAATATATTCATGAAATCTGACAGGAAAACACGATTTTACGATGCTTTTAGTTCGATTGCTGAAAACAAATAGAGGGTGACGTAGTAAATCGATGCAAATAGAATACATAAAGACAAACAAGTTAACGGATCACTTTAATGGTGATGCTTAATTAAGGTGATGCAGACCAAACAGCTTTGGCAAAACTGGACCAAGACCTCATCATTGATTAAGCAATATGATAGGTGTTGATGACTATATTGTATGGATCATCGAGTATTAACAAATATGCACTATTTACACTCCGACGGCCGATTTTCATACTCAGCTTGTGGTGAAAAGAGATTTCCCTTCCCAGTCAAATAAGACCCGAGTACTTCACAACATCACACTGCAATCGCAACAAGCAAAGGAGTATCGGGATCCGCGAGGCTATTGAAATAAAGAAGTCGAAATTTAAAAAAAAAGGAGCTTACACACATTACAAAAGTGAAGTGAAGATCGAAGTATAGTTTCAAAGTAAACACGTGTACCACAATTTTAAATGGAAAAATCATTGGTCCTTTTGACCGGCCAGAGGTCTCGAAGAGGAATGGCGAAGCTTACTTGAATTACCAGGTATTCTAATTTACCAAATTTTGCAAGATTGCCCGGCTGACTAGGCCCGCTTAGTTAGAGAACATGTCGGTAAGGAATACCCAGGCGGATGGATAGAGCGTTCTGGTAATCTCGTGGAAAGCCCGTTCACTACACTTAAATCCATTTTTTTAATGAGGAGCGGTAATAAGCGGTAAAATGTAGCCAAGCTACGGCAAACAATAATGTAAGCACTTGACTTTGTAAGTAACCGACAATTCACCCGTCTGATACTGAGACCTTTTTAAGGAGATTTCATGAATGAATAAATAAATATTTCGGGATACATTTTTACACCACATTATCTTATCATTATCATAATATACATATATAGTTGCAAAAAAACCCGTACGTGTGATCTTTGACCCAGAGCTTAACTATTTTTCCAGGTTTCGGATCGATGAGGATTTTTCAGATTTCATTTATGATAGTGTTTTGAACAATCGTACCAATTTTGAGCTGGGTGTGAATTTTTGTATCTTAGCTCCTATTTTTTTGGTCTAATTTGATCGGTCTACTCGTCAGATAGATATTTAAAGAAGGAAGTTTTACTGTGATTTGTATGCGTTTATTGTTGTCAAAATTTCATTTTTGAAATAATAAAAATGTAACGAAAGCCATTATTTTTCGAAATATCACTTTCAAATAACATATATTGAAAGTTTTGGAGTCTTCGTGATGATAATTCATTAATTTAACACATGCATGCATGCTTTGAATTTTAACATTCCTTTTCTCGAATTTTTCCGAGAAAATCGGCTATCTTAAGAAAAAGTCTAAAACTGCAATACCTTCGGAACCATTTCTTTAACTAAAAAGCTTTTCCAAAGGTTTTCCTATACATTATTGGACTCGATATACATATTATAATATAGATATAACATAAAGTACAGATCACTTTTGCCTCATCAGATCTTTTAGACCAATCGTGTTTTCCTGTCAGATTTCATGAATATATTATGCTGAGTATGAAAATCGGCCGTCGGAGTGTAAATAGTGCATATTTGTTAATACTCGATGATCCATACAATAAAGTCATCAACATCTATCATATTGCTTAATCAATGATGAGGTCTTGGTCCAGTTTTGCCAAAGCTGTTTGGTCTGCATCACCTTAATTAAGCATCACCATTAAAGTGATCCGTTAACTTGTTTGTCTTTATGTATTCTATTTGCATCGATTTACTACGTCACCCTCTATTTGTTTTCAGCAATCAAACTAAAAGCATCGTAAAATCCGCAGTGGGCACAGTTACAATTTTCAAACGAATTCATTGCAAGCATTAGTAGTTAATTATATGCATCTTCACCAAAGGCCACTCGATGATTGTTTTGTAAATTTTTAAAAATGTTTTCTTTCTAGCTCTTTATGCAAATATCCAGTTGTTTTGCTTGAATTTCTTTATCTTTCCAAAATTTCTATTCCCTATTGATTTGTTGTCTAATATCTCAGTTATAACGTAAACCAAATCTGACTGTAATAATTATCTAGGAACACAAACTCTATTTCAATAACACTGTCATTTCTCTTCTGCCCAAGAAATGTAATGATTCTTATATTATGTTTAATATCATTAATATATCATTAATATAACAGTGTGCAATTATCGTGTTTCAATCTATCCTGGGGTAATAAAGAGACAATTCTGTTAAATATACAATGTGTCGTATTTAGGACGTTATCCGGATAGCAAAAAAATTCTAGGGAAATCGTAAGTTTTAATTTTTTTCCAATTTTAACAGTCTTTAATAAGAATCTTACTGGTACACAATTTTTTTTTCACCTTAATTAAGAATAGCAGCTGTTTTAACCGTATAATGGTAGATCTATGTAATCATGGTAATTATGTGATAAATAGAATAAAACTAGCATAGTGTAGCACGTAAGGAAGGTAAAAAGCAGTTAAATCACGCACTTACATCTCATCCTGCGGCAGATTTAGAGTGATGCTGCCTTTGGCATCCTCGCCATATTTCAAATAACCGAATATACCGACCACCGTGTACAGTGCGGCGACGAGAGCCATTGTGATATTCAGCACGCCGGGGCAGCCAAGGAAGTGTTGCGGATTCTTCATTTCGTTCTCAACCGGCATCACGACGTTGATACCTTCCATAGCGAATATTGCTGTGCTACAACAGATGCCATTAATATAGATGTTGAAATATAGTTAATATACAAGAAGTTACATTCAGATTCCATTAATATTATAGATGATGTAGTTATGATAAAAGAAGTTTAAATTTAAACTGCCCTTTTGTCGTAGACTGTTTATCCACACATAATAGCAATGTTTTAAATAGGTATAACCGTACGAATGATAGGTATGGTTATAAATGAGGTATGATCTGTTTTAGTCATGGCAAAAAGGTCACTACTAAAGTACTAGATCATCTTTGAGATTCGTTACATAAGACCCTACTGATAAAAGACTCATAGACGAAATAAATGCAACAAAGGAATTTAAAAATAACTAGTGAACGGCAAATAAACCTTAAAAAGAGTGGCCACTCTGCTATGCCCGATACAAGCTTCACTTCAGAAAACTGATCCACGTCGCTAAATGTATAGTAGCATGTCACCAGAAACGTCAACAGCAGGCAAATGTTCGCCAACAAGGAAAATGGAACGAGGAATTTCAAATGCCTCACTTGCGTCAAAACGATTAGAGGCAGCAACAAGAACCCACAGTACTCCTTCGCAGTAAACGTTTGGGCCGGAATGAAGTGATCGAAAATCTGAAATGACAAAACAACTGTTAATCAAATCGCACCTCGTAATTTCCATATATTGTATACTAGCTTTTCGCCCGCGGCTTCGATCGCGTTGAAGCCGCGTGTCCTTTCTCAGGTTCTAGACTATCTGTGTACCAAATTTCATTTAAATTGGTTCAGTATTTTTGGCGTGAAAGCGAGACAGACAGACAGTTACTTTGGCATTTATAATATTAGTATGGATATCGTACAATGTAGTCAAGCATTACTTTTCTATCTAATATACTATGTTATGGTCTTCGCACTTCAATCTCTTGTACAAAGCATAATCCGTCTTTCTGATTAATTTCTTTTGAACATTAACGGCGGGGCACCTCCACAGTGACTAACAACGTTAATTCATTCATGTAACACTCATCGATCAGGCCAAGGAGGGGTTAAAGTATTCCGGACCCACTACGGGTTCAACAACATTATTCATTTCGTTCAACAACATTTCGTCCTAGCCTATAGCAAACCAGCCAATACAACGTGTGCACAAGGTTTCTATGACCTCCATTCTGACTGATTCACCCAACAATCAAAGCACCAAACCCCACGCACGCATGAGCTAAAATATGGACCAATCTCTATCCCGCGTGTTTTAAAAATTCTACGAACTCGAAGCTAGATCATCATTCAATAAAGCATGATGAAAAACGATTATTTGCCCCTTGGTTTATTACAATTATACATTTACCTTCACATGCGCCAATTTACTAATGGTTCTTAATAACCATAATATCTTACTCGAAAAACCTCATGTTACAATTCTAGAATTTTGTTTGCGATTCTAGATTTGCTTATTCTTGAGGCGTTTTCCTAATATCAGACAAATACTGCAACGTTCAAAAGACACAATTCAATGTCTTAGGATAAATTTCGGCCGCATAGCTTAGTTGGAAAGTTCGAATCCTGCAGTCCCGCAACTTCTATTTATTTATTTATTTTATAATTTATGTACACAGAGTTATGGCAGAGATGTAAATAGATGAAAGAATTTTTACAAAGGCCCTGCTTATTCCATAAGAAATTTCTTCCAGCAGACCTGTGACTGGAAATTGGTTACCGACGGTAGTTAATTGTGTACATACATCAATTATAATACACGTATATGCAATAATTATAAATATGATATCATTACTAAAATAAAATATATATAAATACATAAATACACATATATACATACATATTTATACATAAATAAGTAAATAAATATATAAATATATATATATATATAAAATTTATACTGTCAAGGAAAGGTAGTGATCCTTAACTCTTTTCTTAAAAATCGATATAGTTTTAGATTCCTTGATTATCGGTGGAAGTGAGTTCCATAATCGAACTGCATGAACAGTAAAGGAATCTGAATATGAAGCGCTTTTATGGGGAGGGAATTCAAGGAGGGTTTTAAGATGGGAACGGCAAGGAGCGTACGGTGGACGAGCGAAAGCAAATCGCTCACGCAGGTAAGATGGTGAAGTAGGGCAATACAGGATATTATAGAGCACATAAAATCCTAGTGTTCCTTCGAAATCGTATTGGGAGCCACTTGAGATCCTTGCGAAGATGAGAGACGTGATCAAAGTTACGAAGTCCAAAGATAAAGCGTATACATAGATTTTGCAAGCGCTCAAGCTTATTTAGAAGCCCCTCAGTAGCATCCAGGTAACAGGCGTCAGCGTAGTCTATGATGGGTTGGATGAGCATTTGGGCCAGAGAGATTTAAGTCTTTAAGGGCAAGACACCCTACATGGAGGCATTTAAGAGCATGAAAATAATAGTGAACTTTTCGACTAATTAATTTCACTTACATGTGCACGCCAGGAAAGATTAGATGACATTATTATCACAAGATCCTTGACAGTTTCACTGTAAGGTATGGGTATATCGCATAACTTTACGGGGGGGTATAGTAGAGAAATTGATCGAGTTTCTTGCATACCTAGTACCTAGTGGCATTAAGCGTCAGTCCAAATGATTTCGACCAAGAGTTTATTCGGTTTAAATCTTCGTTAACAGTAGCAATAGCTAAGTCTGCTTGTGCTGGAGGAAAATGATGATAAAGCTGCAAATCGTCTGCATAGAGGTGAAAATTGGAAGAAATAACGGTTGTGACCGAGTTAATAAAAATAGAAAAAGGTAAGGGAGAGAGAACGCCACCTTGAGGCACACCCGCGCTTAATTCACAAGAGTTAGAGAATGAATTTTCTATGCGAACGCGCTGCGAGCAGCCACGAAGATAGGAATCAAAACAATTTATGGAGGAAGAGGAAATGTTAATTGAATGAAGGATGCCGAATAAAATATCAAAATCAACAGAAGAAAAAGCGTTACTGAAGTCAAGCAACATTTTTTAACAAACAGGTGTTAAAATCACCCATTAAAATTATATGATCATATATAGGGCAAAGATCAGCTAGTACTTTGTCAAAGTGATCAAAGTAATCATTGGATAAATTGGGACTGTAGAAAACAGAGAGTAAGATTTTTGATTTATTTACCGATATTTCTAGGAATAAGTATTCGGCAGATTCAAAATACTCAGACGGGGACTTGCAGATGATTTTATAGGGAACATCGGTGCGAAGGTAGATAGCAACACCGCCACAACTTTTACCGATTCGATCATTTCGTATAAGAACATAACCAGGCAATGCGTATTGAGTAGATGGAAGAGATGGTTTAAGGAAAGTCTCAGAGATGAGAAGCGCATCAAGGTACTTACTGCTGAAGGATGCTAGAAGATCAGAGTAATGACTAGGAACACTTTGGGCATTTATGTGTGCAATGTTAAGGTTATCGGTGTTAGGGGTACACAGAGAAGATAATAGATCATGCAGTGTCAATGCTTGAGATGGATCACTATCCGCATTGATAAAACTATCCGATGACGAACAGGAAAAAAAACTTTCGTTAAAATCAGGTAAATCATTCATATTTCTATAATGTGTGTAAATTAAAAATAAGTAAATAAATTTAAACTATAATAGATAATAAGTTTGTATTAATAACATAAAATAGAATAATAACATAAAAAGAAAATGAAAAACAGGCCTATACCTACCAAACCCGCCATTCATTGGTATAGTGGAAGAAATTTGTAATTCTATTCTTGTAGTCTATAATGTACTAAATATTACTAAAGAATAAAAATATTAAACAAAATAACAAGCAAAATCTAGTAGAAATCAAACAAAAGAAAGTATATGGAATTGTAAATCTCAATCTAAAATTCAAACTAAGATATAATAGGATAAAAACTAAAATATCGATAGAAATTATTTACTTCTAACATACGTCGTTTTGGCAACATGCTATGACTATAAGCAGTTTTTGAACGCAACTGTCACTGTCAGTTGTCAAAGAAAAATTATCAAAACATAGAGAAGCCATTAATCGAAGAAGAAGAACATTAAACAGTGACAAACATGAAATAGCAAAACAAAAAAAAAGAAAATAGTAAAAATGCAAACTACTAAGTTGAAGTGTACAATAGTAAAATTAAGTACTACCTACAATACCTAAACTATGTCTACTTGGGATACATAATGATACCATAAAGGAGTGATTATAACTAGCATGCCAACAATATTTTAAGGAGCAAATAAGTAAAAAAATGTATATACTAGCTACATGTATAAAATTACAGTGGAGAGAAAAGACATAATACTATAATATAAAAGCAGACATTTAATTGCGTTTACGGCACTTTCTTGGCACTTTCTTGTATACTTCTGTTGATTTATTTCAAAAAATGTATATAATTGATTGTTATTTTATTCTACTAAAATATATTTATTTTGCTGCTGTGTCTATTCTGTTAAGGCTTGAGAAATGAAAACGATAATAGATCTTATATTTCTAGCCTACCCAAGGAGGTAGTAAATGAAACTAGTGTATGGCAGTTATATATAATGATTTCGTTTTTTAGTTATAATGATGAAGAGTTATATTACCGAGACAGCTCAGAAGGAGGCACATACATTTATTTGTATTGTCATGATTGTGAGCCTAAAGATTATTTTGTTTACGCTTCCGCAGCTTTTTACTCCCCTATGACGTAAACAGGCTGCAGATGTTGATGACCTCGGTTTGATGGAGTAGACTGTAGTAAAATGGGAAAACAACCTCGGCACTAGCGCGCGCAGCGAGGTTGTTACGTTGGGCAGCGTGGAACGTGACAGGTCCCCAGCCAAAAAAGATCGCATCGTAATTTGAAGACGTGATTCATCCAGTCTCAATTCCTTCCTGGAATTAAAAAATCATAATATACTAGAACCGGGTCTTTCTAGCTTCCGTTCTGAGGATCCCCAAAGGCATCGCAAAGCGGATTGGAAGGTACATATGTAGTAGCCCTGAGGCGGCTAGGACAAAATGTAATAAGCTGAATATACTGAAAGCTAAAATATAATAATAATAATAATAATAAAATATCTTTATTCACATAGACGCTTGCGCGTTCTTATGAAACGTCAAAATTTTACAAGAAATTAACACGTTCGTATTACCACCGGTTCGGAAAGCAGTTTCTGTTGAGAAGAAACCGGCAAGAAACTCAACAGTTGCTTTTTAAAATAATATTTATTATTTATTTTAAAATAATTTCATCTATTTGATAAGGCAAAAGCAAATAAATATATAATAAAATATACACATTTTTATTGAAGCAACGGAACTTGTAAGCGTTAAAGAAATAGTAAGTTAAATGAGAACGGTGGATAAAAGATAATTGAAAAATGAATTCAATTTATACAACAAAGCATGTATTAAGTTAGCAAAGCATGTATTAATTAGCAATTCATAATTATAATGTGTCTTATGCATCTTATGTGCCATTAAAAACTTACCCTATATCGGTAAATCTCCTTTTTACTAGTTAACTAGAATTTTTAGGTATAACTATTTATTTAATAACAGGTTTCTGCGCAATTTTAAATATCGAATATCACTAAATAGTCAAACAAAGTCGTCCCGCTGTCTGTCTGACCCTATGTATGCTTAGATCTTTAAAACTACGCAACGGGTCTTGATGCGGTTTTTTTACTAGATAGAGTTATTCAAGAGGAAGGTTTTATATGTATAATACATTGCACCCGTGCGATGCAGGGGCGGGTCGTTAGTTAAGTTCATAAATGGTCAACGCTTGCCTGCTGGGACGCTAGACAAGCTTGAACCGCCTCACAGCTTCGAGGCGGCTGTCCTCTAGGGATATCAAAAAAATATCGATATATTTAATTTCAAATATTGATATTTTTAGCCGACATATTCATCATATATCGATATAAAATAATCAATATCTATATCGATAGTATCAAAACGATGTTTTTACTCAAATTTAATTCAGCAATACATGATGATGCATAATAATGATTGAATGATTAATAACAGAATTTAAAGCCGTAAAATATAAACAAAATGAATGGAAAAAATAAACTGTTGCCTATAACTAGTATTGTCTCGGATACATTTGGCCGTGGATTGGATTTTGTATCAGAATTACGGTATTTATACTACAATTTCATGCTCCGTACTATAAAACTACTATTCATATCATATACAGGTACAAATTATTATTATTGAACTACATGATAAGCTAATTTATAAATAGCATGCGAAATATTAATGGTATCAACTACAGTTACTTTACTTTAATATTTTTTAAATTGTCATTAAGCATTCTCACGTCATAAACAACTATCACTAAATTTTGCTAATCTGACGTGTATTTTAGGACAAGTCTATGAAAGTTCCTTTTTGACCTGTCTTTATCTCTGTTTTAAACAATTCTTTAAAACGAAGATAATGACACGAACACGAACGTAATGTTTTTTACAAAGTTACGTATATTTCAAAAATGTAGAGCTTGTAATAACGGTTTACAGGATTCTTTAGGGCGGACCCCTCATATATTTCTGACACATTTTGTGCTATAAACTATGAGCATGATAGGACGAGATTGCTGTTTTTTTTTTTTATTAGTTATGTTTTTGATTCAATTCAGGACATAAATAAAACTGATTTATCTTACTAAATAAGCTGTTTGTTTCTTCCAATTAAGGTCTAAGCTGATATTGATATTTTTATAAATATCGATATATCTTCATTTTCGACAGCCCTACTGCCCTCTGCGAGCAACCGTCCGCGTCGACCGGAAAGATCCCGGCGCTCGCGTCCTTCAATTAACCTTCCGCACTGCATTCAAAAATACCTATCATGGTTCAATGAAAGTACTTACAATGCGTTACTTACCTAATGAGAAGGAAATAACACACTAAACTAAATTAATTATTTACCTGTTCTATTTTACTAAAGTATTCTTAAAAGACGTAAATGAAAATAAAAGTTTTCTAATATTATTTTAATTCACAGAACGTATTTGCTTTTTATTTTATTCGCTTACTAATATACGAACATGTAACGTTCCGTTGCACCATAACTTTACTTTGATTTTCAACCGCAAATGACGTATAAAACTTTTGACTTGTTTATTAAAAATAATTATTATGAGTTAAGACTTAGGCAGTTTAAAAGCTCTTAAAAGACCTAGTTCGCTATTTAAATTGTACCCATCACTACCGCTAATATGTATGCAAAAAACGAACGCGGGGAAACGATCCGCTTTTATTAAAAAACAGTTTAAAACCCGCTTTGAAACGATGGCCCATAGTACGGAAAATGGATTTATTCTGAGGCGGTGTTTCGTTGAATTTCGATGCTTGAATAGTTCTTGTCATCGCCTACGTCCCTTTTCTTAATTATTAAAGCGAAAAGCCTCATCGGGATTTCTGATGTCCTTTTATAACGATTTATGAGTGATGTGAGATGTCAAGGAAAACATCGTGAGGAAATCTGCATATTTTCGAAATAATAACAAAAAAAAAACAAGTGACAAGAGAGCTGGTTCTTTTCTCGCTCAAAGGTTAAGCATAACTATTCAGCGAGGAAATGCAGCAAGCGTTCTTGGCACCATGCCACGTGGATTAGGTTTATTAGATAATATGTAATTTTAGATAGATTTAAAATTTTAAATATTAGATCAATAAAGATTGTACAAGTAAAGTAAACATATTTCGAAAATATGTTAAGTCCGCCAATATGGGGCCGAGTGGTGGACTATGCCCTCATACCTTATATACATAGGAGGCCTTTGCCCTGCAGTGACAAATGTATAGGTTGTTACTTTACTTTTTTCTTTTATGCTTAACATAACCAGTGAACCCACGACAAAATCACGCCACGGCCCTGACCACATACAATTCAAAAATATTTGTCGCTATCAAGCTTATATACCTAAAACTAAAGGTATCTGTAGCTTAACTATAGCTTTTGTCTTTTAAAAAGTAAATTATTAATCATTTTCTTTTCGGTTTGAATTCCTTATGTTAATTATTCATTATATTCTTACTCCATTTATAAACTGTAATATTTTTTCACTCTTTATATGCGAGATATTGTATCTTTTTACACGTACAATAAATATAAACGGTAAACGCTTATCATTTAATAAGTAAAATACTAAGAGCTTCCATATCGAACCTACATCAAGACAAATGGTATCTAGTTTCAAAGGAACCCTAGGGGGCCGTAGAACATTGCTTAAAAAAACCGGATGAAATTTCGAAAAAAAATAACACGGGCTTTTCACAAGCCATAGTTTCTCAATAAAAGTCGGGCAAAGCTGAATGCTTCGTTCCCCAGCTTTTCAATATATCGAACAACCGTTCCTAAAACCAATTTGCTCGGGGCGTATCAAAATAAATTCCGACTGAATACGTTCCAATTTCGTCTAGAATTTTATATCAGTTCATCCTCATTAAGCGATCCTATTGTAACGAATTACACTTCAAAATAATGGGACAAAGCTTATGAAAACAGTAAACAATTTATTTAATCGCAGCCTTTAGTAAACTGTAATCATTCCCTGAGAAATTAGGAAAGGAGAAAGTAATTGGGGCTCTCATTTGGAAAATTATCGTCAACGAAAGGCAACCTGACATGGCTTATCAAGTCATTCGAAATTATTCATTAGTTTGGAAGTTTAAATATCCGAAACAAATAACGATGAAGGAATACTTACGTCTTTCAGAGAGGTTGCGATGAATATGACGTATACGCTAGTGCCGCCTAAGCACACACATGCCATCGCGTAATCAGCAAAATGCCTGCGAAGTATAATAAATATAATACGTACTTCACCACCAAAATACGAGTCGTCTACTAGTACGTAGTACGATAATTTTCTTTAGATAATCATCGAGCAAATTCTCTTCTATAATGATATTAATTATAAAGTTATTCCGATATCAATTACTATAAAAGCTCTATTACGTCCCAGAATTGACTTCAAGAATATGTCATTTAGCCTACTCGTAAATTAGGTACCCCTTTATTTTCTTACTGTAAAGATCGTGAACGATAAATTCTGGAATGATTGAATAAAATACCTGGGAATAAAATAAGTTCCATTTTAATCGAAAGTAAATTGTATGTCGGTAATATGTCTGTAGCAATTTACCTCAAGAGTTATTTACTCAATAAATCCGGATTGATGAGTTTATATACAACTTTATATATAAAATGTTTTTCGATCAAATCATAGCAGTTGACTCATACCTGACGAATTGAGAATACTTTCTCAAACTTTTGGGGCCGTGCATAAACACCTTTTCACATGTTTCTGTGTAGCACAACGAACTGACTTGGCAATGTCTGCATATTTCACGCGATGTAGTGACCTGTAAAGGTAACAGCAGTTAGAATATTTACAATTTTATATACATATAAATGGATGCACCAAGCATTGATCAAAATTCGAAAAATCAACGTACATAAATGACGTTGAGTTTTTCGTTGTGGCAATTAGACGTTTAACTTAATAGTTAAAGAGTCTGCCGCGAATCCGTAAGACGTTGTTGCGACAAACTTTTCGTCCTTTTTTGGCAAAATTTAAAGTTGGAATTAATAACTATTGTATTTTAATTGGAATTCATATAGTCTTCTTTTAAAGAATGCTTTCCTGTGTCCTTTAATAGTTAAGGATAAAGGCGAGGAATGACACTGATTAGCGATAGATTTCACAGCGGTTCGTAGGTTCGAGTGCCACGCGAAACTAGTATTTTTATGATAGAAAATTGGTGGCTAAACAGAGCGTTTTGTAAAGAATAGAACAGAATTTACTTTGTTTTTTATACATTGCACACATAGAAAGAAAATACAGGAAACATAGTACCTGTATTTTCTTTTTGTCCTGTATTTTATTTTCGCTCTGTACTGATATTATTATAGAAATAAATAAATATCAATAAATATAAAAAAAAATATCAAATATCAAAATAGTGTATATACAGACGGCCTTATTGGTAAGGTAGCAATTTCTTTCAGGCAGCCTTAGGGTACAGGATATAGATAATAAAGTTGCGGGATAGTGGTACAAAAATTGTATTAATACGTATGAGAAAAAATCAAACATAATACATATCTATATAATAACAAATACCTAATATAAATAATTATACTATAACTAGATGGCTCGGCAGACGTTGTTTTGCCATATAAATTATTTCTGGAGGAATCGGAACGCACGCATAAAGTGTTTGACAGGTTACGCAGACATAGTTGACAGGTTGACAGGTACAGTTTGTATGGGAAAATAAAATTGTTGCTATTTCGATTTTCCATGCAATTTTTCCATAATTTTCCTTCCCTGGACTGCCTCAAATATTTCAAAACCAAAATTAGCCAAATTGGTCCAGCCGTTCGCGAGTCTAAGCGAGACTAACGGACAGCAATCCATTTTTATCTTCTTCTTATATATAGTCTTAGTGTTCGTGTTCGTAGTCTTAGTGTTCGGATGATCTTACCACTATCGCTTGATGGAAGAATGATTAAAAGGCCACTCGACTAGCTTAACCGCCCTTTTGATTTCTGCACACAATTATCTGCCGCTGATTCTCACCGTAATATGAGAGGGTAAATACAAGGCCTATAAATTATTTTTTATATGATAACTTCATAAAATGAAACTATTTTACGGAATTTATCGCGTTTAATACGTAAAAATGTTTCATCACAATGCACAACATTCGCGTTAAATCAAGAAATCAATAACTTCATAAAAGCAAAGAAATTTCTTTGTGCGGTGTCGTATAACATGTAAAGTAATTTTCGCAGTGGAATGTTCTTCTTTTCAATGCGGATCCATAGCACGAAATTGCCAAAAAAATTCCTTTTTTTTTATTATAGCAATTTCGCAATGTTTGCCTCTTTTAACCCCAATTTATGCTTCGCTGATTTAGGTGAAAATGTCCGTCGAATTTATTAGAAGTAAGTTATTGTGTGTTGTATTATTTTTGTTTATTAAATAAATGCTAACATTTGCAGGATCGTTTATTACATATAATAAAAATTTCTTATATTACCTTGCATGTATTGTATTGTGTCTTGAAAATCATATTGTGTCACATTCATTTGCACGATTTATTTTCCGATATTTCTAATGCTTGACATACAATTATACGAACGATTCTCTTACGATTGGCTTCACCGAGTGATTAACCAAAAAGATTTTCAAATAACTATTTTCTTACTTCACTCTAGATTTGTACCAACGAGCCATGTCTTTGACTTAGACATTTTGTATTGAATATAGAATTTAAGCACCTATCAAAACATTTGGCTCATCTTAAACATTTAATTCCACGCAGATCATTTAGATCTTCAGTGAATACCGCCACCCATGGACATCTACTCCCGAGGGCATGCAGAATAAAAAAAAGACTGTAATGGATAAAAAAAAGAATCATCAAAGTCGGTTCATAAACGACGAAGTGATTCGCGAACACACTTAAAAAAATATATATGTATACGGTCGAATTTCTCAATTCATATACGCCGTTTTAACCCACTTCCTTTTTGAAGTCGGCTAAAAACTGCAGTCCCGGTTTACCTCACTCACCAGACGAGAGGCGGAATTATAACACTTCCAACTCACGTCGGTTTTCTTGGAGACCGTAGTATTTCCCATTCGTGCACAGCATAAGCTATTGCGTAGCACTGCCACAGTAAAGTGGTACATAATTATTTACTGTCAATAATAGATATTAAAAAAGAAAGTGTAAATTTTCGAATATACAAACGAAGCCATATACAAAAATTTACGATGCAGCGTGTAGTTTCTTAGCATTGCCTAGTAGCCTTTTGGTTTAGCATCGCTGCCGTACTCTCTGGCAGTGGTTTGCCCTTGATGTTTGATAGTCAACGAAGGGGCTCGGTCCGTCGTGTACAACTAACTAGGTTATAAAACGGTTTACATTTCACTGGACCATATAATCGCTAATTTATATTTTCACTATATACAATAGATATGACACTAGCGCACCAAAACTGAAGCACTCAAATTATACCAGTTGGTGTAATTCTTTATATTGCTATCTCTTTCCCTACCATACGTTCTATATCATCTGTCACATTCACTTGTATTTTTAAACACCATTCAGTATGGACATGCGTCATCTATACATTGTATTATTAAACATCATTGTTTAAACCACTCAAAAAACGGTCGTGATCAATTTGACGTAGACGTTTTCTACGCTTGAATAAAGTCGTTCATAATAAACGTGGGCTGGAAACTAATTTATTCGTTCGCCTTGAAGAAACATTATGAAAAAAGTTTTTTTTATTCAACGCCTACTGTTACTATCGGCTGGTGTAGTTAATGCTTGTCTTTATTGCGGTACATACACTATACTATATTAATTCTGGTATATACAGTGGACAATATACAGATATGCTCAAAAACTTCTTCAAAGTTTTCAATTCAAGCTTTCGTTTTTGTCATAATTATATATTCGGTAATTTTTATGTTCGTATTCGGCCGAATATTCAGACATTTAGCCAAACAATGCCGAATGTTATAGAATTATTAAAATAGATTTAAATATTTAAAAAGCTTTATTCTGTGAACCGTGTATAATATTTGTTAATGAAAAAATACTTATACACTTGCCTTTAGTAGCAATCGCTTACTTAAAAAATAAAAATCAATGTTACATAAAATATATTTTTCGACACAACATGTTAATGTCCGCTGGATAAAATTTTTAATAAAAATAGTGGCCAATTTAAAAGTACGGTTTAACAATTTCTTAATTTTCTTAAGTAAAGGTAAATAACTTTAACTCCGGCGTAATTCAAATCAAATAAATTTTAAACGATAGAGATAAATCTCTAATGAATTAATCAACAAGCAGAATTCGGCGGTCGCTTATAGTTTTCGAGAAAAAAAATATTTAAAAAAACTTGTTTTTTGTACTAAGAAATCCACCATTTTATTCGTTTGACTTCAAAGGTTCTTTACACAGTTCTGCCAACATGATAAATATAGGAAGCGGGCGCCATCATACACGTATCGATATTCCGATTTTTTAAATTTAATGAGTCACAGAACCGACACAGAGCGAATCCGACTCGGATAGATTAGGTTAGAAGGTTAAGGCGGGAGCGGAGCTCCCGCCTTAACCTTCGATGTTAGGTTTTTTTTTATGACCACCAAGAAATACGAGCTGAATTGACATATTGACAACAAAAAAATGGCGGATTTCTATAGTAAAAATCACACTATTTCATTATTTATTTTTTCGAAAACTATAAGCGACCGCCAAATTCTGCTTGTTGATAAATTCGTAAGTGAGTTTTCTCTATCGTTTAAAATTTATTTGATTTGAATTACGCCGGAGTTAAAGTTATTTACATTTACCTTTTCTTAATATAGAAAAATTTAAATAAGTAAAAATATATATTTGAAAGAAATCAATCATTTCACTATTTGAAGTCATAAATAATAAAAGAAGTATTTTAGTTACAATGTGACAAAGTCATTCATGAAATCAATATGAAATATAGGGATGTACGAAAAGTGCTTAGACGAATTCCGATACCATTAAAGTATCGAGACTAACACAAAGGATTAGGTTTCATATTGTCTCTCGGCAGTAGTATCGAGAGACAATATGAACACACCACAAAGTAAGTAGTTATTTGAATGCTATTAAAGTAACGATACCTACTCATGCCCGATGATTTAATCATATTTTCAACCTGCTTAAAAAAGAGGAGGTTCTCCATTCGCCTGTATTTTTTTTTTATGTTTGTTACCTCAGAACTTTCGACTGAGTGAATCGATTTTGTTGATTCTTTTTTTTTTTTTTTTTTTTTTTTTTTATTTGAAAGCTGGTGCTTCCCATGTGGTATCATGTATTTCATTGGCATAGATCGTGGGCTTCGGAGATACTTGGGGAGCCTCGGAAGATCAAATATAAAATGAATACAGAGCGATATATTAGAATGCGGCTGTAAAAATAAAAAATGGACTTGTTACCCACTAAAATCCATGTTCAAAAATTTTCAATTAACTATGACGATTCGAAACAACTAACTGAACAATAATTTACCCTGGGTCGTACCTGGATTGTTGTAAGCAGAAAACTACCGTGGAGAAAATAACAATATGATTGACACAACAAAAACAAATAGGTGAAATAGGCATCCAGGAGAAAGATCAACCAGGGAAAGCGATGTTGAAGGCCAAGTCACGAATAGAATAGATATTTGTGTCCCGTACCAAGACTGACGCGTGTTTATTAAAGAAAAACCCGAATTAACATGAACTTTTATTCCGATACTATAAGTACAGTAAGTAAGTGTATTTAATTACTTAACTACAACTTGGAGGAAAAGGCCTGTTCAAAGTCTATATAAGTACATATAATATATTAAGCATAATAAGATATGATAAAACTCAATCAGACGGAAATCCTCAACTGATGGGGGCCAAATGGCCGAGAGTAGTGATATAAAGACACCGACAAAAATAATATAACATATGTACGTCGTTAAATATCATTTCTTCTATTATTCCTTTAAGATATTTAATCTAATTCGTTATAACTTATTATACAGGGAGATTTTTTGAGAAGTGCCCAAATTTACACAGGAGGTTCAGACTCGGTATTATAATCGTTTATTCGTATAAAAAACAAAGTTTTTTTTCCAAAAAAAAATGCCATTCTATTCCCTAAAAAACAGAACGTGTTGACAATGCGGTAGTCATTCATAACACGAACTTGTGTGCGTAGTAATTATGAATGATCGCGCGTAAAATAAATGAGTTGCATATAAATCACGCAATTTTTGAGATAAGTTCACCGCGTAATAATAAATACGCGAGGTTCAGGCTAGGCACCTCGAGCGCCCGGCCACCTCAAGTCCGTCGGAACTTTAAAGGCCCCTAAGGCCAACAGTGGCTCATCCAGCCCAAAAAAAAAAAAAAGATAAGTTCAAATGAATGTAATTAATTACTTACGAGTGATTTTAAACATTTATAATTTTTGTATAACATTAGTTATGTCTAGAATCTAATTAAAAAAAATGTATACACTTAGAAAAGCCACTCTGTATACCTATATCGTGGTGCATATTATACATACTATGTATAGTATCACCACGTTTTGAATGATGACTGCATGCATCTCTAGATATATCCAATTATTTTTTACGTACATTTGTTAAATGAACTCGATTCTCTCTATTACCTCAGTCGATGACTAGCATTTTATCTGCATAGTCACTGTTTGACATTTATTGCCATTTTGACAGATACACGGCTTACCACTTTTCGCGCTTGGTGTTAAATCCCTACTAATATTATAAATTTAAATATAAATTGTTACTCTTTTACGCCAAAACTACTCAATCGAATTATCATCTAACTTTGTACACATACTCTTAGGGGTATTAAAAAGGACATTTTAAAATATATATATTTAAAGGCTTCAGGCGAACGTGGGTAAAAACTAGTACTATTAATATAACTTTGATAGATTTATCGGGAAGGGTACATATTTGAGTATAAGGTTGATATTAAGTTTGTCATCACTTTCTCCTCTTATTCATTATTTTGTTTATTTGCACCATATAATCTCTTTATTTATCTGATTTAACTGAATTCAGCGGTCTCACGTGTGGAACACGTTGATGGAATTTTATTTTAATATATGATTATACCAACAGTTCCGTCTTGATTCTGGTCTCCAGATTTCAATCAACCAATAATACGGCAATTTGTTTATTAAAATTGGTAACGTTAACGGCAGAAATTATCTCACTAAGCTAGTTTCATTTGAGATCCTTCACAGTAACCTGTACTATCCTTAATAACGGGTATACTCGTAAACAACAATGTATTCGCCATTTTTCTCTCGCTACATGATGGTTTATTGTACCGGTATATAAGCACGAACCAATTAAGTTTTTCGCCGTTTCAATCAAATTTTAAAAGAAGTGATGTAATATCTTTAACGAATGCAATATTTACTGAAGCAAAAGCTAACCAACAATCACCAAAACAAGTATGCCATGATAAATTTTCAACCATTTTACAGGGTCCACGGTTTGTTTAGCATTTCTAAAATTAAGAAGAAATTATCTAAATTATATTATTAAATTATTACCTTAAAATCATATTCTTCTACGCTAGGATCACATTACTCATATTATAGATACGTTATCACAAATTAAACACAGACAAACACTAAGACCTGGCTCAATAATCAATCCATATAAATATTTCTCTCCGTAAAGAGGCGAACCAACCTCCCACACCGCTAGTGTAATCTAATGTAGTATATTTACATTTCATCACACGATCTTTCAAACACGAGTAGATTCTCTCAAGGACTTGATGTGGGCGAACCATTCAATGAATTTCATTTCAGTGGGATGAGCGATCTTGATTAGAAGAAGGAAGCCATTTTCTATTATTTGTTTTAATATGACATTCTTGTTGTCTCCACAAAAGCTATTCAATAATAATTATACATAAAAAGTGTTCCCTTACTGTAGACCGTGTACAGAATAAACAGAATTATTTTAACCAAATTCGAATAGAAACAAATTTTAAACCTATATAAATTTGCAAATATTAACACATTTTTTAACACATCCTTTAACATTAGGCTAATCGATTAGCTATTAAACTTACTGATTATTTCTTCTAGCATACGTCAAAAATGAAAACTACATGGGCACTGCAACATGTGCCAAACATTACCTAGTATTATCCTACAACAACTCGTTACATTATGTATGTCATCAATAAGAGGGTAGAAAGATATAGCATGAATGGTATTACCACGGCATGCAATAAAATTAGATGGCATGTATGTAATCATCAGCATATTAATTAACAATTTTATTAAGTTCCAAAATGAGTAAGTGGGTGGAACAAAAATCAGACAACCTTTTTTTGCGACAGCCAAAAGATTCTAGTTCAAGTCTCATGTCCTGGCTACTAATTACGTCACCCCTGCCTAGTAGATCAGCACCTAATACGGTAACTAATAAGCAAATTTATCGGAGACGGCGCCAGGATAGCTATATTCGAAATTCATGGCCTACTAGGTCGTTGTGGCGATATTCTTCAAAGATTTTATACTTTGTTGCACGTGGGTGGACCACGTAAGTTTTGATTTCGTAAATCATCTGTAAACATCGTTCATCAGTAGGTATTGCCTAAGTGCCTTGTGATTTTCCGAAATAAAGATTATTTTTATTACTACCTATGCAAAAAATCGATGACAAAACGAATGTATCGCGTTTAAAAGACAGTACCCGGAGGACTACTGTCTTTTAAACGCGACTGTTTTTTTTTTTTTTTTTTGGTAAATCGTGTGTTTTGGAAATTACATTTAGATACAAATTACTGAGTAATGAAATATGCGTAATATTTTTCGATCTTACCGACGTAATAATAAGAAAATACGAACTGATGTTTTTCACAAAAGAAAGAACTTAAAAAAAAAGGGAAAAAAATAACAAAATAACAAATCGACAAAAAATAAAAGATAAAGAAAGCAATGATTTGGAATCGAAAAAAAAGTAAAAAAATAAGTGTGTAAATGATCGTGATACGAACCACGGCCTTCTGTTTCGTGGCTGTTTGTTAGCGGCCGCCCGATTACCGACCGAGCTATTATAACATTTTTTTTTTCGGTGAAATTTACCGTCGTATTCGAATAATATTTTTCATTCCCCGAAAACTGGGATAAAACGACATTTTCTAAAAATGAAACCTAGTCAGATCGATTTTTCGTCCCCGAATCTACGCACATGAAAATCGCTGGAGCCGTTTCCGAGATTCGTTTAAAGGGTAAGATAAAGGCAGATACGAGGAAAAAAAATTAGATTCTTACTAAAATATGAACGCAGTGCGTCGCTATGAGTCCAACTAGGGCGGTCCCGATGCATCCAGGTATCATTCCAGTGTGCTTGAATGCAGCAGGCATCGCCAAGAGCCCCGTGCCCAGAGAAGACTTCAGAAGGTGGAAGAACGAACCGACAGTCCTATGGATCACAAGGCAAATGAACAATCCACTAAGCACAGACTGCTTTAAATCTATATTGCACTATTGTGCGTGCAGTATTCTCGTATAAGTCTGTCAAACAAACATAAAATAGGAATTAACTTAGCTTAACGATTTTGATAATGTTATGAATACAAATAATGATGTGTATTTATTAATTCTCTGGGCGACATAGAATAAAAAGACAATAAACATTAAACATCATATATAAACAGTATTACAAATCAAAAGCAAACAAAGATTTCAATTCAAACATATAAAAAAAGACAAGAACATAAATGCTTCGTACAAGTTTTTAAACTGGTATGAAGGAAGTTTAATTAAGTATTTAACCTTCATATTGTTTGAAGGTAAGAAGTACCTAAACGAGTTACCAACACGTTATAGACTTTATTCGTAGTTGAACGATACATGAATTAGTTGTACCGCTATCTAAATCGCATAGTTAGTACAATATTGTCTCAAATTTCTCGCAAACTTGAAAACTTTGAGGGTGGCATCTTTTATTATTTTCATAATTATTTAAAGAATAAATTAGTAAACTCTGAAAGATTGCTCTTCGCTTTAATTTTTAATTGGGACACACCAATTTTCGGAACAGGTATGTATGTACATACATACATAACGATTGATTAAAGTGTTTTACTTACGACGTTGGATGTGTTACATTCCGGTGTTCCAGGGGATTGTAGACCTCTTGGCTTTCGGCCAGATCCTTACCGACGACATTCAGAGTAACCGTTGACTGCATGGGCAGGGGATCACAGCTCTCGCTGCTATTGAATTAAGAAAATTAGATGTCACGCAAAATATTTTATGGCAATCTCGAGTGCTGATCCAATTATTATTTATACGGCACAAAATTCTTTATATATATATATATATATATATATATATATATATATATATATATGTGTGTATTGTGATGTTGCTGTTTCGATTGAAGTGAAGTCCAGTCATGGAAAGTTGAGTACCAACGATACGACTCTTTAGCATAAGATAGCATAAAATTATTGGACTCAGTTTGTAATTCACTCACTTTACCTATTTAGTATTGTCTTCGAATTTCTAGATATTTAAAAATGTTTAATTTTATTTAGGGTTTATTGATATTATATTTAAAAGATTAAATCTATCTAAAATTACATATTATCTAATAAACCTAATCCACGCGGCACGGTGCCAAGAACGCTATTTGCATTTCCTCGCTGAATAGTAATTATGCTTAACCTTTGAGCGAGAAAAGAACCAGCTCTCTTGTCACCAGCCGCGGCGTTAAGCTTAGGACATAAACTTTTAAAAAATGTTGATGACCCCACGGACCTAAAGTTTCAACAGCAAATGACACAAATACATAATCTAAACATAAAGACTCATATTTGCGCCATTTACTTAATGTAAAATGTTTTATTTTAATATCGCTATTGGTTTACTTATATTAATTTCCTTACATTATGATCGAACCCGGTACAATAATTATGTGAAGTTTTCCATTAAAGCTGTAAGCAGCTATCTAAAGGAGACGGGACAACTATTTGTGTGACCCACAGATTTCACGATTCGCATCTGGGCGGTTGTACACGTGAAGTTTATGTTTGTAAAACGTCCTAACATCACAGGATAATGTTATCCTAAAGTAAGGGCAATATTTAATAAAAAATTTAAACTTTTAATTTTATTGTTGTAGAGTCAAGCAGTAGCTTCTCCTATTGCGAGAATAGGCAAGCTTGCCCGGGGAATTGCAAAGGCCTCATGAAGAATAAGTATTATATTTTAGCGTTTCATCTGGCGATTGAGGCAGCCAGAGCTCATTTTTTTAAAGATCTCAGGTGCCTGCTCGCCAAATTTTTACTTAAGTAAGTCTGCATACAGATGTCATCCTTCACCAGCCGTGAGATATTTAAATTCCAATTTGATGTGACTGCCGTTGTCAGATCATTTTTATAATTATTAAGGACACGAAATTATTAGCGTGGAAAAAAGACTCGGATTGATGACACAGAGAGTTTTAGAGAGTTCAAATGAAACTGAAAATTATATTCAACAGTTACCGCGGAAAGAGGCGTTTTAATTTAAATTGAACATTTTTGAACAGCAATTCAATTAAAAAAATAGACTTTTTTTTCACTGACGTTTTTCACACATAATTCGCATTTCTCTTAGCCTTGTGTTTGCCACACACTTCGATTGATTGCGTATACAACGATATCCCTGCTGTGGCTTACTGACGAAGATCGTACTTTATTATTTTATTTAGTTATATGGTTTATTTACTGATATTGAAATGGCAAGTAGACCAACACGTCACTTGTGTCCGCCGCAC
This sequence comes from Iphiclides podalirius, assembly GCA_933534255.1. Lineage (NCBI taxonomy): Eukaryota > Metazoa > Arthropoda > Insecta > Lepidoptera > Papilionidae > Iphiclides > Iphiclides podalirius. The sequence continues at coordinate 15,420,692 of OW152815.1, read as the reverse complement.
GACCACCTTCACGGCTTTCACCCATGCATGCAACACCCGCGTTCAAGGGGTCGTTCCCACCACCACCAGCCACCGATTAATCAAGCACAGTCGACGGGCATCGGGGTCAGGGTGCGCATTGAACCTCGAAAGCCCGTAGGCAGTACTCCCTTAGTTAACGCACGCATGAGCACATGCGTGGCCCTACCCACTGCGGAGGGCCCCAAACCCGTGGGTTCTGGCTAGCCCACGGGTCCTGCGTTCGATGAAGCTTTAATAGTCTACGGATTAAAAGCGCTAACTTCAGTTACAACATACAATTTCCTCCTGAGTGGACGAGAAACATTGCAAATACTGGACCACTAGGGTGTAGTGGAAAAGCACACGTGGACAACAGAGCCGACATCCAATAATAATGCCCGGTAACGTAGGTCAACGTATATTCGTCGCTTAATAAACGTCACTAGTTTGTATACTTAAGCGATGGTGCACTTTTTATCTGTATGATTAGAATCTTGACACTGGATCACACTATTATAGTTAATACTGGCGTCACGTCAACTAGTGTCAATATTTTTAATTCAGCGTTAACCCTTTTCAGAATCTCATATTGCCTGAAGTTTTCATCAATTGTTTGGCATTAGCTAAGATTCTTCTTAATAGATTATTACCTCATTTATAATATCATTGGTCAATAACCCTGTCGTTACGCTTTCTATATGGGCCAAAATATTGAAAGATTTTTTTTCGTAGTTACGGTTTTCTTAGAATAAATATGGTCTACTGTGCTCTGCAAAAAATTGTACAAATAAAACCAACATAATTGCACTCTAGAGGTTTCGTGAAAATGTCGTAATAAGCTAGCCCGCAGAAACCCTGCGGGGCTGATAAAGCTTTGTGTCCATGAACATGAAAGCGCAAATAACATTTAAGGACAAAAACATACTGTACTTCAAATATATTGAAAATTATTTTCTATTTTTTTAGTTGTGATAAGTATAAAAACGTATTTTATATTTTTTAATTTTTAAACATTTTTTAAATGCGTACTTAGCACAAGTATACTAGTGGGTATCGAATTTGGAGAAAAGAGACAATCCTAAATGTCCTGATCAGAATTATTGCATTGTCATGGGCCATTGACGAGTGTGCAAAGTTTGATTCAAAGTAGGTTTCTGATCGTTCAAAGTAGGACAAAATCACGTTTAAATATTCCGTTACACACATACATACAGATGACACTAATATAATCGTCTCAAAAACAAATGCCCACATTGTAAAAATAGTTTCAATTAATAATTACATATGAATTAAATTTGAAGAAATAAATATTTTTACACGTCATCTAGTCCCAAACTAAGCAACGCTTTCACTGGGGATACTAGACAAATGATAAACATACTTAAAAGTACTTTTCTTTTGTAAACAAATACATATATTGGCCATTATTGCCAGCTCACCATTATGCAAAACAATGTTTTTATAACAAATCGCTTATAATATTATCACAAAATTTTATTATTTTTTAAATATATAAAGTTTTAAGGTTATTTATTGGCCCTCATTAAATTGAGGGCAAAACCCTCGAGTTAAAAGGTTATAAAAGAATATCCAGTCGTTGACTTTCAAGTTTTGATCTTTATATGCATATTATTGATATTTTTCGAGATTTCTATTTTCCCAGCGAAGGTAATAAGTGTGTTTAACGATCTCTTTGTGATCAATTTAAAAAATATGGAAGCCAAGTGCAAATTTACGGCACATTATAATGATTCGGTTGAAAACAAATTTAAAAAGCAATTATTGCAATCTCTCAATTGAATCGTCATTTTAAATGTTGTTTATACTATAAAAAAATACAAATAGTTTCAATATGAATCTAATAGTGAACCTATCAATAGAACGACAATTTACAAACATGTCAAATGATAGAATTATATAACTTACTATATTTAACTAGACTTAGTTGCCGAATATACAATATACAGAAGACAAATTGAGGGAAATATAAAAGATGATCTTCATCAGTTTTTATTTTTCTACTGGTCTTTATACTTAGTTTAGGATTAAAAAAAATTTCTAAGTAATAATTACAATATTTAAGTGTTGAAAGTTTTGTTCTTATAACATCTTAAAAATAACCCTTCGTCAATAATGATTCACCAAGTCATAAAAACATAGTAAGGTTTTCCTTAAATAAGTCATCTCCAGTCTCAAGAACAGCAACAAGTAGTTCTTTTTACAAAAAAAACGAATTGTTTACGAACAAAATCAATGTGCTCTTTTCTCAGAAATAAATAAGAATTCCATGCTAATCTTTATATATTTATATAATTCTACTGTACATGTATATGTCACTGTACTCCTCCTTAACGGCTGGACCAATTTTAATAGTTGTTTTTGTGTGTCTTCAGGTCGCTTCGAGAATGGTTTAGATTCACAATTCGGGACACTACATCTTTTTTTTTTTTTTTTTTTTTATTTATAAGTTGTCGGATTTAAGTCGTGTGTACAGGACGTCTGTCGGGTCCGCTAGTGTTATATAATTGCGCATAGGTCGCGCATTTTAAATATGACAGACTTTATAAAAACCTGTTTCAATATTTTATCGTTTTCATTACTATTTTCTGAATTCTAGCAATCATGAGAACATGTTACAGTTGCCATGGTCACGGAATGTTAGATGTGGCTCTGTATTATAAAATAACAATAACACAGAGAAACTTTAGAGGGTAACACAACATAACAGTAATGAATACACCAGAATCAAATTTTTGGTCATAAGTGGTAGATTTCGGATTATAGATTTATTTTAGACATAGAAATCCGTTTTATTGACGGGGATGATTACAACATTTACTAAGCCCGCCGTTATAGGTGCTAAACACAGACTTACGGCAATGATGTTAAACTGTCACTGTCTGTAAATGCGGGGTATATTCACCTAATTTCGGCCGCGGAGCATAGGGAATACGGCGTGGAGAAGTACCGACACTACTTGCATAGGTTAGAGTGGCCGAATCACATAGTAGCAATCCTCCCTACGGGATTTGCGTTCGATGAAGCTTTAATAGTCTACGTACTGAAAGCGCTAACTCCAGTTAAAACATAAACATAAACATAACAATCCTCTTCCCCCGCGGCACCAACGTGATTACAGAGGACAGGGAAAATGAAACCCCCTTCGTGCCTCGACGCATGTTTTTATGTATCTTTTTCCAATGTCATGTAGTACGTATTAGCATTCAAGTTAAGTTGATTTAACCTTGATATACAGTTATTTATGTTCAGAATAACCACTGAAGAAAAAACACTCCAAATTCCGTCGTCTAGCCTTTTAACGTAAAAGCTACCTAAACTTAAGCTGACGCAACTGCGAATGACATAAACGTTCTTACTGAAACTTTATTTCTTAGAAGAGCTTCTATAAGAGCCTAATTATCGAAATATTTTGAATATGTTCTACTTTAAAACAAGAACTTTTTAGAGAAAGTTTTAACGTTTGAAACGTTTTATTTTTTAATTTTTGTGAAATAATTTTAATACTTAGGTATTATAAAGTATGAGTAGACCTAGAACAGACGCTGCTCGTATGGAAAAAGGCTGTCAAACTGAAACCGGGAATGAAAAAGGAAAACGATTAAATTCAAATAAAGAAAGAAAATATCTAAGCGTTTCCAATGAGAGGCCTGACCAGCGCGAAAATAGATTGTTAAAAAAGATATATTTTACGTAGGTCAAATGAAAGTCAAATAATTACAATGATCGTCTTAGTTTAATTCGCACTCATTTGGCTATAAGTTTATTTATAAAGATTACCAATCACGTTAGCGACCTGACAACGGCTCAACTTGATTTGCTTTGCGAACGTCAAGGAATTCTGTTGATAGGTGATTTTGCCGATGTAATTGCAGTTAGAATTCATCCCACTGTCTGACAACTGGACGCTTACAATGCTCACATCATAGCTGAGAAGGCGAAAACACCGTGTTAATTTTGTAAATACGATGTGTTCGCATTTTCAGCTATACTGAATACATCTGTTTAACCTATTCGAGTGTATAGATGTGTGTTTTTAGTCAATTTTTATAGTATAGTAAAGCAAAGTATCAGCCTATACATGTCCCACTACTGAGCAAAGGCCTCCTCTGTACAGAGGGTATTAGGGCATAGTCTCCCACGCGGCCCCACCGCGGATTGGCAGACTTCACATATCTTCGAAATATTTTTTTTTTATTATTATTTCTAAAATATGCAGGTTTCCTCACGATGTTTTCCCTCACCGATGAGCACGTGATAATTCAACACTTGAAACTAATAATTTCATCGGTGCCGGCACCGGGGATCGAACTCAGGTTGCTTGAGTATATTGAATTAAAGGTGAGCGCCACAACGACACTGAGGTATCTCGGCTCAATTTATATAATTGTAACTTATGTTTAAATAAAGATTATCGACCAAATTGATATTATTATATACTATTATATTTACGATTTTCGCGAAACTAACAATTCTAACTCCTGCTTAGTTATCGTATGTTCGTTTTATCTTATCTGAGATTTAAAAATAAAGCTAATATTTTCCTTCTATTGCTTACAACATTAACAAAAATAATAAGTTCAATAAAATACAATCTGCATACACTTCTCTAAATAAATCGTCCCTGAGTTTTAAAACAAATAGGAAATATGAACAGACAGGTTTTGTTGCCTTTCCAAGTACCCTGTAATTTTTGTCTTTTAGGAATGAAAAAACAAATCTAGTCAAACATTAGTGATTTTTTATGTTTACGCAACACATTGTTACATAAAACAAAAAAAATTACGAGACTTAAAATTTAAATAAAAAATTAACAAAACAATTGATTAGTTTTAGTTAGAATGGTGAAATGTTAGATATAAATATTAAAACACACATACACATACATAAATTAAAATTATAATCGATGTTATAAAATACTAAATGCATTCATTCGTAATTTAATCATTCATTTGTTTGGAATATAGAATTGTTTCGTTCAAACTGTTCTTTAGGAAAATACACACTGAGTTTGATTTAATAGCTTCTTATTTAACGAAAATGATATTATTTCACATACCTTGAATTTTTGTCCATGATTCAGTTTTTTTTTTTTTTTTCATACATAAATCTCTAACATAACACCACTACACTGGTTAATATTTCTGATTTATATAGTGATACCAGAAATTCTTATTATTTGTTTCCAGTAATATTAAAAGGCCCCGTTCCCCGGAACGCGCATGAAAACAAAGTAACCGCTTCCAAAAAACTGACATCTTATAAGACAACCGGTTTATCAAGAGCTTTGGCACGAGGAGGTCGACTTAAAATGGGGAAAGCCGATTTCAACGTTTCTTCTTATATAGTCATATCGGTCAATGTGGTGTCATCATCTTTTAATCCAATATAATGTTTATTTTTTCATCGCTGATTTAATATTCAATACGAGAACGTCACGTGTGTTTGTAAGCATATATTTTTTATTTATTTATGCTTTATTCATAACCTTAAATAAAAAAGTTTACAAAGGACGGAGAAAGGCATTGAATCACTGTACAGTTATCTATGTATTCCATTCGACATAATAGACGACATGGCAATCTATCGTATTGCTAGTAAATTTTGTTCTATTATCTCGTCCGAGTTTTATTGAAAATCGGTATGATATTTACGGCCTGATATAAGATTGCAACGGACTATCTTTCAGACTAACTTAATACACTATTTATTGTACACTATTTTAATATACTAAATTACTTTTTATTACGCTGGTTATTTTTATTTTGAACAACCGATGTTTCGATTGCTATAAGATTAGTGTCATTTCAAACTCAGGCTACCTTCAGCTAAATTTAAACTAAACAACTAAAATTATTAATTTTATTTCGATAACGCTACCAATAGCGTTTGGTGTGTGGATCGAATGATATCTCAGATCTATATTTAATTTTATTAATACAAAAAAATATGTCGATTATAGAACTCAACCTTCTTTATTGAAATTTGGATGAATCTTTATTATACAAGCCTGGTGAATCAACGTTATTGGTGAGGACTTTTGATTTATCAAATCTGATTTAATGATTGGTTTTGTGTGTGTTCGCAGAGTGCACACTTAGTTGACCCGTTATGCTTCACGTCAGCTTCAACCAAGTAACTAAACCAAAATCTACGTAAACCCTCTTTCCGATCTAAACCCTTCCACTCTTAGCAGCAAGTGCCAACAATTTTTTCCTGAACAAATGCCAAAGTACAGTTCACCCACCTCCATTCCAACCACTATTCATCTCAGTGAAAATATTTATAATGGTTAAATCTTAGCGGGATTGTGTTTGTTACTGTCCAATAGACGTGCCTATATAAATGAATAAATAAAATCAACATTTCTGCAAGTGTGACGGACGTCTCGTTGCCTCACAAATCTTCTCCCCATCCAGTCTCCAGTAAACACTTCTTCACTTCTCCTCTCTTTCCATTTCCTTTTTCGGTAAAGATGCAGGTTTTCGGCACAGGTTTTTCTTTTCTTATAAATACATTTAAGTGATTAAGATTACGGAAAATCCAGGTCTTGAGAAAATAAATAATTATCTGGCAAATTTACACTGTAATTTTTTATTCCTTTGCGGAAACATATAACATATTGGTGTCAATTGTTCGATTAATTTTCTTTTAATTTAATGAGGTACAGATCTGATACGCAGCCATCCGAAAAGGACAGGTTAGGTCAGCTTCGTGGTTTTTTTATAACCACCCAAAAATAGGACCTTAAAAACAAAATTACAAGATTATATGTGGTGTTTCTGTAAGATGCAATTGTGAATGGTTTTTCTATTGGCGCGCTAATATTAACGTTCAATAATGCACGATTTCCAAGTGTAAAAAATAAAAGTAGACACATGTTTTTGATATTTTCTTTAAGTATCCTGTATCACAATATGCAATCTTACATCAAAGTAAAAACGTAAGTTTAGTTAACGTTTTTAGTAATAGTATTGTATTTCCGTAAAGGAGTTAAAAGTTTTAATATTTATTTTTTATGATAAGTAGGCACTATCGTATATTATTACTCGAAACATCTAATTATGGCAACATTTTTTTATCGTTTAAAAATATTTATAAGACAAAAGAACTGTGCCGCCAATCTGCACCATTACGTCTTTTTCTTTGGACCTTTCTTTAAATCGAATATTTCGGAATGAAAACCTCAGTTTATCAAAATAAATATAAATATAATAAATAGCAATTTAAAACTAAATTACTTTATACGTCTTTCAAAATGGTCTAGACAAATGTTGACAATCAAGATGGCAAACGAGTAATCGTAACGATACTGTATCTGATATCAAATTTAAAATACCGTATATGTGCGCATGGTTTCCAACAGTCGGCGAGAACTATAAATATAAACAAAGCTCAAACCGTTATATCAGATTTGATAGAACACATCTTTACTCATACGAATGAACAGAGATTTCAACCAAGCAGGAGTGGTAGGCAAATGAAATTAAAAATACATCGAAATCCAACAGAGATTGGGATTAATAAATGAGAGATTAATAAAACTAATTGACCCGTGGGAAATTTTCACAGTAACGTGATCGGTCATAGAATTTTAGTAAAATAATACATATAAATAAAAATTAAAATAATAACCTTTTCCAATACACTTCGCTATATTGCATTCAATAGATGGAATTATCATATTACATTCATTGAAAGAAATTTTTAAAAGAATTTTTTTTAATTAAAAAAAAAATTTACTTGTCTCTTTTTAAACATAAGGTTTAAAGTAGTAAATTGATGAATAATTATGGAAGTTATGGCGTACCGACAAAAAAAAACGCCTTTGAGAAACTCCCAAAACACCACTATTGCAAGAAAATTCAATTAGTGCGCAAATGACACGCAAACGTCTCACGTCGATAATTTTGTGAGACGCCTAATAAAGACGAATGTGTTTTTTTTTTTCTTAAATGTTTATGCGGTTACGGATTATACACAACTAGCGACCCGCCCCGTCTTCGCATGGGTGCATATTATACATATAAACCTTCCTCTTGAATCACTCCATCTAGTAAAAAAAACCGCATCAAGATCCGTTGCGTAGTTTTAAAGATCTAAGCATACATAGGGACAGACTGACAACGGGACGACTTGTTTATACTATGTAGTGATAATGACATTCGGACATCTAACGCCTCATTCTGTACATTTAACGATATTCTTCATTTTGCTTTACCGTGTCCGTTTCAAAGAATCGCGAATTTGTTCCGCATTATAATTTCATCGGTCGACTTCTTTCTTTCACTTCTGAAGCAATAATCAGCCGACCGCATTCGAATACGTACGCCCTAAATGCACTTATGTACATAAATTTTAATGCTAGTGGTATAGTACTCGAGGACAACAAATTGCGGCCTCAGGGATGTAAGTAATATTTATGACTAGCGAAAAACAAGGTCTAATTTTCCAGTGCGCTGTATTCACAAAGATTTGTGATTTTCTTAAAGATGTCAATGTTTTAGTATAAGTTTGACACGAAACCTTTTCTAAGTGAAATTGTTTTACGGAATTATGATATTTGTTTCATACTCGTTGGCAAATCGTTCTATAGATATATTCATCCAAAAACTTTAACAGTACATTCAAATAAATTATCACATGTCCATAATGCGTTCTTGTTCTTCTCTTTTTCTCACACATTTTTGATTTTATTTTTTTACCAGTTTTTGTTCTTAATAGATTTTTTTTGAACTATAAATTGTGGATGAAACAATTTTTCGATGACATCGTAGCATGTCGTGTTCGCATATTTTTGGCTGACAGTATGTAGTCGTTTACCTCATTTAACTTTAGTATTATGTGTACATTACTGTTCCCTGTTTTGTGTATCAAATAAAAAATAAACGTAAAATATTTAAGTTCCATAACGTATAAATATTTATTCGGAAAATCCGCAAAAACGCTTTAGGTCCGAAAAAGTTAGTACTTTTACTGACGTAGAAGTATTTTAACAAACGAAGTACCTACTTGTGACATATTTTTCGAAAGAAATGCGGTTTACATTCGATTTCTGTATCGGCAGTTGAGTGTTGAGTTATCCGACAGTTGAGCTATGGATACAAATAAATCTATACCTACTCAATAACGCTTGCTACGATGCGCTTTCCAAGCCACCCGTCACGGTTAGCAAATAAACGAGACACTTGCGAGAAAAAATGGGTACTTGGTACTTCACACGCCCGCAAGACAAAAGCGCTGTTACACTTAACCCAAATAAAATTTTTTAACATACGTCTTTTCACATGCGGCGATTTTTCGATTATAAATTTTATAGTAGTATTACACCTTGTTATAAATATTTATATATGTAGAAAGATAGCGGAAAGAGTAAAAAATTCAATAATAAAGACTACGCGTTCTTAATGTCTACGCTCTATCATCATCAAAAGAAAATTACTTTTATTTTTGATTTATATCATATTATTCATGTCCATCTTGAATATAATTTGATGAAGCAGCCTTCAATAAAAAATATTTAGAATGCCTTGTCCTGACTCTGTGTACTTCAATTTTAAACTGCTTATTAAATATCGTATTTGCACCTTTTTTGGCTTTTTATATACTGTAGCCAAAGGCTTTAAAAGAAAACAAAGTGGTTGGGCAATTGTATCGCGTAAAATATACATTTCGCGTTATCGTTCATGATGAACAGAAATAGCGGCGTTGTGATAAATTTCATAAAACAATGCTATAACCCTTTCAATATTAAATTCACTTTGGCAGAAATTATATCGTTTACGGTTACGTAGAATTTGTTTTTGTACATCGTTTTTCATTACTAGGTTTATTTTATGTAAGACAAAATGTTACTAAGAAAAAAAAAAAGATTACTAATTAGAATCGTCTTTTGACTGTTAACTGGAAGTAAAGTTTTAATTTTTTTTAATGTGAACGATTTTTTGATAAGAGTTCTAGCTTTCATTCTAGCTAATCATTTCTAGCTTTAGATCCCAGTTGAAATGGTTACTAATACGTCGCCGTCGAAATTTGCATGTGGTATCCCACACTACTCAATTCTCAATAATCCTGCGGCTCCTCAGTACCTCCGTGAGCGTTTTGAGTACATGGTGCCGTGGTCAACCTGTCGTGAGATCAGATCCCTTCTTTTAAAATTACCCTCGCACTCCTCTTCCTGTTTTGGCGGCTCTTTTACAATGCACGCAGTGCATCTTTGGAATTCGTTACCTAACAATATCCGCGCCAGTCCCTCATCGGATGTTTTCAAGAATAGAGGTAAGGAATTCTATTTATCCGCATAACGTATTTTTCTTCGCGATATGTTTTGTTATTATCTTCTATTTTTATTTACTATATATGCTATGTATTATGTATATTTACTTATAGATATATTTATGTACATATATTAATATATATATTTATGTAAGATATGTTATAGTAATATCTGTCTGCACTGAACATTTCAAGCTACCTTCAATCGCCTATTTTCTCACCAGCTGCTGGCAGAGAACTCATGCTTAAGCTTACCTTTTGAACATTATTTTGATTTTTCATATTTTTTGTATCTCGTGTTTTGTGTAGAATAAATATGTAAAAAAAAGAGTTTCAGAAAAAATGGGGAAGCCTTATTTCAATTTTACGGATCAACGATAAGTTTACTTATGAGAGAAATCACTCCAATTCGATCTGTTTCTATAATAGCTATCGCTGACTCCATGAGCCACATCTACTAGTTGTCTAATGACTTGTTCGTGACTTGTGGAATCAACTCGCTGCATTTGGAGGTCATTTTCTTGTTTTATCATTCACAGATACGGAGACTTATCATGTTAAGTGCATTTAGTTGCAGTTAACGCCGAAATTTATAATTGTGTTTGTTTAAAATGATACCACTCAATTCAGCGTTAATTAAAAATGGTTTTATATCTGTGATTAAGCAAATTCCCAAAAACTGTGGCTAGTTATTAGAAAAAAATCATCTACGTCATAGGAAAAGCAGCTAAGGTTAAGGGACTACTAAGCTAAGTAAAGCGAAATTTTCCAATCGTATTCAACGAAGCTTGAAATAAATAAGAATACTAATTATCCTTCAAGGGCCGATTTGCTGAACGATAGAGACAGTATTCCCCAATTAATTACAGATAACTGACCCTTCAAAATCTTTTTATATTAACGTTTTCAAGGCCAAAATCATCATCATTATTAACAAAAACACAAATAACGACTTCAGTATGCTTATCAACACTCACATTGAAACTCAGTTTCTTTTACACAGACATATTTACATTGTCTTAAATGTATTGATTTCTTGTTTTTATTCGAATATCATACAAAGTTAAATAAAACTATTTTACACATTTTACAGCTTTGTAATTTAATTTTAAATTCCGGATGTTTTAAAAACTTTCCAGATTACAGCCTTAAATACCTTAGTATAAATGAGAGAGATTAAAAAAAGTAATGAACATAATGCTTATAGCAGCGGATTCATTTAAACCCCTAGAACGTTATCTACGCCAGGATTAACTTCAATTCAACTCTAATACTTATACACATATATGTAGATATAATTGCGTTAGAACAATATAGTTAAACGTTTTGTACGGTACCTTGAAAGCTCCATCCTTGCGATTGGTAAAATCCGTTTATTACGTTTTCCACTCTATGATCCAACTCATCATTCACGACATGATTATAATTTGTACACAACGGTAGAGGAAACACTCATGGATAGAACTAAGCACAGCGTTAACTGAGCCGAAGATGTGTACAGCGCTATCTCGATTGCACTAACATGAGGATTTCGAGTCATTACGAACGGTTTCAACGAAAGTGGTGGGAGGAACGTTAACTCGGCGTTGACGTCATTAACAACGTACTCAGATTCGATGGTTGAGTTGAAAGGAGGTTATTAACCGCTTTAATGGATAAATCAGTTGAAGACAAAAATCAACGAAGCCTTACTGTGGTGTCTCGTTTGATGCAATTGTTAGGCTATAGGCTCTGGTGCCTTGTCGTGGATACAATGTGAAACCCTCTGACATAGTTACCGATAATTTAATCCATATTCTACTTCTTGGCTATCATGGTTACGACATCCCAGGCACGACTTTCTATCGGAAACATATGTGTGTCAGTGTTTTATAATGCTTCAGTAATGATAGACTTGTGGATGTGAAGTAGTTGCTTGAATGAATTAGTGTTATCAGAATTTCAATTACATTTACACCTCTTGTGTCAGATTTAGCACATATAAAGAACATATGCCTCTTGGTTCAACCACATTTATTGAATCGTGACTACCTGGCACATTGCCAGCATGATCGTTTCGGGGAAAACCCGGTATAATTTATAGCTTGTTATCCTCAAAACAAACCGATAGTACTTAAAATTTGGCTAAAGAACTTTTAAATCGTAAAAAGCTATAAATATTTTACACCGCGTGGTACACTCTGTTAGACAGTCGGTGCCGTGCCTTATATTAAATAAAAATACTAAGCCCAAATTCGCCCTACTTTAATGAGAATGAAAACTTGAAACCAAGTTTTACTAAGCTACTTTATGTTATTTCATTAGTACCCAGTCCATTTAATACATGGCATATAATATCAGTTAGCATAATAAGCACGCATGATTCATAAAACGCACACACACAAACCAACAGCACAACTATAACTTACTTTAAACTGCATTATTTTTATTTGGTTTCTCGCATTTACTGTTACGTACTGAGCATAGCGCCTTACTGAAATTATTAATGATGGCGTAAGCAAAAATGCAGATGAATGTATTGCTATAATGTATCATGTCATCGTTTTTTTTTTATTATTAAAGCAGATGACGTCTACCTGTTCCAGGATATGATATGCAGGTCTTATACTGGCGGATATATAGGACGGCCTTAGGATTTTTAGGGTATAAATTCAGAATAAAAATCGGCTCGCTTGTTTGTTATATTCATCGTAGTTCATTCTTATATAATTAACATTTGCTGGTATTGTGCTTCATTCCGTGCCCAAAAGATAAGCCAAGAGATAAGCCCAAAAGATAAACAAAAGACAAACAACAAACATGTCATATTCATTGTAGTTCATTTATAAGCATAAATAATATATGCTGGTATTGTGCCTCATTCCGTGCCAAAAGGATTAGCAATCGTCGTTTAATATAATAAATTTAGTGTAAAATTAGATTATTCTCTTCTAAGCCGTCGGTCGTGGGTTCGATTAACATAAAAAAGAAAAACAATAATGATTTTTATAATTACAGCTCAACAATAATGATTTTATTGGTGATTATGAACTTATTTACATGTTAACCGACTGCATCTGTTAGAGACAATAGCTTCATTCTGTCGTGAGAGTAATGCGCTGCGCTTTCATATTTTACTGAAAATTTATAGGGTCCACAAGTCAAACTCGACCTTGGCCTGTTTTTTAATTATTTTTTTACACGATACAAGATTACATAGTCGGATTGATTACTCAGAAGAATGTCGATTGCACTCAAATATCCCACATTTCACAATTTTTATCCGGTTGTATGGTAGCCGTCAATCTTGTCAGATTGTCAACTTTTTATTGGTCTCGCTTCCGAGATAATATAATATACAAAGAAATTAATTTTAACCCATACTCAATAGCAGAATGTTGAGTGAAATGTATTGTAAAACTTCCGTTTCACAAATCAAACACAGGATGGCGCTGTTTAATTTTGAATAGCGCTGGAATAGCTATGGAAAATCGACGAGAATGGGTTGAAGGTGTGGTTTTGGTTTAAGTTTTAACGCGTTTTTTTTTTTTTTTTTTTTTTTTTTTTAATTTTTGCCTAAAGTGAACTCTAATAGTGAAATTCACTATTCTCTCGACAATCCAAATTCGATTTTCAGTGGGCTCAAACTGAAAGCCTACAATTATTAACCATATCAATCTCACGGGCACAGAGTTTTTCCCGAAAGGTAAAGGTCAATAATGTTTTGGAAAAACCATTTCGATTCCTTGTCCATTGCTGTATAAAAAGAGAACCTACAAACGGAACTTGACATAATCCATACTAATATTATAAATTCGATAGTAGCTCTGTCTGTCTGTCTCGCTTTCACGCCAAAACTACTTAACCGGTTTTAAAGAAATTTAGTACACAGATAGTCTAGAGCCTGAGAAAGGACATAAGCTATTTTTAACTGTAATTTTTTTTAAAGAAACATTTATTTAAGGGCTTTAACGCGAGCGAAGCTGCGGGCAAAAAGCTAGTTGGGTATACTTAAATATTAGGAAATTATAATTCTAGGCTCCGATGTCTGATTGTGGTATGGCGTAAATTGATGACAAATAATTAACGAAATACAAATCCGCAGTAGAACAAAGGTAAACGACATAGCTCAGAAGGTTAGTAAGCTGAAGTGGCGATGGCGGCCATGTACGAGTAGCCTCGTACTGGCCTTCGCAGTGTGGGACGACCCCCCACTAGATGGAGTGACGACACCTGTACAAGTGTGCGGGGAAGTCGGTGGATGCAGGTAGCTCAGGATCGTACTTGGTGGCAGTCTATGGGGCAGGCAGTTCAGCAGTAGACTCAAACAGGCTGACATGATGATGATGATGAAATACAAATATTTGTAAATCTCGTGCTGTGGCCTAGTGAATAGGAAAAACTGTCGCATTCCACATCCGAGTGGAATCTGCTTCAAAAATTGTTGGTTTGTTATTAGTTTGCTTTGCGAGTTCTATACGATTGCTTGTGTTTACCGGTTCAGCGAAACCATAGCGTGCTTTAAAATTGATCAACGCCATCTCGTGCTTCATTTCTTAAACAGAATATCCACAACAAATTCCAATATTTACAATCAATTGAACTATTTAATGTAATGGCCTTGTATGAATTCAATCTCGGGAAATTTTATACCAAATAACGGTATAGTCACACATAAACAAAAAACATGATAGAAATATAGCGCCGTATAGTTCGCATAAAGCATAGATAAATCTCAATGACGCGATATGTAAAACATGAACGTCTGAAAATATCATTCTCAACCATATCAAAATTTTATTCGTACCGAGCGAATGTCTTAACAAACGGTAAATTAAATCTCTGTTGGTCTTACTAAAGTCGGTTTTATGTTATGTTACCTAGATATTGAGTGAACCGTATAATATCCCTACTTTAATTATAGATGCGATTTCCATTACATAGGCTTTCTTACTTGTACACAACGGTGGTCAAGGAAACCTAAACACATTTTTGTATTGGCTTTATCTTCCGGAAAAAAAACTCTGATTCCTTCAGATTGATACGGTTCATAATTATAAACCTTTTTTTTTTTTGAGGTCATTAAAAAATCAAACCATCCTAAGCAAATGCTATCCTCAGATGTAAAACAATACACAATAAAATTACTTTTTAAGTCGAAATGAAAATTAGGAATAAAGACATACCTAATTACTGTAACGATCAAAGTGTAATTAAAATTCGTAGAAAAAATATCCCATTCTAAATGCAGAGATGAGCACTATGTATGTATTATATATAATTTAAAGAACCCACTACGCCACCCGAAAATGGATGGGCATAATTATATAGTACATACATACAGGTCAAATACACAACTCTCCTTTTTTTTTTGATTCGACGCAGGGTGATAAAATAAATGTGCATTCTAACAATATATGAAGTCAATTTTCTTTTTATTGTTAAATATAAATTTGTTTGAATTAAAACAATAGGTTGTTTTGTGTCGGTAAATTTATCAATAACACGGTTCATGAGAGAAAAATACGATAAACATTTATTTTCAAACATGTCACTTAGTAAGTGCCATTTCAGGGATTTAGTGCTAAGGCCGTAGCGTTATATGGCAACCAGTCGAAATTTAGGCTTCATTTGTTAAATTAAAGTTAATTGCGCTCAGGGCAGCAACATACATTATGCAGTAATATGTGTTACTGTGTTCGCGTAATGTGTCTTATTGTAATTTAAGTATAATTATTTTGAAAATTTATTTATGATAGAAAAATATAATGCAGTGAAAATTTGATGAAAACACGGAGTAATTTCTTTATTGTTCTTTTTTTTTAAAGTTCGTGTCACAAAGAAAGAGATTAGATAAGTAAAGACTCTACACCAAAAGACATGGACGAGTGCATGTAAATTAAAACAATTACAACATCAGTTTGCACATTAATACACAGTAAGTTTGCTTTTTATATAGAATAAAAGTTACGGGAAGTATGCTTCTATTCCGGGCTTAATCCGAGTATTGGAGCAAATTTGAAAACTCACTGTACGAAGCTGTATTAATTTTTATTTTGCTTTTAGATGTAAAATTTTAGGAAAGGTTCGCCATACATAGGGGTGAGTATTCATTTTCATTTTTGACGGCTTTTATCAGAGCGTGCTTGGATTTTTTTTACAAAGTGAACCTTTATATTTTTATGATCCATTGTTCTGGTTTAAAATGTGGGACACTGCTCTAAAATAACCATAGATGTGACTGTACTAAGATATATACTAAGTTTTTTGTTCAATAAACTGGAAGCAATTTTGCATTACAAGCAATTGTGTCCTAAACCCTGTAAAAGATGATAATCATACATACCAAAACTTGTAGAAAAAGTACGAAAAGATTGTCACCGCTGTGTGAAAACCCGCGTCTTTGGCATTCGCGGCCTGACGCTTTAGCCACTAAGCTAAACGGCCGACTGCCACACCAACGAAAATCTTAACGTCTTTTATCTACATTGTTATTTAGCATTTGAAGAAGTGCTTGGCGCATTTATTGTTTGTATGCTGGAAAGGATATAACAATAGATGCGCCAAGTACACTACAAGTCCCACTCTATCCTAAAAGACTGGCAACGCCCGTCTTTTAGGAAAGAGTGGGACGGTCCCGTTTTACCCTTTGCGTAAGGAACCCTAAAAATAGCATCGACACTGAGCCACCGTAGCTAAAGTAAGCCGGGTGAATAGTTGAATTGCCTAGAATTACTACATTATGCTGAAAAGGTTTGAGAGATTTCCGCATCGTATAAATACTCGTACATACATCATCTCTCTTCGTATAAGACATCATCAAGTTAACGGTCCTTACGAACGTCACGGGTTTAGGGGCAGTAAAACACAACTGTACCAAATTGGGCCACTTAATCACATATGTCTTGTTAATGGCGGCAATTTAGTTTTATAACAGCCCCTAAACATAATTTTATGGTAGCGGTTTCTATTAGTACACAATGTTATATTACTCATGTGAGCTCTCCTATCGATTAAGGCAAAACTTCCGTTCATCTCCGTACGTTTTTAACATAAAATCCCAGATGCTTTGATATTTTTTTTATTTATTTATTTCTTTAAAGTACAACCACATCATATGTATTGGACATATACATAGCTCATTTAATTATAAAAACATATTGCTCATAGATATGAAAATAACGGTGTACTTAGCATTGACGACATATGAAGTAACAAAATGGGTGTTTTGTGATATCTGCCTTGGAACTAGAATCTAAAAGTTGATTTGAGTTAGACTTGGCTACTGGGCGCCCACCAGTTATTTTCTGATACAAGAACAACTTATAACATTAGTAAATGTAAATGAACTATGTGAATATGGTGGTGAATGATCAACGTCCGCAATTGGTATACACAACAACTAAGCGGCTATAGGCGCGATTGACACCTTCGGAGGGTACGCAAAATTATTTACTGTGGTAGGGCCACGCAACAATTTTCACTGTCGCACGAATGGGCAGGTCCATCCGGGTAATTACCACGACCTCACAGAAGACCGCCTTAAAGTAGTAGTGTTACACTTCGTCTCGTCTGGTGAGTGAGGTAGCCGGGGCCCACTTAATTTAAAGGTGTTGCAAATGTCCATGGGCGGCGGTTATTACTTGACATCAGGTAAACCGCCAGCTCGTTTGCTTTTACTTTTTCACATTAAAAAAACAAAAATGAGATCCTCAACAGAGGCTTGATCATAGAAGTGTGAGCTAGCTCAGCTTGAAACGATATAAGTCGCTGCCCAGCACAATCTTTGTCAAAAATCACTTCAAACATAAAAAACAAACTAAATAGTGATTGAACACCACTGGAAATATATTGTGTGATTAACATATATACCTTAGTATTATTCTCGTGTCTGTGTGTTTAAATATCTATAATATATAATTATTTACAAAATTAAATTACTGTATGTTTATTATCAAGTACCTTTGATACAAGCATTAACATAATATACATAAGATATCGTTGTGGTAAAGCATGTCTTTGAAACTGGAACATAAAGCATAACATACATGATAAAGTTTACAGGAGAATTCGTTTCACGTTATTAATTTTATGTATTTGAATTTTGACATATCTCTATGGGAGCAAGACGCCATATAAAGGAGACAAAGAAGAAAATCTGCTATCTGTTACATTTTCTTGTTAGTCCTTTACTCGTGAGAAGATAAAATAATGTGGCCAATTTATTGAATACCTCGTACTTGAACCATAAAGTCCTCTATATTCTGCGTCACTTACTGCTAATTAGTAGCCCTATTAATATGCCATATTGAAATATTCTGGGAAATTTTCAATGACATTTATAATCTCAGACATGAGAAATTTCCATTACAAGAACTCAAGTTGGCGTAAATTAATTTTAATCTTTCCTATATAACAAATACAAGAGTACCATATACCAAATACAATATACCATTAGGAGTACCTACATTTGAATTATTGTCAACTTTTTAATCATCAACCGATATCAAATTTTTTTTTTCTAAACATTGCCCTTACTTTAGGATAACATTGTCCTGTGTTGTAAGGACATTTTACAAACATAAATTTCACGCGGACAAACATCCAGATGCGAAACAACTATCTGAGGGCCACACAAATAGTTGTCCCGTGTGGGAATCGAACCCACGACACCCGACGCTGGCAACAACGCCACGGAGTCATCAAATTTATTATAGAGAACATTTTTCTTAATACTCTATTTTCCAACACTAATTCGATGTAGAAATGTTTAGTTCTAATTCCTTTCGAGCGAGTAATTGTACAGGTTCTTGCGAAACTTGGAAATCGAACAACATCCCTCATCACGCGCTCTAAAGAAACACGTAATAGGGAGTAGCTCCACCATTAAGCTTCCTCAAGCTAAATGGGTACATTATGTACGGATTTCCTCGTTAGTCCGGTCCGTAATAGACTCGAGCTTTCTCTCACGGGACACCTCAAAGGGAATCAATTTAAGGGACGGCATGATTTCAGACACTACTCAACTCGTAATGTACTAGCGGACGAAACTCACCATTTACAAACTACAGTGACTCCAATGATATTTTATCTAATATATAAAATTCTCGTGTCACGGGGTTCGAACTTGAACTCCTCCGAAACGGCTCGACCGATTTTTACCAAATTTTATATGCGTATTCAGTAGGTCTGAGAATCGGCTACTATCTATTTTTCGTCCCCCTAAATGTTAAGGGGGTAGTCCACCCCTAAATTTTTTTTTTTATTTTTTATATAAAACTTTTTGTTTCTATTTTTTTATGACACAGCATACAAAAATACATACAACCCTAAACTTTCACCCCTCTACGCAGACGTAGTCGCGGGCAGCAGCTAGTCTTTATATATAATCCTTCTGTACGTGTGTATGTCACTGAACTCCTCCCAAACGGCTGGACCGATTTTAATGAAATTATTTGTGTCTTCAGGGCGATTCGACAATTGTTTTTATTTCAAACTTGTCGAATTCGTGTGTACAGGACGTCTGTCTGGTCCGCTAGTATTAGTATAAAATACAATTAGTATAAAATATCATTGAGCGACTTCCTAATAAGGTAATTTGCGTTTGTGCTTGTAACGCCCGGTTTCTGAAACTCTGGTCGTCGTAGATGGTAACTACTCGGCTACGATGATCAGTGTTTCAGAAACCGGGCGTTAGTGTATGAAACCTCCACCACAAACATTAGTGAAGATTCGTTTTTTCTATACAGACGTTGGACACCAATCACCATTTAATCGATTTTAATATGGGTAACTTAAGGCGCTATTTAAACTCGTTATTTAATTAAATAACATTTAAATCACGAATTCACCATAAAGATTAAGACTAAAGAAACTAATTGAATCATTAACGACGGAAGACTTTTAGATTTCTAGAAAATTTTTAAGTTAAAAGATTACAATAGCAACTCGACATGAAAATATGAATTTAAAATAAAATTATTAATTCGCGAACTCTTATTCTGTTGTGAAAATTATCTGACTTTCACCATTTATAGCTCATCAAAAACTCTTAAAACTACCTACCACTGGAATTCAAACTCCGCAACTCTGATTGCTCTGGATACTCTGGCTTTTGGAGTTATCGTCTTTTTTTCTTTAATTTTAATGAATATTTGTAAGTAAATTAAAATAATAAAGTAATAAATGAAAATCTTATATTACTGTATACCGCAATATAGTGATAATTATTAGTTATAACTGACACAAGTACATATATATTTATGTATGTATTTTAGGGCTAGTCTACCTCTAGGGTAGTCTCTTTGGTCTGCATTTAACATGAAATTTAAATGCTAGTTTAAAAACGAAGTGAGCTAAGTGGCTAACCCACCCAGAAGACCCAGGTTCAAATTCGGACAGAACCGAAAATTCGTCGCCAATTTATATATTAAATTTAAAAATTGGCCATCAGTAAGTATATGAAATAAATAACAAAATTTACAAAAATCTAAGCTCAATAAATGACATCGTTATATGAAAAATATAGCATTTTTTATTTGCCTTCGCGAAACCGATGTAAAGGTATTTCAACTATCACGGTTCGTGAGCGGTAACAGACGGAGTACAGGCGGATAGACAGCGGAGCCATAGTAATAGGGTCCCGTTTTACGCTTTGGGTACGGAACCCTAATAAAACGATAACATCACGAATAACATTTTATTTATATATAATCCACATATTTATTTATCCATTAATAATTATCATTTGGAACGACGAACACACACACCACGTTTACAAGCAGAGCCCTTACCCTCTATTTATATGATAAATAACATAGCTTCTTACAATATAATTTGTCTTTCACAGTACTTTCTATTTATGGAATGCTTATAATATAAATAAATTCTAACCTTACAAGACAATTAAAAATTAGATATGTGATTTTGTGTTCCATTGTTTGTTTGCACACAACGTGAAATATGAAGCTTGTAAAGAACCTATTTCCTTGATAAACGTAATTTTCAAAGCCTTTATTTCATTGTCAAAAATACTTTACAATCCTGTGATTAGATTCCTTAATTATCGAAGATCGCTCTTACGAATTATGTCCTAAAAGTTCACTTGACGCGTAAATTAATTTAATTCTAGTAAGGTGGTAATGAATTTGAGAGCGGTCAATAATCGCTGGATATTTTTTACAATGACCATAAAACTGTTACATGAATTTCATTGAAGCATTGTTAGCCATAGGAACTGACAATGGATAGCTTTACAATATAAATTTTCAACAACCTAGCAACAGACAAGTAAACGAACGTTTTAGTACAGTTGGAAAAACAAATATTTTCTCTCAATATGAAACGGACTGTAAAATATTTAATATTTTACTCATCGTTTAACTAAGCATTACATTGTTTAAATGCAGAGATTAGCACTGTATATAATTTTGTTTTATGTATTACATTTTTATTTAAATGCAAGTTCAAAAAAAAAAGGTTCAATGCAATGCGCCTGCCAGCCAAGTGGTTGTGAAAAGCAACTTCACTTCCAAACTTATGAGTCATTACTTCTGTGCATTAATATATTTTAGGTTACGTTCTGGTTTTATAATTACACTAGCTGTGCCCGCGGCTTCGTCCGCGTGGAAATTAAAATTAAAAAAAAAATCTAAAATAAAAGTAGACAAGTTACTCCTTATTACATCAGCCATCGTCAGTGAAAGTCCCGTACAAATCGGTCCAGCCGTTTCAGAGATTAGCCGGAACAAACAGACAGACAGACAGACAGACAGACAAAAATTGTAAAAAATGTTATTTTGGTATATGTACCGTGTATACATTCATATGCATTTAGTAAAAAGCGCTTATTTTAATATTACAAACAGACACACCAATTTTATTTATCTGTACAGATACATATGTTTCAAAAATTATGGTTCGCTTAGAAGCATTCCAGAAAAACAAGGAGCGTAATTACTATAAGTAAAATTAGAAACAACAAGTGTTAACACAGAATTTTAGTGACTAGAGTAAATGTATGATGCAGCCTATTTTTAAAATCTAATATAATGTCTTTGGAATTTGACTAGGAAAATAAACATACAATTATGTAATTCCAAATCAGTTTAAGCGTAGTTCTTAGGAATTAAACTTTAATTTTTAAAAAAATACTGCTTATTAAAGTTTATTTAAAACAAGAAAATATAGATACCATAAAAATAGTAATATAATTTATGTAAAATTTACATGTACATGTGCGAGTCTGACTATACTTCATACTTTATTAAGAGATCATTTATTGACGGTCCTAATGCTATTTTCGTATATATTTTGAAGAAAAATAAATCAGGGTTTAACTTATCATTCTTTTTCCAATTACTTTACTTATTATTATTTCTAATTGTATCAAAATGTTTGACGTGTGAGAACCACTTTGTGACCTCACTGTTAAAGGGCGAAATTACTTTGGCAATATTTTACATGTATGTACTTTGGCATAATGAAATATTTGATTTCTACGTTTACGAGTCTGGTTTTTGGAATTGCATGTTGATGTGTGTGAATAAAAGTATCGAGAAACAGAAAACAAGGAAGGCATTGGTGTCAATATTACCAAAAAACAAAATGGCGCCTTGAAAAATAAACTGATCACGCGAACTTTTTCACATAAGCTGTAATTCCAATTCATGTAAACTTTTTTACATTCGACAGGATATATTCAAAATGGTTGTTAAAAATTATGTTCCGTGACCCATGAATGTGCTAAACATAACTCTATCTAAATACTAATAGAATATCGTATTGACCATTATTATATTTATAAAGATGAGTCAAAAACCTAATACTCACAGTCGTGAATTTTATTTAAAAAAATTAGAAACTTACTACAGTAGACTATATAAGTAACTAGCACTGGTTGTAGGTAAAAGTACAATTTATCGAAGGACCATATCTCGGTGTATTTTTCAGGTTGAAATAATCTTAATAACCTTATAATAATATGCCACATCACTCAACCTTAACCCAAGTGGGTAGGCAAGGGACATTTTAAATAATTTAAAAAAAACATATATCAAGATAAATACTACTCACTGAAGTGAGTTACTTAGATACGATTATTTAGCACTCTCCTCTTATTTGAGTAATAAAAAGTATCGATAAAACAAATAAAATAGGAGGATAAGAAAGACAAACACAGGCTAATAACATTAGTCGCGCTTGTGCGAGAAAAGTGTCGTCAATAGATATATTCTTAAAAATATTCAGTTTGTAACCAAGATCGCACTAAACATAATGGGATTTATGAAAGTAATAATTTACGAAAGTAATTTATTCATTTGGCTGATCTCGCTTATATCTGTGATAAAATTAGAGATATCTATATATACTTCGTTATTTCATATTATATATATTTATATATTTTCGTTTTTTTGTCGGTTTTTGTCTCAGAGATAAAAGATAATTTTTTAGTTAAGTTTCTGTTCTCCATTTCCAGTTTTATAGTGTTGTCTTTACCTGTAATTAAAATATGTACTTATATGTTTACAACTTTATGATTAAGTTAAACCTATCTGTATTTATTAAGTTTTATAAATAAATAACTAAAAGATACTTAATCTTAAATATTGAAAAATTAAATATTTGAACGTAGTAAGCGTTACATGTATAAGCGTATATTGTGTGAACATTCGAGATTCATGTAATGCCTTTGGTTTTATAAAATCCGAAATCGACGAAAGTACCAGATTGTTTGTGTCTGCGAGACCATAATACATGTTTAACATTTGGTTGGCTTTATTTACGACGTGGTGGGACTTTAGTGACATATAATTTCGGGAAACGTGAACAACAATTTAAAACAAAAAGTTTAAATAATAGCATTAGAGACTCGAAGCGGATACAACTATTAATGACCGTAATTATATCTCATTCACCCTTATGAATAGAGAGGGAGGGGTATATACATCAAAACCTCATATTAACAGATCATTATTATGACGACCATTTGGCGAGGGGAGTAGTGTACCTCCTGCACAGAGGGCGTGGGTTCGATCCTCACTACCGGAAAAATATTGTGTGATGAACATAGCGTTTTCCCGGTGTGTTTATATATGTATACTATGTATCTATTTATTAACAAAATAAAAGTACGTTTAAGTAGGTTCATCAGTTTCCTAGTGCCCGTAGTACAAGCGTTGCTTAGTATGGGACTGGGGAACGTTGTGTAAAAATGCGTCCGCAAAAATATTATCTACTATCTTATTGGAATCAAAAAACCCCTCCCCCCCCCCCTTTATATGTTATTATCTATTATCTCATTGAAATCGATCATATTAACCCCCCCCCCCCCCCCCCTTTCCTCCTTCCCCTTACTTAAAAGCCAATGCGCTGCAAGCAACGGGGCCAATCATCCGATGCTCTGCAACGAATGCTTGAACTGCAGCAGCTTCCCGAGGTTGGCGTGCACCAGATCCGGTGGGTGGGAGATCACGAAGTAGACCAGCCCGAGGATCGGGAGCACCGCCCGCCAGATCGACAGGTGGGTCCACGTGTGGTAGAATGGTGGAATCGCCGACTGGAGGCAACGTAGCGGTTGGTTGTTTGGTTAGTTAGAGGATGTTTTTGGAGTTAGTACCGCGACCTCGCAGAGGAACGGCGTGAAGTGGAGGTTTTTTTTTTTTAATGTGAATTTCGCCCATTGACATCTGCCACACCCGATGTGTTGACAACATTTTTGTCAATTTGGCTCCGGCTACCTCACTCACCGGACGAAACGCGAAAGTATTTGTCACACTTTACACACACCTACGTTTGTCACATTTTACGCCAGTCTTCTGTGAAGTCGTGGTACTTACCCGGAGCCTGCCCATTCGTGCAACAGCCGAGGCTGCTACGTAGCTCTACCACCGTTACCGTGTTACACTTCTAGCGGTTCGTCTGGTGAGCGAGGTAGCCGGGGCCAACTTTATTGAAAGTTGGAATCGCGTCTACTGCCCTACGGGAGTCGCAATTGTCCAAGGGCGACGGTGCGACGGTTATCACTTAACGTCACGTTAACCGCCAGCTCGCTTGGTACATTCTCACATAAAAAAAATTGATTAATATCAGTAAAAGTAAAGTAACAGCCTATACACGTCCCACTGCTGGGCAAAGGCCTCCTCTATACAGAGGGTATCAGGGCATAGTCCACCACGCGGCCCCACTGCGGATTAGCGGACTTCACATATCTTCGAAATATATATTTTTTTGTTATTATTTCGAAAATATGCAGGTTTCCTCACGATGTTTTCCTTCACCGCGGAGCACGTGATAAGTCAGCACTTAAAGTTAAAAACTTCACTGGTGCCGGCAACGGGGATCGAACTCAGGTTGCTCGAGTATATATTGAATTAATGGCGAGCGCCCGGACACTGAGCTATCACGGATTAATATTAATCGACGTTTAAACCAATGTGTGTATGTGTGTGATAAAATGGATCCCTTACCGCTGTCGCGTTGCCAGTCGAGTTGGCCACCATCGGCGCGTACTGGTAGACCATCAGCTCGTCGTACATCCTCGCGGCGGCGCAGACCAGCAGACAGGCGGTGTACAGGATGACCAGGACTATCGGCTGGAACCAGGGCTGGAGACCGCGCGTCAGGTCTATGCTGGTCACGTCCAGCCTGGGAAATAAGGAGGGCGCTACTTTGATTTGCGAGTCTACGATAATCGGATTTAATAAAGTATGTTAAAACCGACTGCAGCATTTTATATCGAGGAGTTCCCTGGTGTTCCTCCGCAAGTCATCATCCAATATCATCGATACTAATAAGGGTCCACGTGGGAACTTAAACAAACTCAATGCAAAAAGAATTATTTTAATCGACCCATAAATGACGAAGTTCTGAAGTAACAAACACGGACTTTTGAGGCAACAAACATATAAAATTCAGAAAATCCTACTTTTTTCAAGTACTTAAGTGTCACATTTATAACTTACAAAACTTTACACTCTATATGTATATTGAGACCACCAGACAAAGGATAAAAATGCAATATCAATTTAACAATTTATTTATGCAATAATATTTACGAAAATCAAAAATTTATCAACTGTTAAACTAAAACTCATAATACCCTAAGACCTACATTCATTGACTTCATTTTTATCAATCATCTGCTAAGTACTGTACATACCCATTACAATATAAGAGTCCGTTAATAAATCGGCTACTAACCAAATAGTTAAATGTATTTTCACGCAAATTATAAAACGCCCAAAGCAAAATGTCATCATTCTAAAACATTGATGTGAATGTAAGCGTTGTTTTAACTCGGTAGCATATTTGCCGCATAAAGTTATGCCGCCAAACTGTAAATGTTGTTCACTCTATGCTATGCAAATGTAACATGGTTGCATTGCAAGTTTCCGATTAAATTCCCGACTCGAACAGAGTGGCAGATGACCAGTTACCAAGATATTGACATCGGCGTCGGGGGTTTCGGGTTTGACACTACAAGTATTTGCGCGACACAGGTAGTTGTTTCCGATGGTTGCCCGCTTGAAATTTATGTTTATAAAAAGTCCTTACAACGCAGGAATAATGTTATCCTAAAGTTAGGGTTAATTCATTGTTACAAATGCTAAAAAACAGTGTGTATAGATAACGTTGAGATTTTCGTCGGTATGGCAATCAGCATTTTAGCTTACTGCCTAAAGCTTCAGTGCTCGAATCCCGAAGACGCTGCTTCGATTCCCACACGGGCGCAAATCTTTCGCACTTTTTCTACACATTTTAATATTAGGTTAGGGTTAAAGTTATGACGTGCTCCGCGGTGAAGGAAAACATCGTGAGGAAATCTGCATATTTTCGAAATAATAACAAAGAAAGAAATGTATTTCGAAGATATGTGAAGTCCGCCAATCCGCAGTGGGGCCGCGTGGTGGACTATGCCCTGATACCCTCTGTATAGGAGGCCTTTGCCCAGCAGTGGGACATGTATAGGCTGTAACTTTTTTTTTTAAGTTTAAAACAATTTAAATCGATTGTGACGATCACCTGTCCAGCACGGAGAGTATGCACAGCGCGCAGAGGAAGTAGTAAGCGGCCACGTAGGGCATGGTGACCAGCGTGTGGAACGCCAGGTGGCTGCCGTCCAGCCCGTCCGAGTAGCTGATGAGCAGCAGGTGCATCAGCGACAGGCCGCCAAGCACACCGTGGCAGGCTGGGGAGCAGCTGCGCCACGCCTTTTGCAACGCCAGCGCCACGTCCAAAGGCGTCAGGTCGCCTAACCTGAGTTTTTTTTTATGTGACAAAGCCCAAATATCTATTATTTAACCATTTATTATCTTTATTTTTAAGGGGTTTTATCAATAAAGATAATCTCCATCTTAAATCAGCTTGATATAGAGAACACGATACTTGGCCATATTGCACGCAGTGGAACAGATAACCTTGAGCCTTTATAGTTACGGGGAAAATAGAGAGTAAAATACCTAGAAGTCTACGGTGGCAGGGCCACGCAGCAACCTCGGCTGTTGCACGAATGGGCAGGCCCGTCCGGGTAAGTGCCACGACCTCACAGAAGACCGGCGTAAAGTGGAAGTATAATACTTTCGCGTTTCGTCTGGTGAGTGAGGTGGCCGGAGCCCAATTTCCAAAAGGTTGTCAACACATCTGGAACCGAGTGTAGCAGATGTCCATCGGCGGCGGTACTACTTAACATCAGGTGAACCGTCTGCTCGTTTGGCAACTTTTCACATAAAAAAAGAGGCCGTACTGCTAAACGGGCGAATCAAATTTCAAAAACCTAGAAATCCTCATAAGCGACGCACTCCACCTGGCGACGTAGCGAAACCGATGGAGACAGCTCGTTGACCAAGTAAATATGAGTCACGATCCTCAGCAGTGAGGGAACGACTAAGAAGAGAGATGTGACAAAGCGGTAACTGATGGTAAGTGATCACCGCCGCCCATGAACACCTGCAACACCCGAGGGCTTGCAAATGCGTTGCCGGCCTTTTAGAAAAGTGTATGATCTCTTCTTGAAGGTTCCCAGGTCGTGACGGTTCGGAAAGACCGCCGGCGGCAGCTGGTTCCACAGATCGGTTGTGCGAGGCAGGAAATGCCTTGAAATCGGGCTGTTGTTACCCGATGTTAAGCGATAACCGCCGCCCATGGACATTAAGTGGTTCGACGCAGAAGAGTAGCCGTCCTCTGTGAGGTCGTGGACGGACGGCCCATTGGCGCAACAGCAACCACTGTTGCGTGGTCCTATCACAGTTATAGTGGTTACATTTATACTAGTATGGTATTTCATCGTTATCTTTGCCAAGGTAACAGTATAAGCAACTAATTAATCATCATCACCATCATTTGATGCTGAACATAAGCCACAATGTGGGGAACCACAGGCCGCCACGAAGCAAGATTCTAAGCCATCTGAATAGTATATTCGTACTTCGTGGCAGTCTATGGGAGAGGCCTATGTTCAGCAGTGGACTCAAACAGGCTGAAATGACGATGATGATATATTATAATTATTATATTATAGTATATATATAATTATTATATTATAGTATTGATCTTACACTATTATGTGGGTATTCAAATAGAATATTTGTCTGACTGGTTACTTTCATTTTAATACATAAAATAATTATTCTGATATAATGTATGTCAATAATTATATTACCAATTATACTCAGTTAAATATTTGTCTATTACACCTACACACACAAGAAAACTCTTGCTTTTGCACTATAGAGATAGTTAGGGACAACAAAACAGCTTATGTTATCCAATCTTCATTCAGATTATTGAATACCAAAGTTGACAGGTCTTTACTCTGTAAATGGAACTCCACACTACATTACCAAAGAACATTATAAATCCTACCATCCTACTAATTTAGGCCACAAACAATTTCATAAATATGTCTATATATTGTAATGTCTATTATAAACATTACATATCCTCAGGTATGTCTAACCATACACAATTTAATATTTTATTTTTTACAATTTAATATAAATGAATATAAGATATAGAAGAAAGGACATATAGCATTCAAGGTTAAGATGATTTAATAAACCCAATTTAAATTGGTCTTGATAACAATAAAAAACAACTTTTTTTAAGTACCCTTGACATAGAACAATATTTAATTCGAATTATTCACTTTTAATTCATATATATTTTTTTGTTTCAGTGCTAGTAATATTGGATTAAGATAAGTTTAGTAGAACTGCAATCTTGACACTTTTTTTTATAGTAAAACTGAATTAAACTAAGAAATCTTTGCAATAATTTGTTATACACATTTGAATTTCATTTAAAATGCACTTAGAAAATTAAATTGATAATAAAAATCCTGATAGAATTTTGTTATGACAAACTGCTATTTCATAAAATAGAAATAGATGCTATATCAATCAATTTTACTAACCTCAAATATTTCTCATCATCTTTGGACTGCTGTGACTGCAAAATCGTATCTCTAGAAACAGCTTTGAAAGTGCCGCCTCCTTGGAGATAAATCTTATCAGTTCGCCGAGAAGCAAATGGGTCTAGTCTTTCATCATTTGGTGATGTCAGGGGTGATGGAGATGAGAAAGGATTGTCAATGTACTGGTCATGGTATGGCACATTTGACTCGAGACTTTCCAACATTGTTGTTAGGTCAGTTGGACGAACTGAAAACAGGTAGGAGTAATTGTTAAACATAATGTATTAAGCATTGCATTTAATGTGACTTTATCTATGTAAAAACGAGATAGAATTGGAATTCTGTGTAAGATTTGTTTAATCAAGTAAATTTTAAATAAAATTTTATTTGCATAAATGTCGCTTTTTGTATGTTGAAAAAGAGAAAGAACTGGAATTCTATGTAAGATTTAGTCGTCCGTTTAATGCCTCCACAAAGTAAATCAACTAAAATCCTTTTAAAATACTACTAAGAAAACTTACTAACTTTATATACTACTAAGAAAACTTCACAGCATACATTTATATCATTAATCAAATAAAATTTAAAAAGACATCTCACCTGGTTTTGGGCCCCCCTTACTTTTAGTGGCGGTCTTAAAGACCTTAGGGCTTACATCCCGTCCATTGGCATTACCATCATGTCTCTCCTCTCTAGCTTTTCGTCTTGTCTTCCTTGGCTTATGTCTTGAATCTTTGGAAATGCCATTATTGTTTTCAATGTCATTGGACTCGATTTCCAGCTCCCCACTCAAAGTCACCACTTCATCTTTGTTATACTCTTTCAAGTAGTCATCTACCTACAAAAAATAACATTATTGTAAAATTTACAAGAAATTAAAAACCATTTCTATATTTAAATTAATAAATAATATTCAATGTGTTGAAAGTAATTTTGTTAATTCCACACAATGGTCTGAAGATGAAACCTAAAATATAAAGAGTGAAAAACTAAATTATAAAGTGCTCCATAATAATTTATTGTTGTCCAGTATATACTCAATCCTTCTGCAGAACTATAGTTGTATACAAAACTACAAGATTCAATAGAAAAACCATATTATATTCAATACATTCACAATAATGTAAAATTGCTACCTTTTCTAAAGCACTGAGACTTGAACCCGGCACCTCAAAATCATGAAGATCCCTATCCCTATGGCGAGATGAGTGGCTTTTTTTCTTCCTATAAGATGGACTGCGCTTTTCTTTGTGA
This sequence comes from Iphiclides podalirius, assembly GCA_933534255.1. NCBI lineage: Eukaryota > Metazoa > Arthropoda > Insecta > Lepidoptera > Papilionidae > Iphiclides > Iphiclides podalirius. Next base: position 15,389,755 of record OW152815.1, on the reverse strand, counting down.
CCACTTGACGGTCTGGACAAATTTTTCATTAATTTCTCATCCAAACCATTTGGATCATGAGAGTAAAATACAAACGAAGGATTTTTGTCAGACTTCTTTATTTCCTTCTCAACGAAACCTAGTATTCCCATTTTTATTTGATCATGGATAGGAATTTCCACATCAAGCGACTCTTGTTCCGAATTTATCCATTTCTCACGAGTTTTCGTCTTTTCAGGTGACTGCTCCGATTTCTCTTCGGAGGGGGGAGGTGGGTCTGTGGATTCTGGTCCTGTCACATGCCCATTGGAGAGTTTTCGTGAACCCGATCTGCTCCTTGGTTTCTCATTGCCTTTGTGCTTCGGAGAGGGAGACCGGGCAACTGTATGCACCTCTACTATTTCTTCTTTAACTTCTACACTCTTACCTGGCTTCATTCTTACTATTTTTTAATAATACTTCAAGCAATACTTTTAAATTAAAAATTTACGAAATTGCTCCTTTTTACTGACTAATTCATACGTGCTAAATAAATAAATAAAAAAATATTAAATCTCTTATATGCTTTGAGTACTTTTTGGGCCCTTGTGTGCATTGCTTCTATTTTAAATAAATATTTTAACTAATTAAAAACAAATGAAGGAGCGCTGAAATGTCAAATGTCAAGGAATGACGTCAATGTGACGTCATAGGCACACAATAGAAGAATGACATTCCTTTTTACGTATGTTAAACATTTTTAAGGAATCGTTTTTTAATTGATATTTTTATATAATTTTTAAAACATCATAATTGGTAATTGGGTCGGAGCAACATTATAATCATCTTGATAATAGTTTTTGCTATGTTATTGCGACAGCCCACCTACTCCCCTTGGAAACAACAACCTAGACCCTGAACAATTGTCGGTAGGACACACAAACACTGGTTCAGGCTGGAAATCGAACCTGCGACCTCTAGCACCGAAACCAATAGCCTAGCAAATATGCCAACGAGTTACCAATTGAAGTTTATTTATTAATATATAACAATAAAATAAAATATCAATTTTATTGCAATTAAGTTGGAACGTGTAAGCACTAAATATTTGTGACAATATTATAAAGACTTTAGAGCTTTGTTATGTATGACACAGAATTTTTATATAGTATAGGATTTTCAATCTACAAGACCTTCATCATACTTAAATTTAAGAAAAAATGTTTTTACTATTTAATACTTTTGTGTGCACATAGTATTGGAAACTAATGCTGCGCTTTGATGCCCATATCGCATCCATGACTGTTCAATTTTCGTAATATAAGTACAGTGTTTACGTACAACATCGATATAAAGTAATATACGGCGGCACTTGAGACTTCATAAGTTCAGTCTTATGAGTTACTTAATCTCCACTTAACGACTAAACGAAAGTAAGGATAAATTAATAATAGTTAATGTGACCGCTTCTGAGGAAGACTACTGCGAAACTTTTAAAAATATTTTTACTTAGTGCTACACATAACTCTATATAGACATTGTATATATTGCAAGTAATTGCATTAGTTTCTGTATAGCGTTGTTTGTCGTGCTTAAATACCTCATTTCAATCTACAACCATAATATCACGTTGTAATAGGTAAATTATCTTTACAGCGGTTTAACATAAGCACCGTAAGCTCTAAAAAAAAGATAAATAACTGAATGACTAAAACCACCACAATGAGTCGCATGGTGACAGACCTATAATAATAATTTCTAAGTTAGGAATGGGCGCCGCGCGGCCCGTACCAGCTGGCGACTGGACTGGACTCACAATTTTGGAATGTTGCCGACCTTTAGGCGACGCCTTGTAATGGTGCAAATCACGAGCGCACCGCGGAATTACATCTGCCAATGAGACGCGGATCCTGAGATTTGGAGGGGCAAATTGAAGTTTGTTGGAATAATCAGCATATATATTTAAAAAATCTACGATTTTTGAATATTAAATTCTTTGCTCTTCTTATTATTATCAGTTTTTGATTTAAAAAAATGTAAGTAATGAACTAATCCAATTATATCTTTCAGAAGAATTATATATCATCGACGCCTCCCATGAACTGCGACTCCCTAGATTTAAGAGTGCTGCTAATGGCTGTTTCTTTATTTATAAAGTTGGTGACAATATGTTTTCTCGGTGAAACATACACTTTTAAATATCCGTGTTCAATTAGTATCGTAAGGTCTTTTAAACTTAGAAGCTTATTATATGAAGCTTGTTATAACAAAATCTAATTCATAAATGAAGGCACTCGTTTTGACAATGTCGCTTTATGTACTGGTAAAGCTTAATTTATATTATTTAGTACATTTTATATATAGGGTCCGTTTATGACAAGGCCTTTAGAAAACCGCATCCGAAAATATATGTATGATTTGATGTCGGGAGAATAAGCCGTATAAGGAAGTACCTAATTCTAAATCAAAATGACGAATTTGAGCCATGAATTCAATAGACGTGAGAACGCCAGCATTATCCTGATGAAGGAACACTCTTTCTGAGGAATCCATAGTTTCAGCTGATAGTTCCCTTGCCAAATGTTCACATAAAAAGTGTTTTGGTCATAAATTGGACAAATAATGGCCGTACAAAAATCCGTGTGAAAATCGACATAACGCTTCTAAGATGTTCAAGAGATATGAAAACAGAACATTGTATCTTGGGTTTTAGGCAAATATATCACTTTAAATTTCCCTTTTATTGGTTATTTTGTTCTACTTTCTTACTATTTAATTTTTATTACTTACTTTTTATGTACTATACCGGCCTTTGTTTATTTTCAACTTCATATATGCCACTTAAAAACTTTGCTAATTTGTATTTGGACCACAAGCAGTTCTAAAATTGTTTTACTTTAGACTGGAAAATTATTCAAAACATTGTCGACTTCTACTCAACTTTAAAAAGATCGCCGTTTATAATAGGTTTTATTTTCAACAGACCTAAAATTTTAATTTAACCTATTTTATAGAGTATTCATTTTGTCTCAAGCTATTTTGGTATTTTCCATTTATATAAACGGTTAAACTATATTTCTGTACATCTGTTCAAATAACATAAATTGTTGTAAATAAAAAAAAAATTTGAGGAACATGTTTTTCGTTCATTTTTCTGTCTTTATCTTATTCTCTTACCCCATCTTGGTGGGATCGGCACATATGAATCACGTTGTTAACGGTAAGTATTGCATTTAATATATTTTTATGACCGGCCGACTACCTGGGAATACACACCCAGATCCTGAAAAATTATCGGAGGATAATCCAGCTCCACGACCCCTGGAGCTGAAACCAATAGTTTAGCCATTGCGCTAACGAGTCATCGTTATGTTTTTTGAACCATCTTTTATAAAAACCAGTATTCTTAAATCTAAACAATACAACTTTAAAATTTTTCGGCACCACTAAACTAAACGGCACAGATCCAGAAGACCTCGATTCAATTCCTGCTGCTGAAAAAACTTTATGATACACTTTTAGTAATTTATAACACGATACATTTTCTTAATAAGTACTTTATTGTAATGTTTTATAATTATGAATGATATTACAGATTTATCGCGTTTATTTTCATAATTCCCAACGTTTCGAACCCTTTACAGCGTTCATGGTCACGGGACAGACTGAGGCATTAGACGTCTGATTGTCATAGTTAACCCGGTCTACCGTCAGTTTTTGAATTATTAATTTTGTGTCCTATCTATGCAGAGGGAGCTAATTAACCTATTAATAATACTATCATTATGCAAGAATCAATATTCTTACGAATGCACAAAGAGTCCTATTTAAAAGATTATTTCACTAAGATATGAAATGCATGTTATAGATTATGAACTATCCAGAATTCAAACTGAATTTATCGTGCTTATAAGTAATCGGCAGTGTCGACCGCGTTTCCAACACTCACGCTTCGTGCACGTGTCCTTTGCCTTTAAGACTCTACGCATACCTAAATACCTTTGTACAAATAGATATACAAATAGATATACACATATAAACAACAAAATCAACACTAACTAATTAAGCAGCAGCAAACCTGATATAGCATTAAAAAGCACCAAACTTCTAAAGCTAGTCAAACATGATATGAGGTACTTTCAATTCCACGTGTATTAATAATTTTAGGTGTTCATAGAACCATCATTATTTTGTATCTGTTATACTGTCTACTAATACTGGATTAGTGCAAAGAGAATGTAATCACTACGTTTATTACGTGGATTAGTGAGTTGAAATATTAGTGTCAATATCTGGACTTTTAGTAAAATACGTGGCTTTTGTGTTTTATAAGTTCAATAACTTTATTCCTTTCTATATTCTCTTACCTAACGTGTAGGAACCGCAAACACGCAACCACATTTTAAGAGCTTTCTTCCCGGATAAAAAATTGATGTCTCTTACTCAAAACGGAAAATCTTTGATATCAAGAACTATTTATTACTTCGATGTATAAAGGGTCAGTATGTCAAGTCAATCAATTTTCTTTATTTAAAACTATGTAACCATTTTTTCTTATTATAGATATGAGCAAGGGTTTACTGACAAGTCAATACCTGAAAATGGTATAGCCGTTAAGGAGATCCAAATAATGAATCACACGTTACTCATTTATTAAATACGGGACCTTGACATTATTATATACTGGGACGAGAAAGAGAAATTTGTACAGTTGATTAGCTTTTACTCGCCACTATTTCTGGGTGATTCTTTTCAAAATGAGTTACGTGTACTAGACTAATCATAAGACTAGACAGATCATAAGCTATCTTTTTTCCTATCCGTTGAGCAGTTGTACAGAGCGATCTAACAAATGTACACACAAACTTTTGCGTGTATCAAGTTTTAGTGCAATTACTCCTATTAAATAAAAGTAACTATTGATGAAAGAACTTATATCTTGTAATAATTGGTTTCATATACACTTTTTTTGTTTATTAAATTAGTTACTTACAGCACATCGACTTGTTACATATCATACTGATCAGATTCCTAAGATCTGATGAGAAATCGTTACGTGCATTACATCTCAGATTTCGTCAAAGCTGCAACTTATGAAAGGCATATACATAGCGATGAAGACTTATAAAGACGTCGATAAGTATGAATTGTCAAGTGTCATCTTACACAAAGATCAGCAACACTCCCCCCTTCCCCTCATTTTTCTTGGGCGAGGTCGTTCTCCCCTCCAGTTGAGGCGAAAGGCAGCCACTTTCACTGTAAGAATTTGGGTAGTGGGTGACTGCTGACGTCAGATTTACGCAACTTGACGCAACTCGAGTTCAAAGCTTCTACTCCATCCACTTTAGGGAAAGAATAATATACGAGAAGTTTATATAATGATGAAAAAAATGCGTCGTCAACATTTCTCTCCATTTACTTATTTCCGACCTCGCGTAAACTAAACATATAAAATATGTCGTCAGCAAAAATTTCCCCGTTGTCCAAATATGCGACCCAATATTATTTTTTCGGGACCCGCTGACATGTCGCGACCCATGAAATTGGCAACGCTGCCTTACGGCCAGTGTCAATATTATATCTACAGATGGATTTGGTTACTCGAGATAGAATTTTGACGTAAGTATTATTGAGCTATTTCAAATAGGTACCTATCGTAGTTATCAAATCTATCCCACCACATCTATCTGTAGATAGAATATTGCAACCTGCCGTAAGATAGTAGGCGCTGCAGGTAGTAGGCCTGACTTGTTGTCGCCACCTCAATTTGAATCCGTTGTCTAGATCAAAGGCCACCGACAGGCTACTGTAACAGCACCAAGATGACCTTAAATATTAGGTACTCTATTCTTTAAAGTGAGGCACTTTTTATACAATTCAAAAGCCCCCGATATAAATTCAGAGATCGTTGTTTGTTTTTTTTAATACCCATCAACTGGTTTTCTCCGTTCTCGTTCCTGTTAGAACGTGATACGAATGGCAAGTTTTATTGTTACAAAAACACGCTCGGTTAAGGATCATGGAAAGAATCTTTGCATTTCGTCCGTTTGTTCGTATTTAGTTCAATGTGTTCATGATTAAGACCACAACCCGTGTGGTTACAGAAATTTTGTTTTCATATATTTAGAACGTACATACATACATCAAAAAGGTAAAAAAGCATATTATCTTAGCTTGATAGTCGTATTATGTCGTTGAAAGTTGCGACTAGACAATGTATTGATAGAGCCTGTTAAGCATATAAATATTAATTAACAAGTTTAGATCTTTTAAAAAGATCGTACAATTTTATTTTATATAAAATACTATTTGCAATACTAAGACAAAAAATTTTAATGTTTAACATCTTTTTTCACATCTAGAAAGCTTTATCTATCAAACAGTTGACATGTATTTGACGTAGAGGAATACATAATAAAACGGAGCCGTGAGCCGTGATAGCTCAGTTTCCAGGCGCTCGACTTTAATTCAATATACTCGAGTGACCTGAGTTTTATTCCCGGTGCCGGCAACAACGAAATTGTTAAATTTAAGTGCTGACACGTGCACGTGATAAACGTGCTCAGCGGTGAAGGAAAACATCGTGAGGAAACCTGCATGTTTTTGTAATAATGACAAAAAATATTATTTTGAAGATATATGAAGTAGGTACGCCAATCTGCGGTGGGGCCGCGTGGTGAACTGTGCTCTGATACCTTCAGTACAGAGGATGCCTTTCCCAGCAGTGGAAAATGACATGTATAGGCTGTAACTTTATTGTTACATTGTATCCTCAGACTCTACAAAACAGATCCAAACTTTAATTCGAAAAGGCCTCATATGCATTGAAAACATTTCCATTTTATGATATGCAGTTGGCGCGAACAGAACATTAAGAACCTAACAAAATCGCTGCCACACCTGAAGAGCGTTTTGCTTTGTCTATCAAAATGCTGACCACCTACATTTCAATTAACTTCAGAAATGTAGGCGTCTATTGTCCTCTATGACCTTCACCGTACCTCTGACTCGCCCCTTTATTATGTCCATTAAATCAATAATAGTATGTAAATAGTAATACACAACGAGGTATAAATCGTTATATTATGCGAGACACGAGATATAATTATCAATAAAAAGCAAATAATCTTTCGAATGGCCATTTAATAACATTACTGCGTTACACAAATTCGTATATTATTCTACATTAGTTTGGTCCAATAATTACTTTTATTGCTATAAAAAGGACGCTAACTGCGTCGAAACTTAATGTAAATGCTTAATTTAATAGTTCCCTATTACCCAACACCATCCTATATTTAGTCGTACATACACAAATTACATTTTACGTCATCAGTTCTTATAACAATGCACTACGCAAATTTTGTCCCGAATAAATTTGAACATTTCAATGTCTATTTGGCACAAAATTTTTAAATATCCAAATTGAGAATTCGTTCTACGGCTATCGAACTTACAAGTAAAATTACACCTACATTGCAAGTGTCCCTTTCTTGTGAGCAATTTCGCTCAAACAATATCTACAATAATATAATCACAGACCTCACGCAGACCTCTTTCAAACGCTGATACCTTAACATCAATAACTTAATTAAATAACTAATCTCGTTGAAACTTTGTAAAGTTATACTAAACAAACGAGTATACTTTTGAAAACTTCGTAGCTAAAAAAAACATTTCGTATTTACACAATCCTAACCTATAAGTTCATAGAACGTACTAGAAATATATCATAGATATATGGGATAAACATTACCGCCTTTCGACGGGCGATGTCGCGTGTGCTTCCGAATCAGAATAGATTGAGAATCGACATTCGCCCTCTAATCGCCGGTAAAAAAAGAACTTAACGACTAACACCACCGAATTATCCCCGTCCAATAGAATTCCGGAGAAAATTACCTTTCTCGAATTTTATGGAGGGGCAACGTTCGACCCGACGGTGGTCCCAAGGCGTACTCGCCCTTACAGGGACCCCTCGAGGCGGTCGACAAACTCCTGTACTGCGTCACGTTTTGCGTTAACTTCGAAAAACGAGACCAGTCGTCGCGCTGTCCGCATTACCGCGGCCCACGCACTCGCCTATTTACAATAAATATTTACATTACACTTAAAGCTAAGACGCCGCCGAAGCTGTTACAGGCAGTACGGGTGGCAGAACTGGTACACCAGCCTCTGGCTCCTCTCCGTCTTCTTCATTATGCCCTTCTTGTAGTACTGACGTATGCTCCGCGACAGTTTGTCGTAGTTCATCGCCGGCCTGTTCTTACGCTTGCCCCATAGCCTCGCGACACGCACGGAATCCTCAATTTTGAACACACCGTTACCTGAGGAGCAAGACATACATTAAACATCGCGCAATCGAGCCTCCGCTGTAAATTGAGCGATAATTTTTAGCTGACACGTTGCGTTGGAACAGTTGTACATTTGCTCGTATCGAAATGGAAGAGTGCACGCGGTTTTCGATTTTAAACGTTTATGAATAAAGTCTTGATTAGCTATTGTGTTGATGTTCACGTTTGGTAGCACTTGAATAATGTAAAGACTATATCGCCAATAAGCTCCGACGTCTATGTAATATAAATTGTGAAACACCAAAAATAAATGACCTTCATCAGCGCTTAGAATTCACTACGGCCATTCGATTCTTAGCACGGAGCGTCTAAGCGGCGATATAGATTTTCCGAGAATTCGTTTCGGATATCTAACGGAACGAATCTGAGTTCAAATTGTCTGCGCGTTTAAATATCTGAACATGATCTATAGACAGTGTAAAAAAAGGAACGGAGCTAAATGGTAATGTAACTAAATAACCTATAAATCGTAACAATGCGGTGCCATTGGCATAAGCTAGTCACGATGCCGAGTAGTAACCTTTGTTGCGCCGAACCACACTGTTGAGGACCTAACAGATGCTAAGTAAACGGCTCGCTCACCTTGGTACGTGAATGTCGTTATGATTTTCCCACTAACTAATGATTTTACGGCTAGAACTGTGGCTAAGTGCATTATACACAATAATTAAAGCTCCCTGGCGGAAACTGTCTCACTGGCTGTTAGCGCCATGCTGTATGATGGTTTGAATTAATTTGAAACAACCTGTTTTTAAATTCTTGCAAAATTAGTCTTTGTGCCGCTTTAGATAACTATAAAAGAGATTAAATTTGAGTTTTATAAAGTTCGACTGATTGTTAAAAAAACTCTATTTTTGTAATGGACAAGTAATTATTAATTACTAATTAATAATGTATTTGTGTTTATTGAAACACAAATACAAACTAGAATTCGATACAGCTAATTCTATAATAAAGTATTTTATATTTAATTCCCCACGAAAGATACGCTACAGTAAATGTTGAGATTTAGAGATGCAACGAGTGTCTATATTTTGTATTCGGCTTTATTCCAACTTACTTATACTACATTCAGATATATTTAATATATTTCAATTTAAAAGAAATGGAACACTCAGGTAATTAAAATAAAACTTTAATTTATCAGGTTTTCATGGATCATTTTCATTAAGAAGGGTTAGTCATGAGCGAAGCAGTTCGTAATACAAAAAAACAAAAGACAACATTTTATCAGCGATATACAAAAAAAATGATTTATATAGCTTAGCAAACAATTTGGCATGATATCATTAACCAATGAACATTTGATTTTTGTGATTATTTCACAAATCGCCCGTCTTGTTGCCAAGTAAGATAATAACGTAAAATAAGCAACCGTTGCTCATTTGAATGCGGCATTGAGTAATCGTGGAATTGGTTATAATTTATTATTAGTTCTATTATTAATCTAATCCGATTATCAATTATAAAACATGATTGCGCCATAAAAAAGTTTGTATTGAATATTAAAAACTTCATAAAAATTAGTAGAACAATTTACAATGGTAAGTAACTTCACGCAGGATGGCGAACATTTGGCAGTTAAATTTTGTCTCGAACAATAAAAAAGTATGACTTAAATATTCGAAATGTTATGTGAAAACAATTTAAAATGAATCATATGTCGTATCTTGTAATATGTATCTCATTTTATGTAAAACTTTGTGTTTTTTTTTTTGAGAATAAATTCTTTAAACCTAAAACAATTTATTAACTTTCTGAATGATTACGTGTGAGCGCAGAGTTCACCGAATATGGACATAGTTTACTACAATTTGCAAACTATTCGCATGGAGTATCTCGTGTAGCTTATAAAAACAACCCAGAAATATCCAAACATGCTTTACCATGATGATATATATATCTCCAAAGTTTGTGCTTTAATTGTTGACATTTTTTTTAATTATTGCACAGTTTCACATTAAAGACATTGAAAAATGAAATTGTTTTATAACAATTTATTCAATAGCTTGATATGATACTTGTATGAAACAGCGTCTAACTGCAGTTGATTACAATATCTTATGAATTCATTATACTTTTGAATGCCATTGATACAATTAAATAAAACCATTAAGAACATTTAAACCTGTTTTAAAATATTTATGATAAATCGTACACGTATTAATTAATTTCTGAATTTGAATTGAAATTTAAATTTTATTTTGAATTACCCCATATCATACTAGTTGCTTACAATATCGCCACGTATGGTCATCATTACTATGTCATTAAAGTCAATATCATGAATCAGTATTAAGTCTACTCTAGTCTAATCTTTACTCGTGAAGTATACTAAAAAGTGATCGGAAAGAATCTAGTATTTTTTGTGACTAATCTAACCGCTATCTTATTAATCAATCCTTTTATTTCCTCTTCTGTCATTCACGTAATTTGAGAGCAATAACAATTATTAGTTGGACATTTTAATTACCACAAGTGCTTTAAATGTGACTGTAGTTGTTAATAGACATTAAATAGTTCAACTTACTTCGATCTAACCATCGGATAGCGGACCCATGTATCTGTGGGGATGCCAGGAGTTCCTTCAGGAATTGCCAAAGATGTATATGTGTGCTGCCAGATTTGGCCTTTCCTCCCGCTGATGCTGCACTTACTCCTACAGACTCCGAATCTTCATCTATTTATGAAAGGAAAAACGAGTTGTAGTGGGAATAATCTTTAACTATACACAGACGCTCGTTTTGTTTATCAATTAAACAATTAAAAACGTTTTAAAATTGATAACAATCTTAAAATAATTGGATAGAATTAAATATTCATTTTCACTTTATTTTGGCAAAAAAGGATAAATAATTTCAAATTCTTCACATACTGAAACCAGTAACCTTTACGATAAACACACGGTAAGCAGACACTAAACGTTTAAAGGTAAACAAAACTCTTCAGTTTATCGACTTGCATTCTATATTTAAAGAATTCCTAACGTTAGAATTATTGCAATGCTTGTTCTTTTCTTTTGTGTAGATAAAACCAATATCAAGAAAAAAAAAGTGTATGTCCGTTTATAATAAATGAGAATTATGCGAGTATAGAAGGAATAAATGGAAGCAAATACGTGAAAGGTCTAAAGAATTTAGTACTAAAATAAACCAACATTTATTCCAATAGATTCCTTACGGGGAATTCTGGGGCAGAGAATAATGGATGTGAGGACGGTGCTAAAGCTTTTTTGTACGACAGCCTCAAGTGAGCGACAAATCTATCTTGATCAACACATAAGCGACCTTGCCAGCCTGCCTGAACTAGCCACACGATCGAGGTCGCCGGGAAATAGTACAAAAACTGTTGCACTCGACTTACATCGGGTCCATGCTCAAGTCGCGAATGGGACAGCGGGATGGACCGATAGATGGAATTACTGTAACGGAAGATTCATTTCGAAGAACCTTTCCATGTCGATTTTCTTACGTTTGAACGGTAAGATAAAGTTTTGGTTTTTGTTATGTCAATACCATATTCCCAGGATGAAGGTTACAAAGAATTAGTGATTACCTAATATGTAAAAATTAATAATTTAATATCGAAATATCGGATCATATCTACCAGATTAATTTTTAATGTTATCTTTAATAATATTCTTATGACAAAATTTGATATTGCAACATTTATTTTAATATTAATTGGCTTTTATCATACGGCATTTTCGAATTTATTTTGATGTTGATTACTATAAGTTAACTTATTTTTAATTGCCATGTGATAAACCATTTTCTTCGTTGAATTCTATCTCGTTATCGCTACACGTCAGTATAAATCTCTCCATAGCATACGCAATGCGCATGGAATGCTGCAACTCTGAGTGATAATTGTCGATAGCTGTTTCCTGTGCTACTATCTAACACTTTTTTTATGCCAGCAATCTCGATTCTAAACATGGTCACAACTCTTCAATTATGCGATTGGTGTATTTTAGTTTTAAAACATACCTAGACCTAGACCAGACCTAGACAGATTATTTCGAAGCTTTATTCTCAAATTATTCTGAGCATTCATAACAATTGATTTTATTAAAATCATTTTAGCTGCTGTAAATTCAATAGAGATACATTTTATTTATATTAGTTTCTTTTTAATTTAATAAGTCCTAATTGATTTCAGTTACTTTTAATGGTATTACGACCTTTATATACGCGAATGTCGCAAAAAGTTTTTTTTAAGTATTTATTAGCAACCACTCTCTTCTGTGTTTAATTTCATGTAAGCTGTGCCCATTCCGTCCAGATTTTCAATTCCCTCGTAAAGCGCATTTACAGCAGTAACCTATACGACGGTTGGACATACATCATTAGCTTGTTTGTCTCTAACGTCGTCTGTATGGGGGACACGGCGTCGGTTAACGGTTGATCACAAAACGCATGCGTCTGATGCATCGATGTGCCACATTGCATTGCCGCGCTGCAAACCGTTGGCTTTTTTGTTTGCATTTTATTAACAAGGCAATTTATTTTATTTATCATGAAATAGATCAATCATTTAATCGAACCTCGTATTCTAGATGGATAAACTAGAACCAATAAATCAAAGTATCTGTGACTTGTCATTTGTCACTCTTATATTTTTTTTAAATATGGGATATATTAAAAGTATGAAATAAGATTATACAACACACACAAATTGACAAAGGTGATAGGTATTGAATATTCAACTAATAATCGTGGCATTGCGTAAAATGATAAACCCTGTATATACATATATCTAATTATCTCTTAATGTTAAAGAGTTTATAATGAAAATTATCAAATCATTTCTGATCTAAATTCCATTATTTTGATTTATTAAAGTCAAGTTATTCTTACTTATAGTTGATGAGCTGTATTAATTGACAAGCAGTTTTATGGTCCTAATTTTTATAACTTACATATTCATAACGTTAATATTAATCTGATGAACCAATCGACGCAATAAATTAGTATACGTATCACCTTGAGTTATGTTATCTCAAGGTATAAGGTATAATTCATGAATGATAAGGTGTAAGACTGTCAGATCATGTTGTAAATCTGTCATAGTTTTCGAATTACTCACCATCGCTCATGTCCTCTGCTGATGGCAAAACTTGCGCGGGTTTAGGCGAAGCCTGTTCAGACTCAGACCATGGCGTCGGCCTCCAGCTCTCGTGTCTCGCAGCCTTCCATATCTCCAGTTGGGCATATAATGTACTTCCAGCCTATAACAATAACATAAACGTTTGTTACTGCTGAGTTGACTGGTAGGGAATGCCTTTGGGCATTAAGTCCGCCCTCTATCACCTGTATTACTTAAGGTTGGCAATAAATATAAATAAATAAATATTAAAGTCAAAGTCAAGTCAAAGTCAAATATCTTTATTCAATATAGAAGCATTCACTTACTTATTGATAGTCAAAAAACTCTACCACCGGTTCGGAAGGTAAGCCACTGACCTGAGAAGAACCCGCGTAAGAAACTCAGCGGGACATTTTTTTCTTTTTTTTTTTACTTGCCAAAAAAATTACAAATATGTGTACAATTATTAAACTCCACTTGAAAGAGCCTGGAGCGATCAATTCATTTCCAGAGTGTGTTATCATTCATATAATCACTAATACTATAATAGCCATTAACACACAAACGTTCCTTTACAAGTTTTTTGAATTTAGCAACGGATTCATTTTGAACGTTTTCTGGGATTTTGTTGTAAAAGCGTATACATTGTCCCATAAAAGATTTACTTATTCTAAGCAATCTAGTTGAGGGTAGAACTAATTTATGCTTGTTCCTAGTATTTACATCATGCACATTACTAAATCTTGAAAAGTCATTCTTATTTTTGTGGACATACATAACATTAGCAAGTATGTACTGAGAAGCTACAGTCAATATTTTTATTTCTTTAAACAGGTTTCTTAGTGAGTCTTTGGGGCCCAGGTATAAACCGCTCGAATAGCTCTCTTTTGCAGGATGAAAATAGTATTTATGTCGGCTGCATTTCCCCAAAGTAGAATGCCATAAGACATTATACTGTGGAAATAGCTAAAATATACCAGACGAGCCGTATCGACATCAATCAACTGTCTAATTTTTTTGACTGCAAAGTCTGCTGAGCTAAGTCTACTCGACAGTTTATTAATATGGGGGCCCCACTGCAATTTGGCATCTACGGTTATGCCAAGAAATACAGTCGAGTCAATGAGGTCTAACGCTTCCCCATGTAAAATACATCAGTTTTTACACTTTTTTACGTTGGGAGTTGTAAATTTAATACATTTCGTTTTTTTACTATTCAACATTAAGTTATTAGCACTAAACCAATGCACTACAGTGGAGAGAGTATTGTTAACGTCGTCATAATTTGAAGAATGTCGTTTAACTTTAAAAATTAAAGAAGTATCATCAGCAAACAATACTATCTCATGATCATTATTTACAAGATAGGGCAGGTCATTTATGTAGATGAGGAAGAGAAAAGGCCCCAGAATAGATCCCTGTGGAACCCCCATACTTACCAGGGCCCCGGGAGATCTCTTGCCATTCACGTCAACTCTCTGAACACGATAGCTCAAGTACGATGTCAGAAGATTGAGTGCGGCATCTCTTATACCATAGTGGTGTAGTTTTCTGACCAGAGTGTCATGCTGTACACAATCAAATGCTTTGGTTAAGTCACAGAATATGCCTAAGGCATCCTGTGACTCTTCCCAGGCTTCAAAAATATTCTTCACAAGCTGGATACCCGCATCTGTTGTTGAGCGACCCCTAGTAAATCCATATTGCTTGTTATGCAGCAATTTATGTGTACTAAAATGGAGTAACATTTGATTCAAAATAATTTTTTCAAAAATTTTACTAAGAGTTGGTAGTACTGAAATAGGTCTAAAATTGCTGGGGTCAGAAGTACTACCAGATTTGAACACCGGAATAATCTTACTATGTTTCATAAGGTCAGGAAACTCGCCACGTTCAATACAAATATTAAAAATAGTTGCTAAGTAAGGTGAGACTACATCAATTATAAAACTGATCACCTTGACAGAGATCCCCCATAGATCAGCAGATTAACTTATTGATTCAATGTAATAGAGGTGTCATAATTAAAGGCTAGACATTTAACTGAAAGTATGCCTATCACTAATTGTACCATGATAAATCAATAACAATATAAATACATACATAGTTCAATGCTTTTTTACGATTTATCATTAGATCAACTCGTTATTAAATGCTACTATAACTTAAGCAGGTATTAGCTTTTAACCTTTTAGTATGATTCTATTTTAAAAGATTCTCTACAAGTCCGAGCAAATGTGTGGTGCAATAGATAATATTAATTAATACAAACATTGATTGAGCATGGGCAACGCCCAACCGAACTTGCTACCAACCGGATTCAGTATTCTCAACTCCCTGTTTAGATTTGCATTCTTGTTTATTGTATCATATGAAGCTATGGCGAAATTTTGTCTATCAATTTGAATTGAATTGAAAACCAAGAATTAAAATTACAGACCAATTGTTTGTTTTGTGTCTAAGAACGGCTAGAATGGTGCAAACGTTAGAATATTTTTGCAACTAGAAGAATGTGTTCCAAATCAAAAAATATGATTTTTGGACATTAGCGATATCGATTTAGGTACATGATAAAATGTCCCCGTAATTAGATTACAATAGTATTACTTAATCTAATGAACTATGTCTATCTTATCTTAACTATATATAAATATAGGCATTGAGTTAGCATGGTACAATTAGTGATAGGGATAGCTTCAGTTAAATGTGTTGGCCTTTAATACACTCATTGTATAAGAGAAAAAGCTGAAATTGAAGATGAGCCGAGATATTAGATCAGAAAGGCGAGTGTATAATGCGAGTTGGTAGAAAAGGGCATTTTCCTCCGGGTGTCTCCTAACTGTGGAGCACTGCCTACTCCCGCAAGGCATTGTTCAAAATCGAACGGTTCGATTTGTATGCAAACAAGTGCGGTGAGCTTGCGACGATGGTGGACTTTCATCGCGGTGAAAGTCCCGAGCGGCGGCGCGTGCTATGACGACAATCTGCCTACCCATTTGACAGATTAGGACGGTGTCACACCAATTCCACCGCTATTGATATTTCGTCCCACATACAAAAGGGTGTGCAAACTAAACATTGAGATTCTTTTTAAATAATGAGCGATAATAATATACAGTGAAAAGTTAGTTGAAAAATTCGTTGAGAACTGCTAAAAAAATTCTGATGGGTGAATAATTAGCTTCTTATTAATACATTTCTAAGCAAGATTTAATGAAAACTTGTCATTTTTCAATCGATCATAAAACTAAACATGTATAATTATGTCACCGCCACTAATGAGTGCTTCGGTAAACTATAAGTTAATAAATAGAGTCTAATGAGGTTGTTTTCTCAACTAAGTCTATTAATTAAATAACGAACTGTTACATCGTTATAACGTAAGTTACGATTATTTCTTTTAGCTGACGACACTGTTAATAACTTTTCCGACTGTCACAATGACAGCCATTTCATGGCATAGCCTTAACTGGCATGGCAGATTATTCATGGTAGATGCTTGTACGTGTAAGCACGATTATAATACTTGTCACATAAAATGTTTCTATTCTAACCGGGGCTTGTGAATCCTAGCCCGTAATATATTATCCATATTAACTAATTATTACATGCTAGTTCCATTTTGCAGACGGATTTCCTCTTCTAGCGACGTCCCGTTACAATGGGACTTTACTGACATAACAAAAGGAAACTATCATCCAGCAGGCAGTGAAAGGGAACCTGAACTGGATGTAAATTTCCCCATATTATGTAAACAAGCCAAGTATAATTTTGTGATCGATAGTGACTTCATACAAATTCCTAAAAAAAATTGCTTGGTCATACATGTTTCGAGCAATGGAAAGAACAAAAACTGTGGTAGGGCCATGCAACAGCTTCTGGATAATATAATGGACAAACTCGAACGGGGAAGTACCTACGTTAATTTTTGCGTTACTTCATTAAAATATTGAAAATGTATCTAAAATCCTTCATGTGTTACAGACATCCATGGGCATTACTTAACATCATTTGAAAAACATTTACAAACAAACACACAGTGTCTGCACGAGTTTTACTTTTTTCCATTGTTTGCTGGCCTATTTACACGTACTATTCACTTTGCGCAGCAGATTTTTGTTTTTATCTTTCATGCTGTAACAAGTCTCTCAAGTAACGCGAATTATGTATGAGAAACATTCGCTAAGTAATTATTAAACTTACAAAGTTGTAACATGTTTAAAATTTACAACACTATATTTTTATGTTATTGCTTAACAATTAGAAAACCTTCCATTGTGTATAACTCAAAACAAATGTGATGTACGTTAATTAATTGTCTTTAACGCCATAAATTCAGAAGCGCTTGTTACCTCTGGTTCTTTGGTATGATGATCAGTGCAAATGATCTAGAGGTTTTAAGAAATCCACCCTTATGGTGGTAATTAAAGAATTCGTGTTCTATGCAGTGTTAACAAAAAATCTAGTGTATCATTAATAGTCGTCACTTATGGTAAAACACGTAAATATAACTTTTATTACTCAAAAATATTAAAATGCAATAAATGTTATAACTTCATATTTTATTTATAAACTGTATTTTAGACATTTTTTCATTTATCTGCGACACAATTAGATAACAACGAACTTTGCTCTTCTGCAATGTAGAATGGAATGTGGAATTGGTACTGTTTTATAATAATTACCACTTGTTGTTTTGATTACATGTTCAGTGTTTACATCCTCTTATCGGCAGCACGAGTGTCATACTGCGTTTTGATATAGACTGCCCTCAACAGTATCCACGGTCATCGACTAGAACGATGATATAATTATTTATTTAAAAAATGTGAGTGCGGAGATTATGATAATTACCGTTATTATAATTGAGTTAAAAGATTACAGGCCCACCTCTTGGTAACTTTTTTGTTGACCTCAAGTAAATCAACAGAATTTAGGTTGTCAACATACAAAACGAGTAATATTTGATGTAGTTGTTTCTTTTAAAGTACTTTTGCTTAACACATTAATGACACATATTCAAGTACTTTTTCATTTTATATCATATGGAATAGAGCTGTATATTTGTGTAAAATTTAATAAGATATTCGTTATTAAATCACCTATAAAATTAACCTATAAAAAATGGTCAGATTTTATCAGAAAACTATTTTTTCAAATTTTTTTTGAGTAAATATCTCACATCGTCTTTCCTACGCACTTGCAGGTCTCTTCACTTGGACCGATCCAAATCATCTTCTACTACCGTATTATAAGCATAATTATTAACTGAATTATCATTTTAATGACAATGTCCCTTTTATCAACAATAAGAAACATTTGCTGCGATGGGTTCTCTCCGTCGTTTACGTTCTTTTCTTCCCATTCCAACTAAAATTATGCTAGCACAATCCTTACTCCTGTCCATTCTCGATTATGCGGATGCAAGCTATCTTGATTTAACCGAAGAACAACTAAATAAACTTGAGCGTATTCAAAAATTTAGCCATTAGGTTCATATTTGGTTTACGCAAATATGATCACGTTTCCGAATTTCGTTCAATGCTCAAGTGGTTACCCATTCGTTTTCGCCGGAATCTACACACTGTCTCTCTTCTGTACTGTGTATTATTTAACCCTAGGAATCCAAGCTATTTAAAGGAACACTTTAAGTTTCTTGGCCATACCCATCCAGAACGAGTTCTGCGATCAGCTGAAGATCTAATTCTAGCACCACATGCGTACAAAACTAAATATGATAAGAACTCCTTTACAGTTAAGGCCATCTGCTTATGGAATGAACTTCCTCAGCAAATTCGTCGTTTGAAGACGCTAGACAAGTTTAAAATTGACGTAAAACAACATTATCTATCGCCTTGTAATCCATAGTTTTTAATGGCAATATTCAGATTTAATTCTTCTCTCGTGTATTTATTTATATATATTATATATTTATTTATGTTTATGTATGTTTATTATAATTTTGTTTAACTTATTATATTTAAGTCTATTTTGGTATTAAGTAAGTTTATTAAGCACACCACCTCACACTATTCATTAGTTTATTTTTCCTCGTCCTAAGGTTGTCTGGAAGAGATCGCTTTTTAGCGATAAGACCGCCTTATTGTAGCTAGCTTTTAAGACTTATTTCATACTAATTGTATCAAATTCTTTGTGGTGTACAATAAAGTATATAATAATAATAATAATATGACATGTGGGGTGGTGTGCCGACTGAAATTATCCCGATAGTCGTTTCTGCCAATGGGTTCATCCCAGTCAGCCTCTCTAAATATCTGAGGCGACTGGGACTCCGGGACGGATCGCTCCAAGCTCAAATGCAGAAGGCGGTGCTCCTCGATACCGCCCGCATCGTCCGCCGCTTTCTCTCCCTTTCGCCCTAACCCTCGGCCGTTTGGTCTCCCCTGCCGAGGGCTTCCGTCTGGTTGGGTCCTATTTATATATGTATTATATAAAATATTTATATATATATGTTTATTTTTATCCATAATATTTATTTTATGTATGCAATATATATCTATATTTTTATTTTTATTTATAAACCCAACCAGACGAGGAAACAAATGAATATCCCCCCATAATAATAAGAAACATAATTTTTATCGACGGTCGGCGTATTATTTAAAGTCATCCTTATTCATACCTTATTTTAATTTAAAGTCATCGTCTTTCCTCATTGTAAGGGTTTGATAATTTTCGTTAATAATGAGACCGTGATGTTGTTTTCTTACCTGTGGAGCTCTACGGTTGAACTCTTCCTCCGTGAGGGCGACTAACGCTGCTCCATCCATTGAGAAGTACTCGGCTGGAACCATTGGTAGGTTGAAGTGTTGCAGTGTGAACATCACCCAAGACTTCACGTCATCGGCACTCCATTGCATTGGATCTGATAGACGATAAATTCCAATTAGAATATATTAATTCAAACTCTTTAAAACATTACCGTGCTGTTGGATAGAACTAGTCTGTGTTGATAAAGTTAGTCATTTGTATAAAGCACTAATACTCGTCACAGCTATTAGTCGAACACCCTGCTTAGATGTCTACAATTTAGTTACCATGCCCTAAAATTATTAGGCCATCAAATGAAATAGTGCTTGAAGTAAATTTTGATATTAAAACATTTGAAAATAATAAATAATAAAACATCAAAGTTAAAGCTATACCCATGTTTGTGTATAGTTTTATAAAAAAATGCAGTGCAATAATCTGTCAATAATGAAAATACAAACGGCAAAGACGAGACATAATTAAAAGTGATTAGTTACAGAGATCATCAATAATATCAGAAACCAAATTACGTAATCAACTGCTAGGATGAGAAGTTCTCGGAATTACGAACAAACAATTATGTGCATAAGCAGAAACTAACGCGGGTCGTACTTAGAAATACTTGATTTTTTAACGCGTTTGCAATGAGGATTACGTCATCAATATACTGCCGTCACAGTGAAGCGCGCGTATTGTCAGTATAGTCCTACTGTTTAAATTGTGATCAAATCCCAATCCCGGGAAAAGCAAGGTCATAAAAAGATGATAAATTCGCTGTCACCTTAAATCCGAAACAAACAACTACTTATTTTTAGTTTTTAATAACGTATTTGTTAACTTCCCACCTTAGGCGGTGGTCGAAAAAACGTCTTAAAATAAATATGAAATGAGTATGAAGAGTTGCGATACTTGCGATTGCGGTAAATAGCTTGATAGCCTTATTTTTTTACTAAATTCTATCTTACAACATTGTTGTAAGATAGAATTTAGTTTCAAACACACGTGATACACGTGTATCGTATTTTAATGTAAAACGATGACTTAAAGCAATAAGACATGTTGATGACTCACCAGGTGAGATTCCAAGTACGGTACAGGTATTGTCCACATCTCGTTTGGACTGTTCGATTGCCATCGAGAGCACACGGTCTATGTCTGGGGCTACTAGTGCATCGTCGCCAGTTCCGCTCGCACCGCCACTACTTTCTTCCATCTTCACACTGCCCAATTCTAAAGGAATAGGCCTGAGGTTCAGCCGCTTCTGGAATGATGTGTCTTCAAGGGCTGATCTTAGTAGAATGTGATCCCGAGGCTCCTCCACTTCAAGTTTAGGTGTGATGTACGTATGCTGGACACTTTCTTGCAGTATTTGATTCTCTTTCAACAACTCTTCGATGTCTATATAATCTTCGTGATGTGAGACCGGTGAAGAATATTGATTGTGACTGCTGTAGGAAACGCAGGAACCCGAAGGCGAAAGGGGATAGGGAGAAGCGAATTCTGGGACGGACAATCTGTTCGGTTCCTCCTTGACATAGACTGGTGGGGAGTACTGAAAAGAGTTGTAGGGCGAGGGTGGTTGCAACGCCACCGTGGGAATGGATCCTTCGTCGGACGAAGGAGACGGTGTTGGGTAGCCCTCGAAATCGTACAATCGCTCTAGGAAGCCGTTGTTGTCCTCGGGATAAGGAGGGGGCGGCTTCGCGTGTGGATTAGGAGGGGAATGCAACATCGGTTCTGGAGGGGAGGCGGCGCCCAATATGCGCAACAGATGATGAATATCCGCCGGCGAGGCTGGAACAGTTCTTTCACCCTGGGAGGCTGACGGCGGGCTACACCCGGATCGAGGTACTGTCTGTGGCATCTGCGAACAAAAAGTTAAATACTTTATTTCAAGCGCCACAAATTTACGCTCCAATAATAATTGACCTGTCTTGTATGTACAACTATAGTCTCGCCAATTTTACCCAATAGGCATATGGAGAACTAATCGCAAATACATTAGGCTGCCGCTAGCTTACGTCACGGCGAACCATTTGACGCGCAGCCAGATGTCTCAAGCATAACATTCTCTTCAGTTTCACGACTTGTTTATTTATCTAAACGTCAAAGAATTCTAAATTTAGGTGTGACTAATGACTCCAGTTCTAATATTAAATCGTTTAACAGCGTTGCATGGAAACAACATGTTTCTTCATTGAAATTTTACAATTAATAAATTCGAATAGCTTGTTAAACTTTGAAGCGAGACGAAGGGGGCAAGAAATTGCAAATTACTTTTGAGTAATTTTTAACGCTGTTGAATCGAATCCTAAAGAAATCTTCCAGAAATATTTCCCTTAAATGAATTAATTTCAATATTAGGTACTTAAAGCAACGAAAGTCCAATCACATCTACTAAAGGAGCTATCTCCAGGTTGGCAGGCAGATATTTAAGATAATCGAACGCAGACAAGTGTTTTCTTGCATGCGTAATATTTTTTGTTATAAGAACAATGTGTTTCCTCCCACGTAACAGGTCGACGTAATTGTTGACTGCAATCATACATTTCCAACTATGGCGTGGGAACGACGATGAGCGATAAATGAATATCTATTGCAATTGATGAAGAACGTTTATAACCATAGTAGCAGCAATCGCGACCAATTTATTACCAACAAAATTGGCTCGTAAGGTTAAGATTACGCAAGATTTATCATGAGATCTGACTTTTGTTCGACTATTATTTCACCTACCGGTGAATTGAGATGTTTTCGTAGAACATAATATTCAAATACAATATATTTGAAACACTATGACTGGCTACATCGCAAAACTCTACGAAAAAAAAACACGACGTGAATAAAATTTACATACGCCGAAGATGGCGAGTAAAGTTTAAATCATAGCGTCAATCGTAACAACGATTCATTTGATGTATGAAAATAATCTTATTTGGGTTCTAGAATATCGTATGAATAAAACAATTCGCTCTTTTGATAGGTTATGCAGAGCATATCTAAGTTGATGATGTTTTTAACAAAGGCAAAAAAAGAAGCAGGGAATGAATAAATGAATAAAACTGTAGACATTTCAAAGTTATGCGAGGTATGCGGAAATATTTACGATTTATAAAAACGTGGCGGTCCAATATCATGAGGAACGGATATTGTTTGCACCGAATGTTTTACGCTATTGAGTCGTGATGTCATGTGTCATAACTTTATGATCATGCTTCGGTATTTTATATTGAAAAGGTGAATTTACGATAGCTTGTAAAATAAATACCAAAATTTATGAAACAAATCTCCTTAGCGTAACTTATCTCGCGCCGTTCGACCGCAAAAGTCAACGAACTAAAATTACCGTTTATTTATTTTATTTATTTACACTTTATGCACAATCTAGTACAAAGGCGGACTTAATGCCAAAAGCATTTTCTACCAGTCAACCTTAGGGTGGTGTCGAGATATCGAGGTAGGTGCACAGATATAATGTGTAGAACGATGACGGGTTATTCACACACTAAACAAAAATAACATTATATATATATATATATACATAAAATAAAATATACATAAATACTATACAATATATATATCCACAATGTAACATATACCATAAAAATAAATGTAATATAATAATATATAAAAGACGCTGTTGGCTATTAAAGACGATACTCTCGTTTCAATTATAGTATATCTAATCTGATTGTTTATATTCTAAATACTATTAATTATAACATCTCATATGATGATTAGTTATAGTCTAAATATTATAAATTTGATTGCCAAAGTTATATATTTTCGTAGGGGTATGACTGGCAACAGAGTTTTACATCGATTCAACCCATGCACTGCGTGACCGGTCTCAGTGGCCGTTGCTACAATTTCAATGAGACCTTGGGTTTTTTTCGAGAACCGACAACGCCTAAAAGCCTTTTAGCACGGAATTGACGAGACCAACATACCCAGTCCATGATCACCTGTACTTTTCAGACAAGTCGCATCCGTATCCTATATTATGATACGTAAAAAACTAACCATGTACACTATAAAAAAATAAATCAATACATTTTTAAAAGGTTCAAAGTTCATAAAATATAAATGTTTATTTGTAATTAAAATGCTAAGTTCATAACCCAACAAACATTTACTACAAATTTACAGGACAGTAATAGTAGCATAATCATGTCCCAGGTCTACACACGTAGCATCGCTATCAAGTGTAATAGAACGGACAAAGTTTAGAGCGAAATTTTTGCATAATCAAACAATAACGAACCCAGTCTCGTTACAAACTAGATGTCTCAAGCAGATTAACTCAAATTGGCCATTAGTCTGAATACACCGTGCCTCAAAGTAATTTATATCCTCCATTACCTGGTGCAAGCTAATAAGAACTTTATGTGATAGTCGCAAACATTAAAATTGTCTGAAGCGGCATGGGATGTATCAACAGAATCCGCTGCGTACTGTAACCTTCTAACTCCCTTTATTCCGCCAAGACTACAGCCGAGTTAATAATACAACTTCTTGAACAAAACACCATAACATACTAGCAACTCAAATATCAACTAACTCTACGACTCCTTTGTGTTTAATTGACTTCACGCAAAGAAAACTAGGATTGACATCATGAACACACGAAACGAGACATCGAATCAGCAATCGCCGATTGCCTAATCTCAACTCACGTGCGCCTCCGGTAATGTATCCGTTCGGAATGTCACAGTACAAATATAAAGCCGCACTCACACGTCCGCTGGAACGTCAGCCGGGGTGAGGTCGAGGCGCGTAACGTTTTTTTAAGCGACTCTACGCGGTCGGGGTAGAGTCGGCGCGGGGTTGGCGCTCCGTCCGCGAAGGTTAGGTTTTTTGGTCCATGTTGGCGCGTGTGCGCCGTGAGTAGATCACGCCACCACTGAGCCCGCCGTCCGCGCACCGTGGCTTTGACTCAATGAACGCCTGCGTCACATCGGGAAGTACGCGCTACGGTGCCAATATCGAAAACTTAATAGAGTCTGCATCAAACACAATGCGTTACGTTACGGCGGACGTCACGCCGTCGACCGATCAATTGCACGCGTGTAACGCTGACGTTTGCGTAAAGAGAAAATTAATCTGGTTCCTTAATTTGTTCTCCCACTCCGCCTTGCCTACTGTTTTTTTCTCTGATGTAGAGCGCAACGCGAAAACTCACTTACTTAAAGTATAGGACGTGTGAATATATTTTTCTTTTATTTATGTTAAAAAAAAATTGCCGTTATTTTAGGATAACATTATCCTGTGTTGTAAGGACCAGATGCGAAACAACTATCTGTGGGTCACACAAATCGTTGTCCCGTGTGGGAATCGAATCCACACCCCCCGGCACTGAAGCGAATACCATGGCAACTGCGCCATGGAGTCTTTTCTTTTAATTATAGATTATTTACTACTATTTTCGGTAAGACTATTTGATATTATGCTAGTCTCTACAAGTAAAAAGCTATTATATTATATATCATTCACGTTACTAAATAAAGTATTATCTCGATATATTCTTTGACCACTTGTAAATCCTAGTCAATTTACCAATAATAGTGGAATTATCATAATAGTTATACCACACATACATATATCACTGTTACATAGTAATATATGAATTTTTAAATCATTAAGTTTTATGACTTCAGTTTAATTTGTACATCGAGCAAGTACGTACATAACTAATATAAATTAATCGTTAATTTTCATTCGGGATTTTATCCAAAAATTTCAAGAGTAAAATCTTTTCATTCTGAATTTGGATAAAAAAGAACATATGAATCCATGAAAATGATTTATTTTAATGACCCAAATATTGATGGCATTTCACTAAATTTTTAACCGACTTTAAAAAAGGAGGTGGTTTCTCAACTAGACCGTATATATTTTTATTTTTTTATGTGTGTTCGCGGATAATTTCGTCGTTTATGAGCCGATTTTGATGATTATTTTTTTATCAGAAAGCAGGTGTCCCAAGGGTGGTACCATGATAAAGAAACCCGGATCTGAAGATGGCATCCCAGAGAAATCGAGGGCCGCATTGAATTCTATAGGTATTAACAATGTTTTTAATTTTCTGATTGAAGTTTTTTTTTTGTTAAAAATTATACTCGTATAAAATGTTATGATCTTGTTGTCCATTACTGAAAATAAACCCGTGTTTACTTTTTAAACTGTCTAATAAGTGATGACGTCAACGGTGGCGCGACTTCCTCACTTCATTCATAGTTTAATTATAACGCTACGTATAAGTAGCACACACACGCATACATTTGAACACGTTTACATTTGAACACACACGTAGAGCAATGACGCCTGGGCACGTGGGAAAAACTTTAGGTCGTGATATAATTGTTTATAAACACAGTCGGCAACGCAATATGACATATGATTCACGAGATGTACAAACCATAATAGTCTTAATCACGGTTGAGCAAAGACCTAAACGACTTGAAGGTTTTATCAAGGCACGTTCAACTTAAGCGGCCTGTGTGTATTTAAACATCTGTTCTGAGAAATTGTTATGTACGTAATCTCGGTGAAGAATAATTTAACCGATTATACGTTGGCTATTATTGAAATATTTTACTTCTTTAATCGTTTGAGGCTTGACAACCGTTTATGTCTCATAAATTTCTTATTTCTCTCTGGTTCAGATATCTATTACTATTCTGAAAATATTTTATTACTTATATTCCTGATAAATTTGATGATTAAAAAGCATAAGTAATGGTAATAAGGATTGGTACTAAGGTAGAAAGGACTTTCTATAATATCGTTACTTATCTATTAATAAATGAAAATGAGTTTTATATGATGATCAAAACAGGTCCAGATTTTTATTAACAAAAAACAAAACCGACTTTAAATACCTCGCTCTGTATTCATTTTGTAATTGATTTTCGTGAGTTCCCTATGTATCTCCGGAGCTCAAGATACAATACCAATGAAATAAGTATGGGACCACATGGCTAGCAGGAGATTTTAAACAATAAAAAAAAGGTTAAAATATGTAGAAAAAGTGCGAAAAGATTGTCGCCGTTGTGGGAATCGAACCCACTAGCCACTGAGCTAAACGGCAAAGCAAAACAGCGTCAGGCCGCGAATGCCGAAGACGTGGGTTCGATTCCCAGAACGGCGACAATCTTTTCGCACTTTTTCTACATATTTTAATGTTCAATCTTAAGTGCAAAGATTAGCACTATAAACAATTTAAATTTCTAATAAAAAAAAGGTTCAAAATTGGTTCACTCAGTAGACATACAAACATAAAAAAAATACACAGTCGTATTGAAAACCTCCTCCTTTTTTTAAGTCGGTTGAAAAGGAGGATCTCCGTTGCCGTGGGAAATGCTATTTGCATATCAAATAAGCCTTATTTAGTAACACCATGACTCAATTCAGAAATCCCAAGTTCTAAAACTAGCCGCGTCGAATGCAACTCGTAATTCCCAGACCGTGGCCAATGTTTGATTCGACTATTGCTACACTTAGGCTACGCGACAAACGAAACGCGTTTGTTCCATACTTTAGACATCGACGAGTTCTGTCGCCTAAGGTTTTCCTTAAGCAACGGAAGTCGCAAGTGCCACAACTTGGCAAGTGTTACAAAAATGCATTTGATAAAAATGGATTTTCAGATTTCCTATGCCGTTAAATATAAGCAATGTTATTAATAAAAGATAATAATTTTCCACTCAAAACATAGAACATTAATAAGGTATGCTTAACTTAAGAGTTTTCTTGTAAACTTCAGAAATCATAAATTCATAATACTGCACGTTGAATTTTAGTTTACTTTGCTCAGTTTTCTATCATTTTATTTTCTGAAACGTACATAGGAGTCAATTTCAATCGAAACATCATAAACTATGCAAATGGTTTTTTAATTATTATTTGAGCAATATTTTTCTTTTTGGCGTCATTAATTAATGTGTGATGCACTAAATTAACTAACCGACTTGAAGAAAAGGTTAAATGCAATGTTGTTGATATTAAATACAGGTTAGCTGACCTGTAATTGAATAAAAGTAAATGAAATCAGAACTTCTATTACTCGTACAAGACTTAGTTTAATCTTCAGACGTATACTATTACAGTTTAAACATTAAAATTAACTCTACTTACATGTGTGGTAGCCCTATTAGATCTATAGATCTCTTTATTTATGTAACAGTTACGCATTCTGACCCCCTAAATGATTCAACTACTGCCGTCATGCAAAATTGTTTTTAATTTACAAACGTCAAATTATTTTAATCCATCATATCCACTATCACTTTACGTTGATTCACTGCCACTCAAATTTCACTTAATTATGAAATAAAAACGGTAGATAACGCATAACAATCATCTGATTGTAGTGCATCGGCACTGCAGTAAAATTAAAATTGAAAAACAAGCGACTATAATCTTTAATCGTAAAGACTATGACGTCAATGCATTTTAAAAGTGTAGAGATAAAGGTGCCATATATTGTTATCAATAATAATAATAGCTATCATTCTTGCTCACTTCAAAAATATTTACAAACAAATTTTTAACATAGTTTATCGTTCATATTAATTTTCAATTATTATCATAATAATAGCCTGAGGTCAAGAAGATGGCAAACGCCAATAACCGCTGCCCATGGGCCTTTGCTAGGGTTAGGGTTTGCCATAGGGTTGCAGAGGCGGTTCCACCTTTTAAAAAAATTGGGCTCCACTTCACGCTGGTCTTCTGTGGGTCGTGGTACTTCACCTATTAGACCTGCCCCGTAATGCAACAGACGGTTGTTTGTCCCTACCACAGTCTTGTACCTTGCATTAACTGATGTTTTTGCTTTCAGTCCCGAGACTATTAAAGCGTCATCTGACGCAGAACCGGTGGGCTAGGCAGAACCCACGGATTTGGGTCTTACCACAGTGAAAAGCTTATTGGTTAATCATTTATATTTTACGTATCATTTCCTATATCCTTTATAAACGAGCCGCGATAGCTCAGTGTCCAGGCGCTTGCCCTTAATTCAATATACTCGAACAACCTGAGTTCGATCCCCGGAGCCGGCACCAATGATATTATTAATTTTAAATGCTAACTTATCACGTGCTCAGCGATGTAGGAAAACATCGTGAGGAAACCTGCATATTTTCGAAATAATAACAAAAATAATATTTCGACGATATGTGAAGTCTGCCAATCCACAGTGGGTGTACGTGGTGGACTATGCCCTAATATCTTCTGCATAGAGGAGACTTATGCCCAGCAGTGAAACATGTATAGGCTGTTACTTTACTTAATAAAATAACATGTCCTTAGTCACTACAAAACAGATCCAACATTTAATTCGAAGAGGCCTCATGTGTATTGAAAACATTTCCATTTTATGATATGCAGTTGGCGCGCACAGAATATTAAGAACCTATCACGTAGTTGTTAAGCTGTTGCAGACACATTGTGCACACTTATGTAAGCGGGAATGCCGACTGACTAACGCGAAACATCATTATCCATTCATAACTAAAGCCCACGAACGGCGGCTGTCATGGCGGTGCAAAAAATAAGTGGACCTTGGGGTTTTGAACGATCTATTTCGAGTACTATATTCATTCCTCCATCATAATAATAGTGATCGTGTTTCGGCAGGAACTATTTTCGTTGGTTTCAAACTTATTAAAGTACTTACTTAGTATATACATTGGCTTCTCCATCTATAACCGTCATCATTAACTTCAAAATTTCATCTTATATAAAATAAGTTTAAAACCTTAATTATATATGAATAATATAAAACATCTTTAGTTCGCTTTTTACAAGTACATAGTATCTTGGCATTATGACTTTTTTAGTATATGTTAATATAAAACATCTGTTCGAGGAAATAAAAGTAATAGAACTGTCTTTAAATTGGTAATATGAGATATTTGTGTCAAATACGAAAGGCAAATACGAAAAGGTTACTACAGGTCGAACATATTTTGTTAAACATAATGAAAAAAAAATTAATTAATAGAATAAATTAATAAAGAAGAAAATTATTGGCTACTTTTAAGATAATAAATAATAAGAGAATAATAAATTACCTGTAAATAAATTTTACTCTCGCAAATTTCTTTGAAAAGCACTTCACATTTCCGAGTTAAAATCATTTGAACCCTATTATTAAAGCGATGCTAACGAGTTGGGATTCGACCGATAATTTTACCGAATTTTAGGATATAAACTACGTTCGTGACTTTCGTATAATACTATTAATCGATAAAGCTTAAATGGACACTTTTTCTATATCTTTTACTTTTATCACAATAAAGCATGCTCTTATCGGGTGCGAAGTTATCTTTGTGAGCAAAGTTCATGTGTTATAGATAAGATATTTCATTTTTTAAATAACGTTATCTTTTAGTGTCATTTTATAATGCGCTAGAAAAAAAAATACAATACACGATGACCTGCAATATAACTAGTATTACGAGTACATTGGTGACAAATAGAAATTCGCCGTGTGAATAATGCTTGAAAAAAATATATTTTAAGAAAAGTAAGGTTAATATTTCAGTTAATATTTTAATACCATCGCTAAGAACGTTCAATGGTAAACCACTGAAAGTATTGATAGAACACTAACTATGATTCTATCTTGTCCTATGATCCTATTACCCTATCGTGTGGGTATTGCATAAAAGGTATGATTATGGAATTCCAAAATCGCTGGAATGAACCGAAAACAGTTAACATGCTCTTTTTATGACAAGTGGTTATTGATTTCCTAAAATTATTTTCCGAACTAAATCTATTTTCTTAACGGAGTAAAATACCGCTGATAGTTACAATATCAATATAATTCAATTATCACAATTTCTTGTTAAAAAAAATACTACATTTCAATGAAAAAGGCTGCCCCGAATTTGCCGATCATCTATTAAGAAAACTTTCGTGGCATTTTACAGTTTATTCTGCGTATCGTTATAATAAAAGTATCTGTTTGTGTAATAATGTCGAATATTTTTCTTTATAACCCTCATTTTTTTTATAGATTATCATAGATTTTAAGTAGTGTTGAAATATATCAAAATCAAAACACTAGGCAACTTTTGCGTACTTAACATTTTGAACTGATTAATAAAGTTATGTACCACACTTATTGTCTTAATCTTATAACCATTTGCGATTGTTTTAAATCGAATATAATTTAAGAGGTCTACTTAGATACCTTTTATAAGACAGCGGCGTCAAGTTGAGTTGTCCGAGAGATTGAAACCGGTCGCCAAGGCCTCTGGTTTTCCCGCTCAAGCGTCGCTGTCAAACAAGATGGCGGATTATGTGCACACATTCACGTACACCTCCTTGCTGCAGTGCAAACGATTTTGTGAGGCTTTGGCACGGAACAAGAGCGATATTCGCTTGTACGAAAATTTTCGTTGTGTGCCGGTAATCTTTAAAGAAATCATTTGTATACTCGTTCAAATTTATTGTTTTGCAACCTTTTTGTCGCATAAGGTGAACTTAAATTGTGCTAATAAATACAACTTCTGTAAAGACTAAATTGTAAAGTGCAGTATTCACGTTAGTAAATTATTGATGATGTTTATTTAAGATTTCATGGTTAAAAAAATATTTTGTAACGTTTTTGAATATTGAATTTGTCCGTAAAAAGATTTCTGAATCTGTAGCTCATTTTTATAAACGCGTTTAATAAACTTCTTAACATTGCTAAGAAAAACTTCTTATTTTTACTTCGAGCACCGTAGCTGAGTCTACGACGTGATCGTGTCGAATTAGAAAAGATTTAAGACTAAAGAATAAAATTTCAAACAGAAGAACTTTACTTTGGCATCGATTAATTTTTATTGCAATAAAAAATCCTGACCAATTAGTTTTGAGTGAGATGCTCGTAACATTTACCATTTTCGATCTTATTAACATGTTCCTGTAATATTTTAGAGACAAAAAATTTATGGCTTTTTGCTCTCAAATCATTTAGATTGGTCGACGAGAACCAAAGGATTTCGACCTTTAACTAATTATCGTAATAGTTACCTAAAAAAATCGCTTACTAATGTAGAGAGAATTCATGATTGAAACATATTAAAGGTGCAATTTAGTAAGTGACTAATGTTTTCAGTTTTACTCATGGAGTTTCAATTTAGTTTTCTAAGTTTTTGACCAATTAGAAGAAAAAGAAACTGAGACTTTTCATCAACATTGTACCACATCGTCGTTGAGTACACAACAAAGACATGCCCCGCAGCTAACTACGGTCGGTATTTAAAACAAAACAATGAACGAGCTTAATGTATTCAAAATGAGTGACATTTAACGGCGGCAAGGCCGTAATATAACTATTGGTAACATAATAACACCGTGACGCAAGCAGCCCGTTTCCCTTTCACCGCGGCGATTGGCCCAAGTTGGTATTATTAAACAAAATCGGTACCGAGCACCGTACCTACTTCGGGTACATTCGTCGGCGCTGCACTGGCTCAAGTGCCAATTAATTTATAGATACGAATTATTACGCGGATTCTGGGTTTCCCTTTGTGCATAATAGTTATATCATATCGATCGCATTGTGTCCTACATACCGCTGGCAATTAATTGGAAATGGAGGACGGATTTGATTTTGTTTAGGAATAATTGTCCGGTATTATATAATGAATATTCATCGAGAGGCGCGATCATGCAAGGGTTTAGCCAGATGTTCGTAGAAACGGTTGTGATTTAAGCTCTTTGTATTAGTAGTATAACAACTTCTGATTAAACGACAACGGATGTACCGTTTTCATTAAATAATTTTGAGAAAAGCTGTAATATTTTTTAAATAAAAATAATAACGTGTTTATCATAAATGAACCCTTATGCTCAGAGTGTTAGAGATTTTTTGATTAGTTATTTTTTTTTTTATCGGTTATATTACTTTCTTTATTTATCAGTTACAAACAAATGGAACTTTTAATGAGCAGTAGATATTTTTATATAATCATTGCACAGAATACGATTATTTCCTATCACTTTCAATCAACACTAATTAAGTCCTAAAATTCTTAGTCCCGTGTCAAAAAGTAAGATACTTTTGTCAATGTACATAATTACACACCAATTACAATTGTCGAATTCACAATGCTTTGCTTAACTTTAATTAGCAGCTTCAACACTCAAAAACAAGAAGAGCCACACTTAGGGTTGCATGTATATTTCGGCATTGTTTCGGCAATTGCTTTATAAGAAACTCAGACCAACGTTGATGTTTTTCAAATCATTAGCGGTGTCTTATCACGGCGTTCATCGAAGCGTCTAAACTAAAATGATTATTGATAAAAGTTCCTTTTTTTGAAAACTTGTCTTCTTTTGGCTGTGGTCACAAGGGCTCGTCTTCGCCGTTGCACGAATGGGCCGTCTGGCCATACCATGACCTCACAGAAGACCGGCGTGAAGTGGAAGAGTTACAGTTCTTCGTCTGGTGAGTGAGGTAGCCCAATTTATTAAAAGGTGGATACGCATCTGCATGCCTACGGGCGTTGCTAATGTCCATGGGCGGCGTTTATCACTTAACACCAGATGTCCTACTTGCTTGTTTATCATCTTCTTACATAAAAAATGTGTTAATGTCGTATGCTTTAAAAAGTTAAGTAAAGAATTGTACCAAGAAAGAAAGGTAACAAAAACCCTTCCCAGTTTTTTCCAACTTTACTATTAGCGTGTTCGTTTCGCCTGGCTAACCTTGGTGAGATTGGTGATGGGTGTTAGACACCAAATCATTTGGAGGTACGACCATCACAGAGCTTGTGAGCATGCTGCGATTACTCAGACGTTTTTCGTTAATCGTTATACAGATATAAGAAGTTGAAAAGATAAATCAGATGTAGTAGTTAAATAGCCAAACTAAAATAAATTGAGTTGCCAAAATGGAAGTGACAAATGTGTTATTAGAGATAACGCGTTTAACGCCATCAGCATTCTGGTGGTTTTTGTTAGAATTTTAAGACTTTTGACATTTATCTACAATTATATTAGTTATTTTATGAGAAAAACATATTGGTTATTTTATGATTATTTGTGAGTTGAAAAAAACGAAATTAAAGTTCTATCTTTTCAACTTACGATTTACTTATATTACGCTGTTTAGTAAGGTTTGTTTGATGTTAAAAGTAACGTTACTGAAATTTCCACTACTCAGGAATATTACTACGAATGAAGTTATTAATAACAACATCGAAAAGCACAGTTAGAAGTGAAATCTCATGGGCAACGCGAACATTTTACGCTGATTCATACAATTATGAAATTGGCCGACCCGTAACAGGGAAATTCTAAAGAAACCGCACTATTGCCACAGTTTTGGACAGCCCGATTGAGAAACCGTTGTGACTCACTGAGACAATGCAACTGAGAAGCATGCGTTGAAATACGTTAACTGTTTCGCGGGTGTTAAAGATTTTAGCTAGGAGAATCACACTTGGGTTATGTAAAAATCTACACATTTGAACACAAAAACTCATAAGCAAAGACAGATCATTTTAATCGGTTGATGATTTTGCTAAAATGTACTTTCTTTTTGAGATCACAGTCCACTTTTCGTGACGTATTTTTACATTAGAGAAAGAAATGTTGAAGTCGGACTACTGGATTTCGAGATAAAACGGACAAAGTGAATCATAACCATGTATGGCTATTTCTAATCATGAATAAGAATGTTAAAATTTCATATTTTAGGTCGTGTCAACACGTTTCATTTCATGTTAAAATTTTACCATAATATTTGGATGTGTATTAATTGCAGTGGCTTATAATTATTGTTCCATATCATCATGGCACCTGCTGTTTTTTTATTATCAATATTGCAACAGTATTTACCATTTTGTTATGTTGACCTATTCGCGTCCTGAACTTGGTCAATATTATTTGATTTAATACTCGTCACGAAACAGTATCAATTATGTAAATATTATGCAGCGTGAACACATTTATAATTAGCTGTTTATCTACCCAATTGCGGCTAATCTATGGTCTATATATCTGGTGGTATAAAGCTTATAGTCATATGTGTGCGTATGGCGCAATAAAACGCACAATATGTTACCAACAATGTGAAATTAGATACACTGCAACCTTTTTATATGAGAACTTTTTTTAATGAGAAGCTGGCAAGCGTGCTGGCAGGTACCTATATTAAGATTCTAATATTAAGGATTTCATTGACCCAAACCCGTGGGTTCTGGCTAGCCCAATGGTTCTGCATCAGATGAAGCTTTAATAGTCTCGGGACTGAAATCAAAAACATCAGTTAATACAAGATGCAAGACATTGACCTTTGGAACGCCCTTAGGATTTTAGATCCATTGCCACCTATTAAAAAATTTGGAACGGGCTACGTCACTCACAAGACGAAACGTACGAACTACACGCTGGTATTCTGTGAGGTAATGATACTTACCCAGGCGGACCTGCGTATTCGTGCAACAGTGAAAACTGTTGCGAGGAGGGAATTGTTGATCGGGCATTAAAGATTCCTTTCTTGACTGCTACGGATATATTAATTATTAATAACGGATATATTAAATATTAAATATTAATTGACGCCAACGGGATATCTCAACCATTACGAGGTTGAGATATCCCGTTGGCGTCAATTAATTACATAAGGCAGTGATTGCATGATCAGAACAATCAAAACATTGTGTAATAAACATCGTTTGGAGACTTTGCGATTCCCTTTTCTTATTTTTCTTTTCTTTTAAAAACATTGCCCCCACTTTAGGATAACATTATCCTATGTTGTAAGGATGTTTCACAAACATAAATTTCACGCGGAAAACACCCAAATCCTAAAACAACAATCGGTGAGTCGCACAAATAGTTGTCCCGTGTGGGAATGGAACCCACGAACACCGAGGTCGAAGCCAATACCTCAGCAACTGCGCCACGGGGTCATCACAAATCTACTCTTCTAAAATCGTTCGGTTACGCGTGGCAGTGTCGTGACCACGCGGCCACCGTGCCACGTAACAAGACGAAATTCGTCCTCGACCTAGATAGACATAAGTGAAATTCGGACCGCGAAAACACACTTACTCTCATCGCGATTTCTCGGAGTACGATTGCAACATTTGTTAATAGAAAAATTTTAAGTTCGTATCACTCTACTCCTAAAATATAAAATAAGCCTCTTCGAGCTCCATCATCTTATTCATAGAATATATAAAACAATTTAAAAAAGGCCCCAAAAGGAGGAAGGAAAATTAAACAAATTATATCTACTGTTAAGTTATGAGTTTTTTTTTAAAATGTAATAATACGATCTGCGATTAATATGTAACGCCAATTAATTAAATTTATTTCAATAATAATTCCACCTCACCTAAAAGCTCGTCACCAAAAAAAAAACTCAATAACGCAAAAGGTCAAAATATCCCCAAAGCAAACTAATAAAAAAGAATATTCTCGAGGCAAAATAGTAATAAACAAGTTTTTAGTGGTGCTATCTATAATGAAGGAAACGACTTAAGTCTAGACGATATAAAAATACCACAGGAACTCGTAAGCCTAAACGGGCTTACGACATGGCGTATCGAAATACAAATACTAGCTGTAGTCTTCAAAGCCTTATAGAGAAGACAGTGATAGACGATAACTTACTAGCTGCTGCCCGCGACTACGGCTGCGTAGAATAGGCTGAAGGCGTAACATTCAGATATAAAGACAGGTATATATATAGAAATATGTATATAAATTATAGCCTATGTGTTATTCTGATATATGAGCTATATTATTGTAAAGTTTCATTAAAATCTATTCAGTAGTATTTGCGTGAAAGACTAACAAACTTTCACCTTTATAATATTAGTAAGGATTTTCAATGTAAAATGAACAAGTTGGAAAGCGAGCAGGCGATTCACATGTTGTTAAGTTTTTATCGTCACCCATGGACATCTACAACACTTAAGAGCATCGTCTGCAGCCAACCAACTAAGTAATCCCCGGCTACTTCACACACCAGACGAAACGCGAAAGTGTATAATCCCTTTCACGCCGGTTTTCTGTGAGGTCGCGGTACCTCCCCCAGCCAGCCTAGGGAGGTACCAGCCATTCAAGCAATAGTTGAAGCTACTGGATACCACAGAGAAAATCTGTGGGTATTGTTCGACTAATGGTGTCATACAAAGGGAAATGTTCACGTCACAACAGCTGGCTATAACTCTGTACTGTGGCATTCTGGTACGCGGTAAACTACACGCCAATTATCGCTTAAGTACGTACGCCAAGACCCTCTCCTTATGGTTCGGAATATTTCATATACACGAACAAAACATGCAGTAGTTCATACAATTGACATCTCATGATGCCGCAATTAATACAGCCGTCCGGAACCATATTATGTACACGCTTTGTCATGGTTTATTTATCGGTTTATAATCGCAAGCTTAAACGAAAAACCTGCCAAAAGATGTCGATATTCGTCGCTGTGAAATTTTAATTAAGTTAGGTGCCAGATTTAAAATGAATCTTCGAGACAGTGTAAAAATTATTAAAATGTAATATGCTATCTCCCTCGTTGACCTAGTCCATTATCTTTAATGTTTCAATTAACAAATTTAACCATATTATTCAATAACGTCGCCGATGAAAATGCATCTAACGATTCTAAAATTAACTAATCAAATTCTTAAATTTTTACCAAATTCTACCTTAAACGTATACTGTATACCACAATTTCAAGTTAAGGCATTACATCGCCATTAACATTACCAGTGTTACAACAAGCAAAAAGTCGAACCATAATAATTCCAGTACGTAGAATCGATTAAAATTTATTTTCAGCTTACAATACATTTGTAAAGTGTCGCTATATGACATTGGTAGGATAAATAACAATTGCGGTATCAACAAACAATAAAATTTAAATTAACCAAGTTGAGCGTACATCGCGTTACATTGTAAGTTTTATTGGGAAGTATAAAAGATCGCTCGAAAAAGAGACACGAGCCATTTAAAACCGCTTGAGGCGCAGCTGGTTGTAAATAAACCTTACGAATATCGCAATAGAGTTAACTCTGTCAGTCGAATCTGAAATTGGAGGCAGTTAATTTTTTTCTATTATAATTATCTCAGAAGCGGCCTTCGTAGGTAACAACAGTTCTTTCCGTCTTAAGAACTTTATAAGTATGCGATCTTGATAATTGCGTTTCACTTAGCGCGGGTGACTGACACCATAATGTCTGTTTTCCGATTGAGTGGCATAAATAACATGGCCTTTAGCTCGTTCTATTTTTTTAATTCCATACAAACCATTGTTACGTTGCGTATCACAGTCATTTTAATTATAATTTTTAACGATCAAATAAAATGGAAAAAAAAGCTAGAAACGCAGTCAGTGGGTCGCTGGAACGTCTTCCTGCGCGCAGATAAACGGGTTCAATAATGGCATCGCTAATGGCCTCTCCAATTGATACCAGCTGGCAACTGGTATGGTGCCCAGGTGTGGTGACGAAAAGAAATATATACTTTATGATATTTTTTTCGGTGGTAGGGCCACGCAGCAGCCTCGGCTGTTGCACGAATGGGCAGGCCCGTCCGGGTAGGTACCACGACCTCACACAAGGCTAGCGTAAAGTGGAAGCGTTACTTTCGCGTTTCGTCTGGTGAGTGAGGTAGCCGGAGCCCAAATTTCAAATGGTTGTCAACGCATCTGCAACCCTCGGGTGTGGCAGATGTCCATGGGCGGCGGTATTCACTTAACATCAGGTGAACCGTCTGCTCGTTTGACAACTTTTCGCATAAAAAAAAAAATATATATGTAAGTGTTTACTCTCTATATCTATATATATCTGTGTCGAAATCAAATTTTATTTCGTGCACCGATGAGTTGTTCTTGAAATATCTCAGACGTTTAACGCCTAAAACCGTACATGTTCTTGCCGTACATTTACCTTTACGTCAACTTCAAAATTTGCAAAATATAGGTATACAGGGAAGGTTTCGACACGATGTTGCGAGAGATCTGAGTTCAAATCCGAGTGCAGTGCAATAATTTCATTTTTACGGTGATGAGCCTGTCACTTATCGGGACTATAAGCTCAGTGATATGCGATAGCTCCAATTGTGTCAGTCAATGTATGTCTAGCCAAAAGAAAGAGAACTCGTCGGATTAAAAGAAAGGGGATTTTATGTTCCCTTCTGTGATACATGGAAAGTCATTATTTCCAACGCAAAGAAAAGCTTTATGGAGCACTAATGGATGTAGCGCTTGACCAGTTGAACCAGTTTGAAAACAATGGTTGGGAAATTTAAAACGGTGAAAAATCTAAAAGGAAATTTTCCTTATCACCCGACTAGTTTTAAACGCATTTATGATTTTTAACACAATATTATTATTTTTAAATGAAACTTTTTACGGATTTTATCATGTTTTATTTAATATGTATAATATTCGCGTAAAATCAAGAAGTCAATACCTACATTATTATTTCTTAAACCTAGCCGCATTAACGACTACGCATTTATTAATTTTTTGTTGTTTCGCAAATCAGACAATAGAATTGTGTACGTATACTGATGTTTAGTTTTCTTTTAAAAGTGAATGCAACTTAAAAGATACGCCTATTTGTACACCCCTCTATGTTACAGTGGCTTCAGAATTATACTAGCTCCATTGCCTTCGTTATTGACAATGAAAAAAGTATTTGAATTCGCAATATGAATGCGTACTAAAATATTTCTTAACGCACTCGTCGCTTACGGAGGAATCTGTAATACGACCATTAACTGTGAAAGCGCTAATTGGACAGTATGCTTCGCTATTACTGCACGGATAATCTAGATGGCAATACATCTTGATCAGTAATTCTGATCTTCGAATCAACATTTAATAACTACTCTAAAGTATTAACGAGACTCGCGGAAAATATTTACTTTTTAATTAAGTAAAGGGATTAGGTTATGGATTTTATTAATTCGGACAAGTATCCACTGTATCTTTTCAAAAGACCACAGCGCCAGATTTAGGGCTGCATACTCTTTTCTGCAAAAATTCGAATGAACCACAAAACAACAATATTATTAGCGCCTTGTTTGGTATTTGTATCGTTTGAAAAAGCAAGAAGGAATGAACTTGTTTTCTCTTTCTGGGACTATAATCATATGATCAAATAATCATCAATAATAATATAAATGAACATCTCTTGGAACTGAGTCAAAGAAATTTGGACTTAAACGTTTAACGATTGGAAACGACTGTTGTACGATCATGCATCATCATGATTATGATTGTTTTTCAATAAATAGAAACGAGATTTTACCACACTCATCGATATCGAAATACGAAGCGTCTCTTATTGCTCTAGCAATCAATGTTGTCTAAGTTTCCTTTTAAATTTATTTGGCAGAACTAAATTTAATTCTCACACGCTGCCCACGGAATAGCATGACGAATCCTAACCTCTATTATGTATAACTGTTTGTATATATCGGTAAATTATCTCGTCCCTAAGACTCCATTGACCATCTCTTTTCTTCTCGAACGCGAGCCGATTATGCTTTCTCGCTTGCAATGCTTGATAAGCTATCAATGTTTAGTTATACCAAAGTAGTTTAAATGATAGTAAATCGACAGATCATCGCTATTTGTAACATAAAAACTTCAACATTAAAGATTATATAAGCATGAAATAAAGGATATTTTTCAAATGTCTTATTCAATTTATGTAAAAAGAAAAAGTAAGAAAATAAGGGTGGGAAGTAAGTAATCAGTACTTTGCTCTATTTAAAAACACTAAAAATCAAATGAAAAATAAAAAAACATTATTTAGTACTAAAATTGTACACATCTGATGATTGTAACAAATACATTCATCTTTCACTTAATCAATAAATCCCTCAGTGAAGAAATATCTCCATCAGCATTGTTTATTATTTCTACATGAAACTAGCGCCCGGGCGCGACTTGTTGCAAATTATATTTAAGAATTAAAAAAACAACGAATACACCTCAATTTTCTAAACCAATGTAACTGCCAAAATACACAAACATATGTCTAATAATAATGAATATTTGTTTGGAAAGTGCAACTTGTGGAAACTGTTAACAAAAACCGACCATTTGTGGAGTTCCAAAAATAGTGATGCGATTTAGTATTTAGCTCCCGCGCTTGAGCCGCACGCGTGATTCTCCGACGATAGAATCCACATTTATTTACATCAAATAAAGCCATTACCAACATTGTCACAGCTTAAGAGATGCGTCGTGAATATTTACAACACAGGAGGCTCTTTAAATGCCCCCATGTGGTTTATATTATGAAAAACTGTTCACGTTTTATGCAAATACTGGCAGCACCGAGCGAAAACTAGAAAGTTTACACACACGCGCGCAACGCTACCACACATACAGCTCGCACGCGTTGGTACTGGCTGTATTTTTTTTTAAATTATTAAAACAAAAGTATTTTAGAACCGACGAAAATAATAATAAAAAAAAAACTCACCATCTCCGACTCCTCGATTAGGCTGGACTCCCACAACATTTTCTTATATCGAACAGTTCAAAATTCACTGCTGGATCGAAACTTTCAGCGGGCTAATAAGTTGCGTTCGCGTTAACAGTTATGTCCATTTTCCGCGGCGCTGTTCATTCGCCGAGACCGTATCGCGTCCCGTGTGAATCGAGCGTTTATTCGATGGCCGGAGGCGGGTTCCCTTGATTTGGGACGCGACTGCTGCCGTGGAGACGCCTCGTAGCTGTGAGCGCGCGCGCCGATCGCCGAACGCTGACGAAGGCACCCGAGCGCCGCCGAGGGCGGCCGACCGAGCCGACCCACTTCGCTCTACTCCGAATCGCTCGAGGCGGTCGCGCGGCGCGCTTTTTTCCGCCGTCGGCCATTTTCCGCGGACCGCTACCCGTCTCGGCGGCCAGTTTTCTTGGCCCTAAATCGGCGGCGAGTTTCTTCTCTTGCTTTTCTTTATTTACACTCCGCGCGCCAAAGACGAGCGATTTGGATGCGTGATGAAATCGATGCAACAGACGGAACGTTCTAAATTAAGAGTAATGATGTTTTTTTTTTAAACGCATTCGAGTATGCAAAAAATATATTATATAATAATATTAAATATGGGAAGGCAGGAGTATTCATTTTATATATTACATAATACAAAATATGTCATATTAAAAATATTGTAATAAAACTGAAATAGGTTTTTTTAATAATCATTACCGACATCTTACTTAACTTACGAGATTCACACATCTTACTTTTCCATTGCAACTCTTTGGTCAATTAAAGCTAGCGACAGAACGCAACAAAAAATCTATTTTCTTGGCTTATTGGAATTTCTGTCACCACAGACTAACTAAAAATAGTCGCAGAACCAATTGACAATAAATACACGTAAAACAAAAGCTCCTTAAAATCACTCCGACCTTTGTACTAAATGAGTAGTTAATGAAGTTTATAAAGTTATTGCAATGTAATTGCTAAAGGTAAACATCATCAAAACTGTAAGGATATTCTTAATAAAAAGCTTTCTTATTACCTTTTACACCAGAAACATTATTTTATTAAGCGATAAAACAACGCGGGGGTGCTACAGAAACCGTGTCTGATGTTCGTCACCGAAAAGAAATGCTTGATGATTCATAATTGCAGTTGTGGTGAAACTTATAGATTTTGTTTCGGTTTTGGAGCACACTTTGTATTTAAGCAAAGGTCATATATAAATGTAATTATTCTATTCTAAATACGATGATATTATATACAAACTAGTTGTGCCCGTGACTTCGTCCGCGTGGAATTAAAAAAAAAATTCTAAAATAAAAGTAGCCTAAGTTACTCCTTATTACATCAGCTATCTGTCAGAGAAAGTCCCGTCCAAATCGGTCCAGCCGTTTTGGAGATTATTCGGAACAAACAGACAGACAGACAGACAAAAATTGTAAAAATATATATTTTGGTATATGTAAATGTAACGTGTATATATCCATATGCATTTAGTAAGAAACGGTTATTTTAATATTACAAACAGACACTCCAATTTTATTTATCTAATACTATTTATATCTATATAGAATAGATAAGAGGTAGATATTATGACATTTGCGCAATGAAACGGAGGCATTAAAATTACGCCAATGGCGGAAATACATTGCCACTATATTACTAACACTTTCCCCGTACCATCTGTCAAATTCACTTAAATATGTCATATAATGTAAAAAGCATGTGTCGTCTTTTATTAAAAATCATTATCAAAATAAGTATTTAATAGTTACGACTCACTCAACTATTATTACAAGATCGCGTTTTGGGAACACTAGTCCCGGGGGCATTTCCACATGACCTGCAAGAATAGAGCTTGTTAACGCCTTAAACGCTTATAAAATCCATGGTTAACGTTTATTGAAATGTAGCAAAAATTCCGACGTTAATATTATGTTCATATTTTTTTCTCGGTAGAGTTCACGGAGTCACAACAAATATCATATCGATTGTGGTATGTCATTTATTTTAATGTTCACGCAACCTTGGAAGGAGTGTAAGGATTGTTCTGGATTATGGTAGGTGCAAATAAAATAAAATATATTGACACTTGCAACCCCAAACTGGCGTAGTCCAATGATGGTGTAGATTACATACTGTTGTTCATTTATTATTTCGAGTTCAATTAATTTCTCGTATTTATGTGATTACATTACTAAATGAAACTGTGTTTACAGATTTTTCGCGTTTATTTTTTGTTTTAATTTCCGACGTTTCGAACCCTTTAAAGCGTTCATGGTCACGGAACAGACTGAGGGGTTGGACGTCAGATTGTCATTGTTTATCCAGGCTAGCGCGTTTGTAAATTATTAATTTTTGTGTCGATCTACACAGACCATACTAATTTTATCTTGTCATGCAGTAGTGGCTTGTTTGGGCCTAGATAAAATTTTATTAATAATAGGATCCCAAGCTGATGTTAGCACCCAACCTTGTTCTCTATTGAAATTTGGGTGTTTTTTAATTTCAATAGCCTCGCGAATCATCCTTGTGAGGCATCAGTGTTCTTTTGCAAGGGTCTTTGGTGTATTAAACCTAACGGTTGGGCTAATTATACTTTTATAGTCTTCACCTGCCAACCTGGCAACACTATGAGGTTATTATTTCATTAAATCAGGTAAATAGTGAAAATCTGATTGAAACGTTGCAATAAAATGTCTAACTCGTAATTAATGAAAGATCTAGATGATGTGATTCTATTCTCCACGCCGTCATGTTATGATTACATTTAGTTCTGCCTAAACAAGACATATGCATCGTCCTTTCCTTTTTTTCTAATATATAATATTAATCATCTCATCTTGAGCCATTACGCACGCCACAATAATCCTACCGCTTCAAATCCTTAATACATAGAGACGCCACTCCATCATTTGAAATAATGACTCTACATTAGTTTAGCCTTTATACCACATCGTTTAACCGTACGATCAGGATATAATAAATGTCATCAATAGTCCAAACGCACGGATAGCCACTAAATTGTCCTTC
The DNA here is from genome assembly GCA_933534255.1 of Iphiclides podalirius. Taxonomy (NCBI): domain Eukaryota; kingdom Metazoa; phylum Arthropoda; class Insecta; order Lepidoptera; family Papilionidae; genus Iphiclides; species Iphiclides podalirius. The sequence goes on along the minus strand of OW152815.1, from coordinate 15,345,078 downwards.
CCTCTCTCAGATAGAGAATGGTCCGCTCAGTTGGGATGACATAGCAGTGTCATGGCCACAAACGCACATCCTTGTTCGGACGCTCACAATTTACAGTAATTACAGCGTATCGAAACCGCACTGTCGTTTAGGAGTGCGAATAGTTTTAATTTATTTGTTTGCTGGACGAGAAAATTTCCTTTTAATGACCGACTTAAAAAATGGAAGAAGTTCTGTGTTCGAAGCGTAACGACGCGTGTTTGTCACCTTAGCCATTTATGGGTAATTTTTTAAATAAATAACAAAAACTGGGCACGGAATCCGTTGAGGAAATTAGAACTAGTATTTTATCCTGTGTTCCTTATTATGATTGGCATATACCTGTATAGGGGTTCTTTATCCGATGAAGATTATACTCTAAATTGCACTCACTACGAACACAATATGTTCTTCTATAAACACTCCAATACGAAAGGATTAAAGCATTATCAAACTATTGAACCAATCTAAAGGCATTTAAAATATTCAATAAAAAAGGACTACTTAAAGTTCTTGTTAAATTGCAACATTTATAGATCAGCTCCAAAAATAAAAGAGCTATTGACCAATTAATATTGACAATGGGTGTTCATCATCGTCATTATCAGCTAGTTTCAATCCACTGTTTGATATAGGCCTTCCATTTCACAACATTCAGTCATCCGCTTTCCGTCTTCAGCCAATTCATCTTTATGAGTTCGTCGGTCCATCCCTAAGGCGAGAAGCCTTAGGGCTACGCCCTTTCATCCCAACCGTGGTTGATAAGAATTCGCCTCCACTCTTCGGCTTACTACTCGCCGACTCCTACTTACTCGATAGATATGGCCAGCCAACTGTAATGTGGCAGTTTGCAAATTTTGAAAGCGACCACCTTTGTTCTCCGTCAAACTTATTCGTTTTCGATTTTATCCTTTGGAGAAGCGCCGAGCGTGCCTCTCTCCGTTACTCGCTGTGCGATTTCAGCTTATGGACAAAGCCAGCTATGATAGTCCAAGTCTCTACACCGTGGGCCATACCGAGGAGGATGCACTGGTCAAAGGCTCTTGTCTTTAGGCATTGACGTGGTGAACATTTCGCGTAGTTGCCGAAATACAGCCCAGCCCATTGAAATAAACGTACTGGGATGACGAGGTTGTTAAACATGATTTTCGTCTTGAAAAATCCGTACACATCGAGAAGCAATGCAGTAATGAGACTGTTAAGCATTTGATCTTCTAGCGACTCAACCATAACGACAACATTAAGAAATTTACTCAGCATTAACGTTGATGCTTCACATTTTCTATAATTTAAATACATTGAAATATAAAAAAAATAAAAATGGAACATGGAACATTTCGATTATCAAACAACTTCAAAGGTTCTCAATTCTACTGTATTTCTTTTATGTTTGTTACCTCAGAAATTTCGATTGAGAACCGATTTTGATGATTCTTTTATTATTTGAAAGTTGGTGCGTCCCATGTGGTCCCATATTAATTTCATTGGTATTGGATCTTGGGCTCCGGAGATACTTAGGTAACTCTTGAAAATCAATTATAAAATGAATACAGAGCGAGACAATCGAAGACGGTTTTGTTTTTCGTTAATAAAAAATATTTATCTTGAAACCGCATTGGCCAAGCATCTTGGAAATTCACAGTCCTTAACTCGCTCGGGGGTTTGGTGTTTCACGTTTCGAAATAGTTCCGAGTATCGAACATTATATCTTTTATTTATGAAAGGAAAACAGTATACTGGACGATGTAATTTAAAGCTTGTGTTGAGGTAGTACGGTTTGAGATCCTTCTTTATTTTTATAAAAGACGTATCTCAGTGCCTGATTCGGGTCCCCGTAAGTTAGAAGAATCGATTTTATGACTATGTGATGATAAAAAACCCAATTTTATTTACAAGAAAAAAGTGAAAAATTCATATGAGCAAAATTGAAGAGTTAAAAGCAGTAGAACAACTAAATAAAGGACAGCAAAATGGCAGAAATAAAATTTAAATATAAAAGGATAAATATAAAGGAAAAATATATGAAGAAATTTCTCAATAATTATTTCTTTCTCACTACTAATTGAGACTCTTATATTAAATGTGTCCTAAAATATTTATTTATATATTCATATGTTCAGACTCTTAAAATAGATAAGCCTGCAATCCTTCCTCTAAAAGGGTCCTGCCAATTATCAGAAAATCCTTTTTATCTGTTACAACAGACCTGGTCGGTCATTTCGCAAAGTGATTTGGATGAACTCATATTGGGCATGCCGAATCGGTGCGATTTTATTTTATTAGCGTTAACGGTAAAAATACGGACTCGTTGCGTAGAGTTAAAAATTCCTTATGTTGCGCAATAAGACCTTTCGAAACTTTTATTTTTAATCGTTTTGTCACAAATTAATGTCGCTACAAACAACACTTATGTCACACAAATTTCAAAACTCACAAAAAGTTTTAATTAATGCAAAAGCATAGGTACTTCGTCAGTCTAGACATTGAAAAACATTCTTTAGTCACTTATCAGATAGCTTTATAACGGATATTAACTAAGCTGCCTTTAGGTAATCCCACCCAGTCAACCTAAGACGTCGAGAAAAATTTTGGTATCTACCTATATCTCTAGACCTTTTTGGATGTACTAACTTACAACTGGTAATTATACTCAAAATAAATAAATATTTCTGGACATATTTTTACACAACTTTACCTTATCCCAAACTAAGCCAAAATTTTACTATGGCTACTAGGTAACACGCAAACTTATTTAAACGTACTTTTCTTTTGTAAATAAAAACATATTATAGATATATAAACACCCAGACAAGACCAGACAGAAGACCGGCGTGTGGGGGAAGATTTGCAACCCTACGGTGTTGCAAATGTCTGGATGGCGGTAAAGACTTAACATCAGGTGAAACGCCAGCTGGCTTGCCACCTTTTCACATGAAAACAAATACAAAAGTGCACAGACTTGTGCGTGCTTCTGTGTATCCTATACATTTTTATCTATCCATATTAATTGTATTAAAAAGGACAACTCTATTTTCTCACTTTATACGGTCTTGACCTTAATACTAAGAGATTCATATTTTAATCAAATTTTTATATCTACCAAAGTTAATAAAATCGTTTATACATACATAACTTTGAACACGAAAGCAATCAATCATTCATTATATTATGTTTATCGTTAAGTAGCAATAAAAAATATTCAAATTCCAAGGCGTTTTATTTTCCACGAAATAAACACTGCATCGCGCAACGTAACACAAGACCCCGTGCGTCAGACATATCAAGATAACTGATAAAATTGACAAGTAACCTCTATCAATAAGAATTTGTTTACTACTATATTGTATATATGAATAATACTTTTACTTTATTACTATATGAAAACGACGCGCGTGCAGTCTCGTTATAATATGCCAAAAACATCCAGAAACTTTTATGTCCGAGATTGATGAAGTAAAAAATTTTGAAAGCACATTTTCCTTTTAAACGTCAAAAAAAAAACAACCAAAAAATTTTAAAACAAAACGTCAACTGGCAACGGTATGTAAAAAAATACGAAATAAGCACTGAGTTTTCGCACGTATGAATATAAAAAACGGACTGAATTTCTGTTACGTACAGAAAATCAGTCCGTTTTTTATATTAATATGTTTTGGATATGTAATATGAAGTAAACGACTGAATTTACTTGGGATATGCTAACACTTGTTATCAAGCCTAAGCTTATTTCGTGCAAACCAAGAAAACATTCTCTACTGCGATAGCGATTTTTAAAAGAAATCGTAATCGCAGTCTAGCCTTAGACTTTAAAGCTACAAATAGCATAATTTTGAAAGACTATATTGGGATATGGTCTTTCAAAATTAAGCGAATAAAGACTACACCGTATGCCATTATTAAAATAATTGCTATTATTTAATAACTAGCAGTAAAAACGAAATATTACTAATCCAATTACCTCTACCTTATCTAATCCATGGCACATATTTCGACAAATTTTTGCCAAGTCTTCAATGCCAATCATTCCTTCTCTGCAAAATCACCTAAGGTTGCCTTTCCCAATATTCAATAATTCTCAGTAGATACAGTCTAAAACAGGAAGTGGTCACACGACGAGTACCTTAAAGCAGTAAACATTTCAATCAAACTTAATCACGCTCCGTTTCTATAAATAGCCAGTAAAAAATTCATCGAAGGAAAAGCCCACATGAAATCGTTACTAGTATCGACAGTTGTCAACACAAAACCGGTTCCGTCCTGATATAATATAACCTGACTCTATATCACTAAAAATAATATCATATTGCGAAAGTTTGTTTGATTTTTTGTAAAAATAACACCACATTTGGCTAACAAATTGGATAACGTATTCAAAACATTTCGAATAGCCGTAGTTTATATCCACGTTTAACGCATAGATCACTTATCATCCAGTAAATATAGTTTCGACCGACTTCAAAAAAAGAGCAGTTTCTCATTTCTAATTTATATTTCTTTTGGCGCGTTTGGAACAAATTATTAAAATAAAATTTTTTATAATGCGCGAGCACACCGACCCAAAACACGAGCGAAGTTCGTTGCTAAGCAACCTACTCCATCATGCTTGATTGCCATGGTAACACCGTGTTGACACGGTAATAACATTTTGAAATTTACCAATAATTCCAAGTTATTTAAAGAAACCGTTATGAATTGTATTTAATGTCTTTACGTCAAAGAAGTTTTACTTCTCACGTGCATACATAAGTACACCCATACTTTTTTATGTTTCTCACTTCAGAACTATGTTATTTATGAAACGATTTAAAAATTATTCATGTATTGGATTCGGCTTAACTCTAATTGGAATATATAGGTTTTATTGGTATAGGACTTAAGACGCTAGAGATGTTTTAAGGAATTTCTTAAATTAGTGCTCGCCCTAATCGTCTAAATTCGACCATAATTAATTATAAAAATATTATTTAAGATAAAATAATAATATTTAAAAATATTATTCAATATAAATTTAACCTTATCAATTATAAAAATAATAATAAAAAAATTTGCATTGTGCACTCCTGTCTCTATATAAACTATAAGTGTGGGAAATTTCATACGCCTGCGTCCGCGCAATTGTCGTAAAAAGGGGTACTTACAAAGTTTTTACTTCACCTATTAATATTATATAGAAGATATTCTCCCTCTCATATTGGAACTTTGTTTTGTTTTTACTAAAAAATGTTTTACTTGAAAACAAAAATAATTTCGCAGGCCGCATCGAGGGTAAACGTTTGTTTGTATATAAAATAATAATGATTTGCAATGTTTCGACCTATTAAATCAAATACGTGTCCAAATAAATCAAATAATAATAAAAAAAATATTTCGAAGATATGTGAAGTCCGCCAATCCGCAGTGGGGCCGCGTGGTGGACTATGCCATGATACCCCCTGTATAGAGAAGGCCAGTACCTAGCAGTGGGACATGTATAGGCTGTTACTTTACTTTTTTTTTTCGAAATAATAAAAAAAATATTTCGAAGATATGTGAAGTCCGCCAATCCGCAGTGGGGCTGCGTGGTGGACTATGCTCTGATACCTTGTATACAGAGGAGGCCTTTGCCCTGCAGTGGGGCTGTATACATTTTGCTTTTTATGCTCATTTGGAGGCAGTGAAATTAATATAATAATAATAATGGCTGATTAGCGCTGCCAAAGGGCACTAAAAATCATCAAATCGGTACAATAAAATTATTAAACGTTAAAAGGAAAAGATCATACGTCGAGTACGTAAACCACTGCGGTCGACATTCAATGACTTGCTTAACAACTTTTACGACGTGATCACAACAAATTGACTTACACTTTAAGTTATTTTTTATAAACATCTGTTACAATTTACCACATTGCAAATATGAAAACGTATAAGCAATGTTTTTGATTACTTTTGAATAAGGCCACACAAGATTTTTTATTCAAAAGTTTGTTGTATCACAGTTAATGATGTTGTCGTTTTTAAGACAGGAGTCGTTTTTAAGTTCGAAAAAACTACTGGCGAATCTCGGTTGCGCAAAGTGGTTGTACGTGGCAGAAATTGTCATGAATAATATTGTGCTGTCTACGTTCCACGTACACGAGCAAAGCGATTCTCTTCTTCATTTACTATCCGTACGGCCAAGAAATGGAATAACCTGCCGGCGCCCGTCTTTCCGTCCGATTGCAACGTAGGCGTCTTCAAGGCAAGAGTGAATAGGTTTTTACTGAGCTAGCGCGCTTACCATCAACGGCTGCATAACCACTTACCATCAGGTGGGATGGCAGTCAAGTGCAGGCCAGTTTTGAATTAAAAAAAATACATGGCAGTGAACCACCAACCATCAAGATGGTATGGGTGGGACGTTAAATACTGTTAAGTAACGTTTTGTGGACTGGTGGTGGAACTGGGACGTTCAGGGGAGCTGTTGGGACGATATCTCTTCGCAAACTCAAGGGATCAAAGCATCTTTTAATTTAATTTTCATCCTTTCTCTAACATCCAATTAATTTGGATTCTCTCTTTTATTAAAAAACTGTGATGATTTCAAGACAGTGGCTTGGCACAAAGGGGCGTCATCAATCCATAGAAATAAAATAATTTGTCACGAAGAAGTGTCGCTAAGGTAGTACCAGACGAGCAGCCTAATTAGTAGTAGGATCAGCTGTCGACGCATAGATAAATCCACTTCACCAGACTTGGTTTTCCATCATGCCGTCCGATGAAGACGAAAGGAAATGCATTTGAGCAGTTACGTTTCAAATAGGCATCTATCTAGGCATCTCCAATTTCTGCTATGTCGGATATTATTATGTAGGACTTATCGACTGTAGGGAGCGGAATCTTAAGTAAGATGCCTGCTGTAGTTTTGCTAAGCACTAAACAAGAATAATAGCACTGCCAACTAAATATAATCCCAGAATGGCCTCATCGTACCGTTTGCTGACCGGATGAAAAGTTTTGATGATGAACCCTGGAGATGTAAGGGCGTCCCCAATGTCTCAAAATCAATGCCTATACATGCACTAAGACTCCGACTCTGTTTGTCGTTTTTCAAGACTTATCCTCTAATTCTAAAAGAATTTTGTGAAATTGACGCTTAAACATTCAATAAGTTACAATAACAGACGCACCAACCGCGTTTTATATAAAATACTGGTCTGAGGAATAACTAACATGCATATAATGTATAAATTTACAAGGTGTGTGCAGGCATGTGGTGATTAAAATTACATTATTTAAACGTGAATTTATTCTTTAAACGATCTACACCAGGCGAATAATATTCTGATAAAGTTTTAAGCACCAAAAAACAAAAAGAAACTTGAAATGCTTTGCGACGCAAAAATATTAACTGGATCAATTTGTAAATGCAAATTCCGAACAATCTAGAAAATCCCTAATTATAAATTCAGAACCGTAGACGATGATACCGCATGCCAATCTAATTTAGCTTTACCAGTTCTTGTATTATATACAGTAAATTATTTGCCCTTCAATACATGAAACTAATAGGAATGTTATGACAGCTACCTAAATATGCATAATTAACGTATATTACTTTTTATTGCATTTAAAAGAATTTCTACCGACTTCAAAAAAGCTGGTGATTTTAAATTCGGTTGTATTTTTGTTTGTTCCTCAGAATTAGGTCATTTATGAATCGATCTTGAAAAATTATTTTTGCATTAGGTTCGGTTTGGCTCCCAATTGGTCCCAAACTAATCTCGTTAGTATTGAACTCCGGTGATACCTCAAGAAAATCCTCAATCAAATAACAAATCTAACTACAATATCTCACTCACTGTAAGTGATATATATAAGGTTGGTTTTGGTTTTTATAAATAAAATTTTGTATGAATCAATAAGATCCACCAAAAATCTATAGAAAAATAATAATAATAAAACCACGTGATGGCTCATAGCTTAAAAAGTTTGATGGAACATGATTTTTTCCTATGTGGTAGAGTAATAAGCGATCGGACGGTTCAACTGTGATCACCGCATTCCATGGATACTCAACACCCTTATGGTTGCAGATGGGAATCATTAAAAGATGTAAATGACTCACTCAGCAGAAAAAGTGTACTTGTAATAATAATAATTCTTTATTTCTTCCCACAGTATTCCAAATGATTGCTGTAACTAAAAGCACCCAACTAAGCTTAAGCTATTGGGTCATCAGGTCCCCTCTTTTTTAAATTTGACACTGCATTGTCAGTTCCAAAGATACCTTAGCATATAATTTAGAAGGGTTAATGAATAAAGTGTAATAGTTTACACCGGTCTTCAGTCACGTCCAGGCCCTCCCCAGATGAGCCTGTCCATTCATACAACAGAAGAGGCAGCATAGTAAGGTATGGTGAGGCCTTACCAGAGTAAGGTATGTTAAAGTTGCCTGTTCCAAAGTGGCTTACAATTATGAGTATTCAGCTTTTGTGTCTAGGTTTACGCTCATGTTTGAGACTACATAAGCTTTTTGAATATCAGTAACCGTTAGGTTGAACAAAAAAAAAATATTATTGGTGTTTTAATGCTATCAAAGCATAAAGGTCAAATTAGTAACTCCAACACCGTCTGCAAAAGTCGAGATACATACAAATAGACGAATGAAACGCTCACAAAAAAGTGTTATTTCATTCTCTACGAATTCTTGTCGCACAAGCCAAGGTCGATCAACAAAAAATCATGATAAAATCAAAGCACAAAATATAAATTTGGCGTTCGACACCGTAAGGTGAAGCTTTGAAATCAGGCAACAAATACCAAACCGGTATATATACAAATATATATCCGAACTCGCTAAACTGGATCACAACCATCGCGACACGCGTACATTTTACGCTTTTGAAAAGGTTTATCGAAACGAGTATGAATATGATTTTTACTATTTATACTGAAAAGCAGTAACGATAACATTACATTTAGTTGTCAAAGCTTTATATTTGCTAACTTTTACACAAAAATATCAAACAGACATACAAACACTCAAAACAGGAGCAATTGTAATTATCATCTGTAGAATAAAAATACATATTCCATACGTGAATCTTATCGAAGATCAATAATTTTAACCACCATTAAAGGTTTTAGAATATAAATATATCATTCATTTTATAAAAACTCTTTTATACATCAAAAACTTTTATTTCTTTAGATGTGGTTAATGAATTTATAATCCACGTCACGTACAAGTAGCGGCTTCATAAAACAATGGTCAAAACATTTCCATAAAGGATTATAACTATTGTAGGTATGTTAAATTTAACATTTTAACAACTTAAGATCTAGGTCCAGAATTTATTTATTTTGATTGCATCAAAGCCTGCCGTTTATGGTATATTCAGCAACAGAAGTGCTTTCCTTCCAAATGTCTTATTTACATATTTATTTCAATGTCTATTATTTATTGAAAATAATGATAATTGATTTTATTACACATACAGTCGCAAGTAACGTGCACAGTTCATTGATGATGAGATTGAGATTTCAATGAAAACTTACCAATGAATTACACTAGGAACTCAATAAAGACGAAAAGCCAAAAATTAAAGTAAAGTTATCGTTATCATTTACAACTAACATTTGTAAATGACATCTTATCAATCAGATAAAACTTTAATATCATTCGTTTCTTTATTTTGGGGCATGTTTGTATGGGATGATAGGGTTTGCAAAGCTTTTTTGCTTGTATGGAGTGCGCGCGCATGCTACTGGCTGTTTAGATTTCTAGGTTATTATTTGACGGTGGTAATTTTTTAGCAGTCAACGATCTAGGGTTCAAATTCCAGAAGCACCTTAAAATTTTCAGGGTTTTAAGTTTTAAGGGGTTTTTATGGCTTTTTACCTACATTAATACCATGTGATCGTTGCTTTTGATGTGTGGTAGAGTCACGCAACAGTGTTCGCTGTTGCACGAATGGGCAGGTCCGGGTTAGTACCACGAAATCGCAGAAGTCGGGCGCGATGTAAAAGTGTAGCACTTCTGCGTTTTGCCTGGTGAGTGAGGTAGCCGAGGCCCACTTTATTAGGAGGTGGCAACACATCTGCAATCCTACGGGTGTTGCGTGTTGCATGTTCATGGGCAGGTGGTTAACATCAGGTGAACCGCCAGCTCGTTTGCCACTTTCTCACATAAAAAAGGTACAGTATTAGCGATTTGTGGGAATATTATTAACCTTAAAGAATAATTAGCATTAAAGATTTTTTTAACATTATTATTAGTATCTGCGCGACCGAGCTTAAAAATATATTCGTGTTTTTTTTTGGCTGTGTGACTCGTTTATCTTATTCATTCTTATAATGTAGCACAGTGCCATCTCACAAAGTTTTGTGGTACTAGAAGCCTAACACCCAATAGTAATAATCTAAGTACAACAAAATTTTACGAGATGGCGCCCCGTGATACACTCTATCGATTAGTAGTCTTTTGCGTACAATCGCGTTTTTTCAGAAAAGACATAGATAGTTCTTAGTTTAACAGTGCTCCTTGGTAATTAGATTCTCGTCCATCATCATCATCATTTCAGCCTGTTAGTGTCCACTACTGAACGTAGGCCTTGCCCACAGACTGGCACAAAGCACAATCCTGAGTTACATGCATTTATCGATTTCCCGCACACTTGCACACTCGTCACTCCATCTAGTGGGGGGTCGACATCCACTGCGATTCCCTTTAAGAAGCTGCCACTCGGAAACCTTTTTTCTCCATCGTTTCTCGCCCATTACTTTAAATATCAGCACTGGGACATTTTTTTTATATTTAATATACATTTATACAAAACAGAAATTCGCTTACTTAACTCTTAAATTACTTTACTTACGTTATAAAAGCTTATAGAAACAGAGAAATATTTATTTGTTACATAACAAACAAAATATAAAATATGAAAATGACAATTCAAATGTAGAAATCAATGCACTAAAGAGGTGACTCATCAATCGCGAAAAACCTTCGCGATTGCTGGTTCCCGGTGGAACCTGGAGAGATCGACAGATGACTACTTTAACAGTAATTATAACATATTATACTTATAATTTATCAATATCTTTTCATTTAGTTGTTGTAATTTAACTTGTGTATTGTTATAAATATTTAAAATTTTCATTACGTAGTTTTATACTTATTTTACTTAAAGATTTTTTTACATAAAACGTAACATACACAAACAATGTTCAGCAACAAAGTCAGTTATTGATTTAAATGAAACGTTAAATGTGAATTGTAAAATAATTTATTATATTTCATTAGTACAATATATACATGTCGCTTAAAGTTAATGAAGATTTAGATACAAGAGTAAAGCATTGAACAATGGTAGCTTATTTTATTAATCATGCAGAGATTCGAGGTTCAATTTCCGAAAGGAACGTTCGCTTATAACTAAAAACTACTTATTTTTGAGTCTACCCGATCCTTACTATCCTATTTTACAGGCAGTGAAAAGCTTATGTTTTATATAGATAAATATCTTGAAATAACGTTTATCGGCCAAATGTGTACTGACAGTAAACATTCACAAGTTCTCAAAAAGCAAATAAAAATATCGATGAACATAAAACATAATGTAGTTTTTCATCATAAATGAAGCCATAGTAGATCATAAAATAAATTATACAAAATAATAAATAATAGAAATGGAAAATGAAGGTTCAAATATAAGCACGTGCATGAATGGCACATGGGTAAGACTTAAAACTAATGACGGCCTAAAACTAACACGCTGCGAATTAGGTAAAAGTTTCATTGCTTGGAAAAGCAATAGATATTGTCAGTATTCCAATCAATGCTATTTTTCAATTCCATTTCAGTGAAAGAATAACTATTTAATAAGACGTTCGTTCGAAATTATTATTGAAATAAAGATAAATCGAGAGTCGAAGGTTCGTGAGCAATCATAAAATTTCGAGAATACGAGAGCCCTAAGGCCGTACAGAAATCGATTCACATCTTTCACCGGTCACGTTCAAATTTCGCAAGGCTTTTTTCGAAATTAACGATAAACGTCATTAAAGAATTACAATATCTAAACTGTACACCATTTTACCGCAACATCTAGTGAAGACTGAAGAAGCTTAATCTTTAAATCCCTACATTACCCTTTATAACACACACCGGAGAAGTCAGGAAATATTATTTACATAACAAATTAAATACTTTATTTTAAGTAAATCTATCATCACATTCTTTGTCAGTTCCTATCATTCTAGACAATCCTGTAATTTTTTTTTTGCTATTTATATACACGCTATTATATTTAACATTTATCATTTCACGGGTAACATTGTAACTGTAATGATTTTATAATTCGACAGCTGAAACAAACGTAAAATGTTCGTTCAATTCCTAATTCATGTTCTCTTAAAATAATATACAAGGCCCAATGATTCTATAGCTTTTTACATATGAACACTTCCAACACATAGTGCGTACTATGACAACTTTCGGAAAAGTTTCGAGTCTATGGCAAAACGACAGTTTTATCCGGAGCCATTGGTGTACACATCCGTGGCGGCTTTCTGGCCGGCTCTTATCACGTTTTGCACCGTCTGAGCCGCTCCCTGGAAGTGGATAAGTTCCAATTAAAAGCTTTATCATGGCACCTTTCCTCTTCACTTCTCTACTTCTTTCTTTTCTGCAAAATGGCAACGGCTGTTGCATGATAGGCAGGCTTGTCCGGGGAATAACCACGGCCTCAGAAACCGCGTGAAGTGGAAATATGTATTAAACTTTCGCGTTTCGTCTGGTGAGTGTAGTAACCGTGGACCAATTTGCATAATGTTGGCAACGTATTTGCCAGTTGTTGTGGGTGCACATGGGCGGCGGTAATCACTTAACATCATGTGAACCGCCTGTTCAATTGAGAAATATTCAAATAAAAAAAAGAATCTTCAACGTTTTCAACTCTGCCAATGACAGCTATTTCTGTGCACGTTTCAGCTATTTCTGTACACGCTTATTTGAACAAATTAAGAGCGTTGCCAAACTCTAGAGAAAAGTGTTGAATAGTAGTAATGCACCAATCAAATCGAAAGCGCAAAATTCATGAGAACTAGACCCTTTAACTTCGTTTCTTGACTTTTGCAAGAAAAAACTACTTCACTGTCTTTATCAACAACAGCTTTAAAAAAATTATAAATAAAATTTGAATTATAAGTATTTAACTTATTTTTAGTTTTGAAAGCTATATGAAGAATAAGGCATATTTCTGTTATGTATTTTATTGTTTATGTGAAACATTTTCAAACTCAAATGATATTTTAAGACGGAATAGGTCCACAAATCGGGAAGGAATCGTTGAGCATACGCGAAAATACAGTTCTCTGTTCGATTGTATAAATTTTAATTTCGCGTATGTACTTCGAAAAAGGACGAGGTTCTCCTCCTCCTTTTTCGAAGTCGGTCAAAAACCTACTTACATGTTTGCAAACGAGCTTACTTGCTTCAAACTCAGTACTACAAACTCAGGCGGGCGGCGGTGAGGCTCGAATATTGCAGTTACAAGCAGCCGAACGGAGTTCGCCGCAAACGAGTTTGTTTTCGATGAAGGTATTTGTGCATTATGCAATGTACCTGTATCGCGGCCCCGAGGAACTGGGAGAAAGCCCGCGTAACGTTTATTGCGGCAGACACAAGTTGCCCCCTTCCCGGCGTCTGCTCAGCCGCCACGGCGCGCGGAGGCTCCAGAGGTATCTAGCGAGTTCGTTTGGTTGGAGGGTATTTATTAGTGAAATCAATAAGCCATCTCATCGAGAAATCTTCGTATAGCTAAACACGCGATTAATTTCAAGCAGCGACATTTTAAGACGGAACACGGGGGTGCGATGAGTTAGAAAGTTAGTGAAGAATAGGAGTGCATCAGTTAAGTTTGATTGATGAAGCTTTGAAGAGTGATTTTCATTGTTTATATATATAAGGGTGACTGTTAAATGTGTGAAAATTATTTTGTTAGTAAGGATGATAGACAAAGAGGGTATGGATTTTCTCGTGAAACACGTTAAACGACTCATAGACCTTAATATAACCTTGACATATTTAAAAAAAATCGCATTTTCTCAACATTACATTACATTAAATGTAATTCTTTCATTAACCTATTTGCTATATAAAATTATTACAATTAAGTCTAGGCAAATTATGAGATATATAACAAATTTAAGAATTTATATTATTTATTTTATAAAAATAAAATATCTATGATTCATCTTATTTTATTCACAATTTTTATATAATTTTTTCAAAAATTTTACCTTGTTATGCTAATTTAAAATTAAAACATAAATATCACCAAATACTATTTCGTTTACATATTTATTGGGTTTCGTTAAAATTTTATACAGAATTTTACTATACATAAAATATTCTGACAATTCTCATAGTACGCATCCATTGGGGACAAAAAGGGACTTAGTTATTAGTTAATTAATCGAAAGTATTTACAAAAAATATCAAAGTACTCACCAATTTCGTATGTACCACTCACTATCATAATAAAACACACTGTTAACTACGGTTATTTACAATATTTACACATACAATACTACATAGGTTATATTCAATGCACAAAAAGTTCCGCTACTGCCGGGTGGAGCGGACCAACTTAACTACATTTGTTAGGAGAAAACTGTAAGATAAATATTGTTACAATATGGTGAAGGTGCAAATAATAAGGTTTAATAAATCAGTATAAAATACGATAGGCACTACTATTAAAACAGTCATTTCTAAAAGTATTTGTTTGACTGATTTTCATATAGGATAAGTTAAGAGTACAAGAAATAGTGTCCCGAGAAGAAATTTATTAAACACTTAAACGCAAAAGTGCATCTGTATACTATATTACATACATGATTTCATCTACACATTAAATTGTAATGTAATATTTAAAAATATTTTAAATATTTTATACATGTTTCACGGTATTAAAAGTGCGTGCGAACTACATCAGCAAATTAAAAAAAAAAAAGTGACTGCCAAAAAGTCTAGGAATATTCAATAGATAATGAACGGGATTACTACGGGACTATTCTACAAATTTATTAGAATGGAGTCATAGATGGGAATGGTGTTGATTTAAATCTTGTAGAGTTAAACTACAAAAATTGTGGTGAGTTAACTTTTCTTTATACATATATACATCATATTATATTTACAAGGTTAATTAGGAATAATTTTACCAACATCTGTGTAGAAACAGACCACACCTTTTGCGTGTACATGCATACACAAAAACGCATTTAATGTTTTACAATACACAGTTATCTACAATTGATCATAAATTGAATCTTAAATCAATGTTTATTATCTTTTTCTTATAAAGTGAAATTATCATTATGCTAAGTTGTATTCAATAAACAATTTCACTCAAAGAACTTTTATTTATTCTAAGAAAAAAATCAATTTTAATTTCTTAAGTTACATCGTTTCAAAAAATTAGGAAATTTAGGCAACCTTATTTACTTAGCCACGTTTTGTTTTGTCTCGATTTTGATCTATACAAAAATAATTTAATTGAAGTCAACATAAAGTCAAAATAAATAGGAAAAGAACTGAACCTTTATTTGAAATGAAATTATTTTCATAATTTTTCTTCAAGGATCAATTCTATTTAGTCTAAAGTCTACAGCCATCACCTCATCCCCACTCACATAGCTTAAGTAATAGTGAGGAGAAACCCACTCGATTCGAGGACGGTCTGTCATCGGCGTTGCCAACGAACGGTCCGGAGCCGAACCAGTTGGCTCTAGGAGGTGGAGTTGCTGAAGGAGGCACAGAAGGCCTGGATGACGGAGCTGGCCGTCTATTATTCGTCCTGGAACCTCCATCGCCGCTGCCCGGTGCTGTATCTCTCCATTGCTGCCAAAGCCAAGCCAAGCCGTCCAGAATCGGTCTCCGTGGTGCCGGTGGCGGCGGAGGAAGTGTCGTCGTCCGTCTAGCCTTCGGCGTCACTACCACTTGATTCAGTAATGCCTACGAGGTTATAGTTAGGTCTAAAATTCCTATATGTCGCACGAAATCAATAGAATGAATGAAACAAGTAAAAGTATGAGTTAGAAGTGTTATACAACAGCAGATTATAAAGCGAAGTATGAAAAAAGACAAAATGATGTGTGATGTGAACGAGAAGTGAATTTAACGTTGTCATTAATGATTATCAAAAAAAATGCTTTGTTACGCAAGATTTAATATCCTAAGTTACGCATACAGCATATTTAAAATTGTAATTATTAGAAAATGAATAAATATTAAAAAAGAAAAAGGTCACAACTAACAGCGAGTCGTATTTGCTCATCCAAAGAACTTGCCGTTGTAGGACCGAATCCTTGTTCCTTTAGCAAAGCTGCAAGTAAAGCATCATTGCTGTTTCCATATTCCGTACTTAATGAAATGGACGGTTTTGTGGCTTCTGACACCATTGCTGCTGGTTTGGCTTGCTGTATTAACTTTTTGAGTGCTTCGTCTGACGATTGTCCTGAATTTAAATGAGGGATTATTTCAACAATTAACATAATATATTTATATAAATCACATCATAACAAAGTTATTTTCTCAAAGAAAATCTTCTAAGCGTATTAAATATTTGTAACGAATTACCTGTTATGGCAATCTTATTTTTTTGTGTAGTAGTTTCTTGTGCATCTTTTAGTTTTATCAAAGTTTGCAATAATTTCGCATCGTCATTTACATTCTGTAAATTATCCTTTACAGCTATTTTGACACTAAGTGGTTTTACGGTGGTCGGATTAGGAATTACTCTGTCTCCTTGATTCATTTTATTTCCTGGCGTCTGTGTCAAAGGATCAAAGGGTTCATTTAAAGGCGACGGTGAAGCAAGAAGATTAGAAAGTATCTTCAAATCTTCATTAATAACTGGGGAAATATTGGGACTTACGTTTACATTTGGCAATTTAGGAATATTGAATTTAGAGGGATCTTGTCCTGTAGCTTGCAATAAAGCTTGCAAAAGCTTTGTGTCTTCTTCGAATTGCTTTATGTCTTCTTCTAAAGATGGCGTGCTTGATTGAATTTCAGGTGGGTTCAAAGTTGTAGTTGTCAATCTTGTCGTCGTTGTTGATTTTAAGGTAGTGGTGCGTACAGGATTGCTTGAATCTGTGTTAATAATTTTTCCAGATCGTAAAGCCTCCGTTTGTTTTTCAGTTTGTATTTCGCTTAAACTTCTCTCAACGGCAAGAGCTATAACACGATTTGCAAGTGCAGCTTCAGGGTCATCATCATTATTATTTGTATTTAGTACATTTTTCTGAAAAAGCAATAATTTATTTTAAATTAGTGCAAAAGTAAAAAAATAAAGATGAAATACTATTAAATACTATAATCTATTGACATATAGATCTTTATTTACCAAGTTCTTTAAAAAAGCCAAATCTTCTTCAACAGAAAAAGTAGAAGTACTTGGTATTTCAGTTGTAATTCGTAATGAACTTGAAAAGCCTCCACCGCTTAAAGTTGAAAACAATTCCGGTGCGCTTGTGCTAGCAGGGACTCTTATTTCTATAGGCCTGTATGTTGTGGAAATCCCTACGTCTTCTGTTACTGTACTTCGTTGCTCCTGTAAAGTAGGTATAGTAGAGACAAGAGGTATTTCAGTTTGCGTATTAAGTTTTTCACTAGGCTGTAGTGTTGTGTAAATAGGTCGAATATTGATTTGTGTCGTTGGACTAGACTCAATTGTCGTTGTTAAAGGATTTGAAGCGATTCTTATGTTAGAAGTTATTCCTGATATAACTGGTAGTTTCACATCATCAGGATTCTGACCAGTAGCTTTTAATAATGCTTGCAATAGAAGAGCGTCTTCCTTATTCTTTTTTATCTCTTCGTCAATATTTTGTGACGATTTCGTTGTTGTTGTTTGAACTGTAGTAAACTGTGTTGTAGTAGCTTCACTTGTGGTAATGGTAGTCGGTGTTGTAGGACTTGACTCGGTGGCAACCGGCTTAGCGTCATTTAAAATTGGAATATTGAGTTCATTTGGATTGCGCCCTGTAGCTTGTAAAAGCGCTTTTAGTAGTTTGGTATCTTCTTCAAACTGTCGAATGTCATCTTCTATGGAACGTAAAGTTGTTGCTTGCGTCACGCTGTTAGTTTTAGGTGTATTAGACGGATTTTGGCCAGTAGCTAATAATAACGCCTGGAGTAATTTAAGTTGATTATCCTCTAGTGATGTTGTCGGTTTCAACGTTGTGGATAAGACTGCCAGTAAATTTTTAAGTAAGTTAGAATCAACTTGATTCGTATTTGAAGTGTGATCAGTTGTACTGACCACGTCTGTTGTCGCCTGAATTGGTAAAATAGTCGCCATGTCTTTATTAACAATATTTTGCGTAATCACTGGTATAGAAGTTATAGGAGTTTCAAACGAAGAAGGGGTTGTTGTAATAACTGTGGCAGTTGCTTTTGCAAAATCAGTGGTTGTGAAAATAGATGAACTCGAAGATTGCGTTGTTGTCCCTTCTGGAGTATTTGTTGTTTTGATTGATTTTTCCGTATTAGTTTCGGTGGTAGAAATAGTTGTGGGACTTTTACGTTCTGTTGTATTTGGTATAGAATCAATTATCATGAGAGGCATTGAAGGTTGACCATTCATAACTATAGATATTATTTCACTAGGCGTTCCTGCAATTGCTTTTATGGTCGTTGTTGGTTCATCAATATTTTTCACGCGTGTTTCAATTTGTAATATGGGTGAATTGTTCTCGGTAACTGTCATCGGTGTAACTGTTTGCATTTCTTTTTCAGTGTTAGTTTTTGGAGACGCTTTTGTAGATGCTAATTTTAATACATTAGTGTTTTGTGGAGGCACCGTAACTTCGTCAATTGGTATAAATTTAAAAACTGTATTTCCTTTTTCATCACCAGGTTTTTCCGTTCGGATTTGTTTTGTCTGTAATTTATTAAAACGTGTTATTGACGGGATTTTTAAATATTACTCGGTACTATCTACACGTTAACTGTAACCATCACCACTTACCTGAAGTAGATAAATTGAATAAAATAATTATATAAAATAATAATTTGTAAACTTTAAAATTGTACGTGCATTAAGTTTTTTTTTCTTATGTTTTTATTCAATAATGACATAAATAATAAACCTAACTACCCATAAAAGAATTAGTCCTTAAAATAAGTAAAACAAGCAAGGATTGAAATAGTTTGTGAGAGACTACATGACTTATTTATGTATTATACCTCCGGATCGATATCCAGTGTTAATATTCTTGGTTCACGAGTAGAGCTTGTCATGGATGATATAACCATTTCCTCTTTAGTGGCCGAAGATAAACTATTAAGCAGAATCTCATGAATAGAGGGTAGCATTGTAGTAGTGCGTAAACTCAAAACATGCGAGGCAGTGCTTTTTTCAGCAAACGGCTTAGTTGTGGCAGTAGTTATAACCAAGAAACTGCTATCTTTTACATTAGGTGCCGATGAAGATATCTGCAATTATGAAAAAAAGGTTATGCCTTGCAATGTTAATTGGAACTAAAGCTTTGAGGGTGCGGAAAACATGCAGAGCTTACCCATAGTTTTACCTTCACAATAAAAGCTTAACTATTGAAACACTTCCCGCATAAGAGGACAAGCCCCAAGCACAGCTTTCAAGCTAAACAAATTAAAGACGATACCATTGTTTGTTGGTTATTTACAGTGTCGGTAGTTAATCGGTTTTCCGATCCGTTATTTGTGTCTGTAGATGTCACAATATTAGTGGATACTCGGGTGGGGTTAGACTGCGGTCTGACAATGGCCGGATTATTATGGATGGGGCTGTATGGATTTCTTAGGCTCCATGGACTGATTGGTAGTATGTCAATTTTTTGCATGATTCGTGGTACTCTAGTTCCATTTGGGAATTTACGTATTACTGTGTTATTAGGTAGCACACCATAAACAATGTACGGACTTGCCTCTGTTAATGTTTCCAGTACATTATCGTTAGGATCTTTACGTACCACAGTATTATTAGGCAGTATTCCAAAAATGACATAATCTTTTTTCGGGATGGTTGGCTGAGTGGCAACTTTGATTTGATTGGTAATGGTTATTTCATCGTTTGCATTAATTTCATTTACAAGTGAAACAGTTGTGGTTTCGATACCTGATTGAGTTGTTGTTTCTAAGTTATCTTCAATTGTATAACTTGGCTTTGAGGTAGATTTAATGTCTTTAAGCGAGGTTAGAGTTTCGGAGTTCATGTAAGTAGTTTCAGTTGTACTTTCTGTGCTTATAAAAATATTTTCAGGCATATCTTCGGCCGCTGTTGATGTAGAAATAGTTTGTTCTATAGATTTGGTAGAGGTGCTATTTGCTTCGTCATCGGCATCAGCAACTTCAGTTGTAGTTTCATATGAAATTATATCATTTAAGTCGGTTCTAGTAGTTGAAACTTGTTCAGAAAAAGGAATGGTTGTAGGATAAAAGTCATTTATAAGAGTCGTAGATGGGACCGTAAAGTCAGCTCTATAACTAATTCCTAACGTCTCTGTTGTGACTGCGTCAGAGACTTCAGCTTGTGTGCTAGATAATGCTGAGTCAGTTACGGGATCAGGAGTAATGTCAATTGTAGTAAAAGTAGTATTTTCTTCAGTAGATATAGTTGTAGAATTCATCGTATTAATGATATCTGTCAAACGACTAGAAAGTGGAACGTTATTTGGTTGACTTATTAGTTCAGTTATGGGAGGATTCGCTATTTCGTTATTATGTTCTCTGATAAGTTGTTCGATCATTTTCAAAACACGAGCTTTTTTTGAAAGGATCCATAATTGAAGCCGTGATATCTGACTAGGGTCTTCAATATCGATGTTATCGTTATTTTGTTCTGGATTCAATGATTGGCTTATTAAAGATGAGGAATTGTTGATCACACTTACAGTAAATTCTTCAATGTTTGAATTCGTAAAAAAGGGAATAGGAGTAGGTTTGTTAGTGAAATCCGCTATGAGTGTTCGTGTTGTATCTGAATTGTCTACACCAGATAAATCTACTCCAAAGTTAGACAAAGTAGCTGTATCACTAACCTCAACATTTTCACTTAACGTTGTCATTGGAGTTGTAGTTAAGACCGTTGAAGAAAAATCTGACTGTGGTAAACTAGTACCAATAAAATCAGTTGTTGTTGTGATATCAGCTACTGTTGTCATGCTTTCTAATTTAGGCGAAGTGCTGGTAAGAAAAGGTGAGTTGAGTTCAGTGGTATTTACATCTTGCACTGTATCATCTGTTGTATTAATTACAGAATCAACAGTGTCCTGTGAAATATTTACATTAATTTCCGGTACATTTTGGAGGATATCTTTATTTTCATTAACGGATGTTTCGATATTATCAATGTCAATATTTTCAGTGTCTTTAATGTCCTCCAAACTGTAAGGAGTAGTGATATCAACGTCTGTTAGGACAGGAAATTTATTCGTAGCTCTAGGAATTAGTGTCTTTAACAGTTTTGCCATATCTACAGTCAATCTAGATCTACTGTCTGCATCCAAATTTTCCATAATTTCTTTTATATTATTGGACAACATGCTAGTTAGTTCTGCCGAAATTAATTTGTTATTAGATAATAAAAGATCTGATACTGTGTTATATACCATTTTTGGATTGTCTGTCGTACCCCATTTCGTCGTAAGTTGAGCGGTTGATGAGGTCATAAATTTGTCTGTCGGGCTTTCGGTATCTGAATATAATACTTTAATGGCAAAAGGTTTTCTTGCAGAAATAGGAGTAGTTGGAGTAGGATTTGGAATAGATTGAGGAGTGTTTGTAGACATTATATTTATATCTTCAGTTTTTAGTGACGGTGAAGTTTCCCCTACCGACAAGCGGTTAAGCACAGTTTGAGTAGTCTGATCAGTGATTTGTACAGAAGTAATTGTTTCTATACTATCTGTTGACGTAGATGTGCCCTGACTTGATACGTCACTGGCACTATTTACATTATTGTTGCTACTCACGCCATTAAGTGTTTGTTTGTTAACAACACTATCAGTAATAAATTGTTGCGGTACTTCTGTTGTTGAAGATAACTGAATTCTGGGTGTGGACGTAAGAATTTCAGCCAAAGCATCAAAAATAGATACAGTAACTGATGGTGAGTGATTTGAGGCTTCTACGTTCATAACATGCGATGGTTTTACTAAACTCTCAGAGAGTTTTAAGTCTGCTGAAGATAATGTACTTCGTGATTGAGTGAAAGAAATAGCGTTCATGTCTGGACCTAATTGAATTTCTTCACCCTCTACCTGAAATAAGAAGTCATCTCACCCATAAAGATAGAAAAATGTCAAATTGGTATAAAACGTGATAAAGTAGTGTAACGAAAACGCTACAATGTATAAAAGTGAAAATAGTGCACAGACAAAAGCCTCTTTATTACTTTTGGAGATGATTTTGATTATTTATGCGAGTTATCGACAGAAACATTAATGATCTAACAAAGTATATTATTTTAGTATTAAAACAAGTAGTAACTTAAAAATTTTATTAAAAATGTTGTATTAAAAAAATGTATTGTATTTACTTACTTAATTGAAATTTTCATGCATCTTAATTATTGCACTATTATTATAATAAAATAAGATAAATTATCCGTTAATATTATTTGATAAATATAAATTATTTCGAACAAGGTTTGTTTTATAAAGATGCAGCAAAAATTATATACTTTTTAATACATTGACATGGAATATTTTTTATTTATTTTCTTTTTAAGGAAATAATATTTATATAATTTAATACAAAAAATTTTACTGCAATCTCTTTAAAACTGAAAATTTTCCCAAAATAATAATAAAAAATAAGAATTATTAACAAGATGAATTAAAATGATGAGTCAGTGTTAGTTAATCGTTGATGCAATCTAAATGAATCCATTAACCAGTTCTGATGATGAATCGTGAATAAATGCTGGCGTAGTTATGTTGCGTCTTGACGTGAACTCTGTTGTGACATCGTTATAATAATTTGCTTCGAACCACTTTGGCTCGTGAATCAACTTTGTCTGGTGGTCAGTCACGAAGAATTTCAGCCACGCCTTTAGTAATAGGAAACTTCTAATTAATATTTACGGTAAAATAACTTGAAATATGTAATGAATAGAATATATACAATTATACATTCTTTGTTTTTTTACCATGCTAAAATCATATTCCAATAAAAAATAATTGTATGAAGCTGTATCCTAATAAACCAACTGCTGTTAGGGTTTTTACTTTTACCTTATTATTTGAACAAAATGTATGAACTTAGTAGCGAATTAGTAAACCAAGAAGAAGATACTAGTCAAAAATTCTATCGCTTATAATATGATGATTTATAAATCGTCAAGAGTTTTCTGTACATCTATATAATTAAAGCATGGTACGCTTGAATACATTATTTTCTATCACTTAGACACCAATAAAAGTTTTAAAAAAAATGATTACTTTTTTTTCAATATATTTCGGTTTGAGTGGAGTCGATGTACGGATTTCGAGGTGCATAACAAAATCAGACACCAAAATTTTAACGAAGTTATATCAGAAGTTTTTATATAACAACTTTATACCATAAATCAATGAACTACAATAAACATTATAAACGACGTCGGTTAATAAATAATACATAAATTTGATGAAAAATTATATGATGTCAAACAAGCTTTGGTGATGAAAATGAAAGATACAAGAATATTGCCAATTTCATAAAGGGGCTTTGTCAATTTGGTGCTTTCTTTATTTCTGTAAACAGACTGTCAGAGTGAAAGCAGAATTTTGTGAAAATATGAGATGATATAATTCAGATATAATTCAGAGTACGATTTTTATCTTTTAAAACAAGCTATATGTGCACTTACTGTTGTTGGTGTCACTGTGGGTACTGTAGGTTTGTAAAACGGTTTATCAAGGTATGACTCTCTGTATTTAGAACTGAATCTGCTTTTACGCTTTTCAGAATCGATTGTTATCTGTAAATGTGTTTTAAAAACAGTTATGAACAGTTAAGTGTGTTTTTTAAAAATATAGTAAATATCACTTACGCCATTATTTGAGGCCTCTGTGGTCTTTGAGAAGGTATCACTATATTTTCGTAACGTTTTTTCTTTAGCTTTCGTTACAGGATTTACGGAAGTAGATTCAACTTTATCTTTAGTTTTAGTGATTTTACGACTATACTTTCTTGTTTGTATATTTCTTATTGCAGGTGTAGCCGGTGTAGAACCTTTTTCTCCATCGATAAGATTTTGGTCCTTATAATTTGAGTGATACTTTTGAGTCGTTGCAAAAACATTAATGATAGGCTTATTTTCACTTTCTTCTCCCTTTGCAATAATTTCATTTTCTACTTTATTCTCCTGCGATTCTTTACTGCTCACAGCTATTAAAAACTCTCCTTTATGGTCATTTTGATTGTACTCATATCCATTGTCAGCGGTGATATTTTTATTTGGCTTATTAATTAAAGTAAATATTAAAGGCATTTCGACTGTGTTTTCTATTTTCTTATCAGCAGTTGGTGTTTCATTTATCTCACTGAGCGGAGTGTCGGTAGATACTCCGTTAGACCTTAAACGTGAATAATAAGACGCTCTTGACAACTTTGCTCTATTGTTTATATTACGGACATCGGTTTCATTTTTTGTATTTTCATTAATAGTTCTTGCATCCGTGGTTACGTTTCTTCCGAAACTTTTCCTAGGATTATATGAAGTACGAACCACAGACCTCTGTGAAGGTTGACCTGGTTCAAATCTTTTAGTTTTTAATGGCTTTTCTGATATTGAAGGTTCTATTGTTGTCGTTTTCAATTTTCTTGTAAATTTATAAGAACTTTTGATAGGGCTTAAGGTTGAACTAGACGTTACAGCAGCCGAATTTAATGTATTTAACTTTCTAGGTCTAGGGGAGTACGTTCCTCTTAGCCGATATTGTTGAGGTTTATATTTAGGAGTATCTGATGCAGACTCCGTTGTTGTACTGTCTTCTACAATTACACCCTTTAATTCATTTTCTGTCACGTTTAATTTACTGCGAAGCTGAAATATTTCGTATGAATTAACACCTGCTCTAATTTTTACTATTGGCTATCATTTAAAATTACGACCTTAATAACATATCAAATATAATTATATAAAAATAAAATGTCACTAACAAATACTGTGGTGCCCTTCGATTTATATAAAGTAATTTAGGATGGGAGAAACGATTTTAAACCTATATATGAATGAATTACCCGTGTAATATTATTATTTGGTTCACGACTCGTGTTGAAATACAGTGAAGATTGTGTTATAGTATTAATAACTGTATGTGTTGCTTTCACTGATAAACTCTCGCTGGTTGGAGAGCTCACTTGTGTCTGAAAATGTAAAGAAGTTTCCTCAAATAAGTTATTAAACATGTGTAAAAGAATCTAATGAATAATAAGGTTCTAATTTTCGTGGGGGATGTTGAGGATAATAAACAAACTTAATATTCAAGTCCATTATATTTCCACTGAATACTCATAAACAAAAATTACATTTCCTTAATAATAGCTACTCACCAAAGCATTTTTAGTTTGAATCAAAGCTTTAAAAGTTTCTGGGTAGTTATCATCGTCACCAATCTCGTCCGAAGTTTTCACTTTTGACAACGTTGATAAAGACGCCGAGTTATCCTTTTGTCGTGATAATGGACGCCTAACAACACGCATAGACTTTATAGTTGGTGATACTAATGGTTTGCGTTCACTTCGCCTCTCCATTTTTTTCTCATTTATAACATTAGCTGAGGTACGGTTTTCTGCTTCACTGCTGAATGACTGTTTTTTTCGAGCAGATTTCGATATTTCATTTGAGTTTGTAATACCTTCACCGGTTAAGTTTGTGTCGGTTTCTGCGAAGCGCGTCCGATACCTTAATTTTCGCGATTTTCTTGGATCTTCGGATAGCTTTTCAATGGGAGCATTTGTTTCAGATAACGTTAAAGTTGCTCCAGAACTAGCCATGTCCTCTAGCTTCACATTTGCTCTTGTATTAACACGTCCTCGTGATCTTGTTGGCCTAGGAGTACCCACAGTTTCAGTTTCTATTGTTGGAGTGGTTGAACTCCTTCTTTTGAACTGAACTGTTGTGATGTCTTCTTCCTTTGGGACTGTTCTAGTGATATCATTAAAAGTGGATGCTACAGTTTCAGTTTTAATATCATCAAAATTCGGTGAGGATAGTCTTAAAGGAACCTCTGTAGAAGTAGTCTGGGTTCTTCTAATATTCATATCTCTAGTCTTGCCATCATCATTAACAGTGGACGATGGTGAAGAAGTTTCCGTAGCATACTGAAATCTTCTATTAACTTGTCTTGCTTTGTTTTTCACGGGTATCTCCCTACTTGGGTAAGCATTGATAGCATTTGACTCACTTTCAATTGGTCGGCTACGCACCCTATTTGTCTTTCTAGAGTCAAAACGCTCATTACGTCCATTTTCGGTTAAAGGTTGTTCAGTGACGATGTTGGAAGAATATGTATCTGTTATCCTACTTCGTGCTCTTGATCGAACATTGTCTCTAGGTGTAGATGATGTTGGTTCTTCTCGCCTTCTAGGACTCCGTGGCCGGAAAGTAGGCTGCACATCGTCGATTTTCACTGTACTCGTTGACGTCTTCGAGTCTAAGTTTGTTGAAGATCGCCTGCTGGTCCGCGTACTTTCCACCTGAAATAAGTATTAAAGTATGGTTAATACAAAAAGGTATCTTTTAACTAACCCTACCCTACCTCAATGGGGTAAACATAACACGACATTCATGTTGCTAATGGTTTTGGCAAGGTTTTTATGACCAGCCGTCTGCCTGAAGTCAAACCAACTTGTAAATAAAGACCCAGATCCGGAAAAATTATCTGTGGTTCACTACTTGCCCAACGTGCAAATCGAACCTACGACCCCCGGAGCTGTAGCCAGTAACTTAACAACTGCACCACCCTGTCACCGAATACAAAAGCGTTTGAACTTGTTAAATCAAACAGATTCATCGGCTATTACGAAGTAATATTACGGGGGGCTTTCAATGTATTCATGGTGTCGCGGTGATATACTAATGATGAGGGTAATTAAATTATGTAATTATTTAAAGACTCTCTTTAAGGGTATAAATATAAAATTTCATCATTAGTATTCAAGATATGCGAAAAGGCAACTACGTCAACTGACACGACAATGTTGAAAAACTTCGAGCATCGCGCTGTTATCGAATCGTTAGCGGTGATGAAAAATGAGTTCATCACGGTGATCCACAGGGATGCAACAAATTTCACAAAGGACACAAAAAAAGGTCAAATTATTACGGCCACATCTTAAGCAAACACTCTACGTAATTTAAAGGAGATAATAAAAGAAAAAAGACATGGAAAATTGACCGCAGAGACAGTGTCTTTCACGTCGCGGACAACGCGGTGTTCACGTGGCACGTTGTTAGGGCGCTGTGTGGGATTACGGATTTAAAGAAATCAATCATCCACCCTATAGCCTGGACTTACCGCCTAGTGATTACTTTCTTTAAGACAGTGAGTTGAAGGCGGCAACTGATGAATATTTTTCAGTCAAGGAAGAAATATATTTTAGCGGGTATTTAAAAGTTACTTTGCCGTTTAAATAAGAGTACTATAGTGACATGAGATTACATTGATTTTTACTTTGCTTAATATTTTATTCATATACCGAGAATAAATTGATCACCCGCCGTAAGTGCCTTGATGCATATTTTTTTTTTGTGTGAGTATGTGTCAAGCTAGCTGGCAGTTCACATGACGTTACGTGATAACCGCTGCCCGTGGATATTTGCAACACCCGTAGGTTAGTAAACACGTTGCCACCTTTTAATAAAGTGGGCCCCGGCTACCTCACTCACTGGACGAAACGCAGAGCTATAACCCTTTCACTTCACTCCGTTCCTTTGTGAGGTTGTGGTACTTCCTCGGACGGGTCACCCATTCGTTCAACTGCGTACTGTCGCGTGGCCCAACCACAATAAGATAATAGCAAATAAGTACAAAAAATGTCAAAACATGTTTAACCGACACATTCTAAAGATTCAATTCCTATTTTAAGATTAAGATTTGAGAACAAACAAATCGATTTGTTTCTGTATTGCCACTGAACAAAGCTTTTTTCATATTCAATGCACGTTCAGTGCATACATGCATAATAAAATTAATGAAGAGAAAAGCTCTTCTGTTATTAAGTTAGTGTTCGAAGATATGATGCAAATGAAAGGTCTTTAATTATAATAATGACTGATATAATAATTTTTTTATATAAATGTGACTAAATAATACTAATAGTTATTAACTAAAAACACACAAGAAGTGTGGTTCTATTACATCTAAACTCTGTTGAAAAGAGATTTGCGCATGCTTATAAAAGTTTTGAACAGATCTAATAAAAATGCACAAGTTACAAGGAGATTAAATTCATCAAACAATCTAAATTTGTGATCCAATCAAAAAACCTAGACCAATGCTAATCTGGTACCCAATTTAAGTTCCAAGACACGACCAAGAAAATCTATAGCAAGTACACTTGCCTTTCACACTGCACTGCATTCGCGGTGCTGTTTTATAGCAACCTTTGTTAACGTCTGTTATTCAATGAATAATCTACGTCTTTTATTCAATGTTTGAAATACGCAATGCAATTTGAGATACTATTCGCCATTGTATTATATAGTTTAACTGATTTTCAACCCTTTACAAATTTAAAAAAGAAAAAAAAACACGGATTGGAAGTTTCTTGTTTCAGATTGCTCGAGAATGTTGAAATAAAACCGAGCGCCCGTACACTGAACTATCAGTACTGGTAGATAAAACCAAAAAAAATAAATGGTAAGTACTATGCCTGATGTTCTAAAATGACAATTTTTATAATATTCAAACCGACCTAACAGACGTTGTCTGTACACACGACTTAAATCCGATAACAACTTAATAAAAAAAGAATGTACTGGACCGAAATGTGAATCTAAACATTCTCGAATCCACTCCAGACTTTTAAAAGAGTTCAGTGACACTCGCACAGAAGAATTATACTCGTATATATAAAGACTAGCGACCCGCCCCCGCTTCGCACGGGTGCAATGTATTTTACAAAACTTTCCTCTTGAATCTAGTAAATAGAGTATCTAGTAAAAAAAAACCGCATCAGGATCCGTTGCGTAGTTTTAAATATCTAAGCATACATAGGGACAGACAGACAGCGGGACGACTTTGTGTTATATTATGTAGTGATAATATATAATATAAAGGTAATATCAAAAATTCCACTCTCGTCCACGCTGTTTTAAATTCCATTTCGGTGTTCAAAAACTTACCGAACAGCTAAACATACGTAGAACTTATGAATCAGCGGTTTAAAAGAGAAGGTAAGGTTTCTGTCGGCTTGGTCAATTACAAGTTTCAGAGATCCGTGTGTGCAAGTAGACCGCATTGAGTAACGTCGTTAATGCAACTAGTTGGCATATGGTGCATGTTAAAAGCTTAAGCGTTCTGTTTCAATAGCAAAATCGCGTTAAAAGATAACACGATTAACGGAGACATTTTGGACGGCAATATTTAATTTGGCACTAGAAGACATTCTTTAATGACTTGTTTACTATGTTTGTTTCACTTCAAATTGAACAGTACTTGGAGACAGTAAAGTGAAAGACATTTTTTTTTTCACACCCAATTTTTTTAGTCCGAAAAGTTTGTCGTTATAAAAGTATAACAAACGTAGGCGTATGTTTTGCGCCATTATATCAAAGTAGCGCGGGCTAACAGCTTGACAATCTTTTATGTAATTGGGCGGACTAGACGAAGCGTTGACCGTAAACGATAATAATTACGTCTCGTGCAAAACCACACAAGCCCGACGGGTGAGAGTAGTCCACTTGGCTACGAATCGGTGAATATGTTCGCAATTTATGACCACCAGTCATTTCTTTCGTAGGACATTTGCTGGAAAAAAATAGCCCAGTCGCTATCTTACTTTGAAGGACGAATCGAAACTGAAACGAAGAACGAAAAGATAATGGAATATTAATTGGATAACAAATAATTTACAAAATTTCCATATACAGAAGCTCACAATAATGTTAATTAAGATCAAAAGAATGTACGCTTACTCGTTTTAATGAAGGCGTTGTAATAATTTTTCAATGGCCATCCCGAGGATTCACCGAAAAAGTTGCATTGTTTTTATTATTATTATTAGCTTGTAACATTAATACTTAGTAGTTTTTTACGATTAAGATAATAAAGAGTATCATTCATCATATAAATCAATTATAGAAAAAACATAGCTTGATTTTAAATCCCTTAAAAACATTCGAAACGTTTGAAGTCTGTTCACTGAAATAGCTTTATTAATATATCTTTCACTGAAGTTTTTATTAATAAATAAGAAAATTTTATGATCAAATTGGGTTGTCACGAACCATGATCATAGTCATAGCCAAGCTCCTGCAGACGTGGAACCACTTCATCCAGGTTTCCAGTACGAAGTTGATATCAGCCGTGATAGCTCAGTGTCCGGGCGCTCGCCTTTAATTCAATATATACTCGAGCAACCTGAGTTCGATCCCCGGTGACGGCACCAATGAAGTTTTTAACTTTACGTGCTGAATTGTCACGTGCTCCGCGGTGAAGCAAAACATCATGAGGAAACCTGCATATTTTCGAAATAATATAAAAAAAATGTATTTCGAAGATATGTGTAGTCCGCCAATCCGCAGTGGGGCCGCGTGGTGGACTATGCCCTGATACCCTCTGTATAGAGGAGGCCTTAGCCCAGCAGTGGGACATGTATAGGCTGTTACTTTACTTTATCAGCCCTGCGACTTATACAATCTGGCTATCATTAATCCAGCTTACCAATCCACTGGGCTATTTGCTTCTATGGTTGTTTTTGTTGCCAATGACATCCTGCACCAAGTAAAATTTCTCCATAGCTCGTCAGAACACCGAGCTAGGTGATATGACCAATTTTGATAAAAGTATTGGTTCCATGATTTGTCACTGGTAACAAGCATTTCTTGTCTTTTAGATCTATGTACGAAAATAGATCTTTACAGGCGACCTAGAAGTCGATGATTATATAAGAATGGAAAATATATATGATACTATAACCTTACATCAGACAGTTGCTATCATCTCAGTATTAAACAGCTGTGACTCCAGGATATCTAAAAGAAGTTATCTCTGTCACCTGGGACCTAGTTAAGATCGCTGTTGAATTGAAAATTACAGTCACGATTTTTAAACCTTCACACGTGTATCTGCACACGTGTACAACATGTTGACGTAACATGCAGGAATGAAGATTAAATCTACGGCCTAATTCGTGACCATGTCATATCTATACGATATCGTGACCAGGCACACGCATGTTCAAATGTATGTATGTTTTAAATTAATTGAGAAATCATAAATCATATGAACTTTATTATAACAGGTTGCATATGTGTATATATTTTATACTATATTCCTTTTACTTTCTTTTTCTCTCATTGCTATTTGAAACAACGTTGCCATTTTAATGAACTATTTAATTATGTGCATTATTGATAACAATAATTAATATATATATGCAACTATTTTAATATTTTAATGAACTTATCCGCATATATTTTTACTTGTTTATTTATTTTTGTTTTACATATTCTCAAGGTTTCGAATCCTTTTCAGCGCTCATGGTCACGTGACAGACTGACGCGTGGACGTCTGAATTTACGCGACTGCACATTTATATGTAATCGTGTAAATACAAGATATAAGAATAATAATAATAGTGCATGATAATATCATAAATTTGTGTTATATTTTATAATAGAAGTTGGAAAAAGAGCTAGTTTCATCTGATGTTAGGTTCGAATTGCAGCTTATAAACAAGTGCAACACACGCGCACATGAACAAAAAAAATCGAATGTAGAATGAATCTCTCCAACTTTCAATCTTATAAGGTACATATTTCATTCAATAATTTTTAAGAAACTAGAACGTTTCTTTGCTTTCTCCGTTAGATGGCGCTGTATTCTGGCATGGGTAAAATCTATTGTTCAATAAAGAAAATAATACTGGCCGCCGTAGCACGGCCAATAACTAACGCACTCATGTTTACATGCACAAAGACAATAGAGCAATTATAAATTTAAAAAAAACAAAAGCTTAAAAGTGTGGGTTACATTTTTTTAACAAAGTTAAGTTTCAGATTGCGATAACACTTTAAATGTCAAAAATGATTGTGTGGTCATCAACATTCGATTTCGCAAAATCTGTTCATAATACTAATAATATTGATATATTTTGTGTGTGACTTGCAGCAAGGCCAGATTTAGAGGTCTGGAGGCCTCGGGGCAACAAAGGAGTAGAGGCGCCTTGGCGCCAAATTATTTTTATGCAAACAAGAATTATCAAAAATTAAAAATTTTTAAGTAGTGTTTACTAGTCTGAATTTTTTTTCCGAAGTTTCTATTGTGGGGCTCTTTTGTGGACGCCCCGGGGCTGTGGCCCCGGTTGCCCTCCCCTAAATCCGGCGCTGACATGCAGTGTGTCAGTTTATTGATCTCTTAATAAATATCAAAACTCATCTATGAACAGTGAAATGATGATAACAGAATATACAACATGATATTCCTGAAATGGCCCGCAGACGTCAAATGCGAGAAATAACCATATCGGTGCGGTTCGGATAGTACAGTGAAACGGTAAACGCGCGGCGTTATGAAATCTTTACGCTTATTAGATCCAGAACCGAAACAATGGAGGTGTTTTAAATTGAACAATGAGTGGAGTGCGCGACAGCGCCTTTGACAACGACAAGGACAATTTCACAAATGAGTTTGCTGCAAGCCTCGTTGGAGATGCGGAATCGTCAGCTAGAACTAAACGGTTTCAAAGCGAGTTTGTGCAAAAAAAAGCACGAGTGAGAGTTGTGAAAGAGAGGATTGTTTCCAGGGAGAAATTCATCATCGTCGTCGTCGTCATTTTCAGCATGTTTGAGCCCTTTACTGATTGCCGCGAAGCACGATCCTATCACGAAGAGAAATACATTAGAAAGTAATTAATAGGTTAAGATCATGGAAATGTTTTAAATAGAACCAGTGGTTCGGTCTTTACCACGGTCTATGATCCTTAATTTGAATGGAAAAATTATGTATCATTGACTTAATGACAAAATATAGAAAATAGTATTTTTGTTAGCATCTACAAGTTTTGAATTTGATTTGTGTCATTCCTGTCATCCAGTAAGAATTTATTTGCATGTAATATGGTATTAAAAATAAAATTTAACAAATTGTACATAGAGATTTAACACATAGTGTGCTCGGAAAATTCGGTTAATCCATAATACTTACGCGTATTACGCTTTTTTAAATTTTTGACAACAGAATTATGCTCAAAGCATACAATTCTAATCTCACTATTATCATAAATGGGAAATATAAGAAGTAGCTATGTAAAAGTAATTAGTTCTTTCTTCACACCACAACAATTGTAAGTAATGAAATTGATTTAAGCTATTGGTCATAAGCTTATCCTCATGATTATATTATTAATCATACTATTAAAAATAACTATTTTATTCCTAAAGCACAATGATATAGAGAATATGTAAACGCTTTCTTGTCGTTATTATTCATTATTAATAATTAAAACTACTATTTGTGGACTTGTGGACTCGTATACGTTAGAAGAGTGGTTCTTGAAAAGTGTCCTAGGCTTCTTCTTACGTTAGAATCGTAATTAGCTGGTCCACTGTCGCAAGAGGCAATTCACCAACCTTTTAATGTTTTAAATTCCATCATTTGTTTGGGAATTAACAAATAACAAGATCAAAGCAAGTAGGTACACGTTCTCCTTCACCTCTAAAAGAGTGTTGGCAATTCTCATTTGTCAAGGGCATGCGAAAAAATTAAAAAGCTACACATACATAAGTCACATTTTTAAGACGATATAACGATTTATTTCAAACTTATCGAGTACACGTAGTTACAACATAAATAATTTAAAGTAAAAGAATGAAAGTTTAAACTTTTAAAGTTGATTTGTTTACATATTTCACATAATTATATGATTAGACTTCTACAAGTCGAAATGGGTCATACGTTTAATCTTTAAAATCATTTTAAAACATTAATTTTTCATTGACTAAATGAGAAAAAAATTTAATTTTACATAAACCATCAGACTTACTTCAAGTGGTGATAGATATATGTTTAATCTTACTCTGAATACATCTTAGTGCTTATACAACCTCACTCACCAATGCGGTATTTGACGAACAGAAAAAATTTCCGTTGTCACATTACCCATGCATTCAAAATTATCAACCGACAGACGAAATAAAATGTCACGGTTTTTAACCGATCAAATAGATCAAGAAGACATCAGTTCATCGTATAATAATTCATATCGTATATCAGAGAACTCACGTATTGAGTTAAGTTTACCTTTTGTATACAACCTTATCTTTTTCATTTTCTTTTGAATCTTGTGCTTTGTGTATAATAAATATATAAATAAATAAATAACTCATACATATTTATATACATCGTAGGGGGACAAGTGGGTGTTTTGCAGTTCATTTCCCCTTGCCCCAGAGTAAGTTTACTCCTTTAAGTATAATGGACAAGACTGCTACGCTTTTTGGAATTCGAGTGAAAGTAAAGTCACTTAAGTTTGCTTTCATGTTAAGAAAAGTGAATGCAAGAGCGACCAGTGTATAGTAACTTAGCAAAGTTTTCGCGCATCAAAATGTGTGCCGTTAGCGAAATAATATTGAACGATAAAATAATGATTTGTGATTTGTTTTCACGATGCTATATTCAAGTCAGTTTATCAAAATAATGATTAAGTCCACCACTAATCAAGTGACATGGGTCCTATAATTTGCTATCTAACGTACAATATTTTATTATTAACTCCGCAAATAAAAACGATAATTAAAAATATTCATGAAAAATAATAATTAAGTTATGATAAAAACACACCAATTGAATTTTAATCAATACAGAGACAGCTTGTTTATTACTTGAAAATATATTTTCAACTAATTAGAGGCACATTTGCATGGAAAATGTCAAATTTTGACCTATATAAAGGCCGTCAACTATATATGTCACCATAAATTTTCCTACATTTTTATCAAATCTTCAATCAAAAACTTGTTGGGGGAAACGTTTAATATTAATGACTGAAGACGATATAATTATGTACAATGTACGTATAATATTCCTAGTTGTTCAAAGGTCACCTAAACCCGAGAGCTTTTGGTTTGGACAAAGAATAAATATAAAATTCCTTTTATGCCTACACATTTAACTTCTCATGTAGTGTTACCTTGGCTATATTTAACGTGTATAAATTCTTTTTTTTTTTCGGTATAAACAAACGTATATATGCAGTCTCGTTTAGGCAGAAATCATATTCCTATTGTATTTACGTAATATAGGTAACACTAAAAGTAAAGTAAAGTAAAGTAACAGCCTATACATGTCCCACTGCTGGGCAAAGGCCTCCTCTATACAGAGGGTATCAGGGCATAGTCCACCACGCGGCCCCACTGCGGTTTGGCGGACTTCACATATCTTCGAAATATATATATTTTTTTGTTATTATTTCGAAAATTATGCAAGTTTCCTCACGATGTTTTCCTTCACCGCTGAGCACGTGATATAATAAATGATTTCTCAAGTAGCAGAAATGAAAAACAGACTATCTGCATAATATATTTAACAACCAATGTTAGAAACAGAACCATGTCAGCGACGATTCGCTATGGATTGCAGTGAACATCGCAAAACATACTTGAATAAGATATGCATACAAAATTACTCATTATGTTTGACCTGGGTCAAAATTACTTTGTTCCTTTATTTCATAAGAAAGTCTAGAACAAAAAGTGCATTTGGAAGAGTAACACCACAATGTATCTTACCGCTTCACGTTAAGTCTCATAACACTTGATCTTTCACAAAAATCTTAACGGTAAATCTATTTCACGGTGGCTAAAACATTACATTTACGCTCCTTTGTTTTGATGATAAATTTAAAATATGTACGTGCTCTCTGTTACATAATCATCGGAGTAAGAATTCGTTTTCGTTCAAGAAAGTTTACCAAACTTTAAAATGTAGCTATAGTCCTCAATAAATTTAATTTTACTAAATTTCCGTTTGTAAGGATGCCGCAGTTTTCCTAATCGTTTAAAAGTTTCACAGAAACCGACCAAATGTAGACAAGCGGATCCTATTGCACAATTATAAGTGCACACATTTCATATTCGAGCAACTTGTAACTTATATTCATGCAATTACTAATATCGCACAAAAACAGCTTACCAACTTGAATTCGACATTAGCTAGGAGGAAAAAGGCGAGGCTGCTTTAATACATAAACGATATTAATTACCCACTCTCGATGTGAACGTGATAGCAGCGAAGTACTCTACGTAACTTAAGGTATGATACACGTTAGACGTAACCTACTACAATTTTAGGCTTTGCTCCATTAGGTATTGCCTAGCGCTGGTAATATTTCGACCTCCAATACTACGCGTGTTTCCTCGAAAATAACACTTCCTGTTTTGTCGAATAACGCATACTGCGACTACCCGCCGAGCGAACGCTGTCTACACTTATATACAGTTGGATTTTTTTACTTATTTTTTATATATTCTCTTTAATAGTAATGTAGGTAAACAAATAAATAAATAAATAAATACTCTATTATAGCACGATTTCGTCTGGATTAAATCAATATTCTCATGTAACATCATTGTTTAGTGGCACAATACGAAACAAAGTAATTTTTTAAGATTTTGAACGAATTAATCTTTTTTCCAATAAATGATAGGTATTGGATTTCATCAGATACTCTACTGCCTATATCTTTCATTCTATTTACTGTGGTAGGGCCACGCAGCAGCGTCGGCTGTTGCACGAATAGGCAGGCCCGTCCGGGTAGTACCATGACCTCACAGAAGACCAGCGTAAAGTGGAAGTATAACAAATACTTTCGCGTTTCGTCTGGTGAGTGAGATAGCCGGAGCCCAATTTTCAAAAGGTTGTCAACGCATTTGCAACCCTCGGGTGTGGCAGATGTCCATGGGCGGCGGTATTCACTCAATATCAGGTGAGCCGTCTGCTCGTTTGGCAACTTTTAACATTAAAAAAAACATTCAAAAGGTATAATTCATTGGTAATTTTAGAACACTAATAAGTAGGTGCGGTGTGCGTTACTTACTCCATTTGCCGCTACTCTCCTACCATACAAGTCTCAGAATTTCTAGCGCTTGATGCCCACGTTGATCGTTTAGTTACCTTTTGTTCCTTTTATAAAAGAGAGTAATGGAATTGTTACGTTCTAAAAGGCGAGACCATTCGCTTGATCGTTGCTTAAGTGTTTGCTATAACTGTTACTGTGCCCTACAATGCTGTTACAGATCTAGCCACAGAGTAAAGCCAAAATCAAGGCCAATAATTGTTTTAATTTTAGAATTCAAAATCAAAATCAAAATCAAAAATATATTTATTCAAATAGACGCTTGCGCGCTCTTATGAATCGTCAAATTTTACATCAAAAATTATGTATATAGGTTCGTAAGGTACCACCGGTTCTGAAAGCAGTTTCTGTTGAGAAGAGACCGGCAAGAAACAGTTGCACTTTTTCAAAAGTATCAGTTGACAATATAACATACAGGTATAATAGTCTTATTCTAGACTACGTGTGTATCAACAGTATCAACTCCACACATTGGCGTCGTCGAGATATTCCGCAATGGTATAATATGCTTTAACCATAATTTGACTTTTAATTGTATTATCTCTCGTGAAACTCAATGCATAAATACACATTCCTTCATTGTTAAAGAAATTAAAATGTTTATCAAACAAATATAACATTTTTATTCTGTTAAATCATATTTCAACTGTTAGTGAGATTTTCTTTTCACAATCTGCCACGAATGCATTCGGAGGATATCTTGACTTCACATGACGGAACCTTTTTTAGTTTACAGTCGCGTAACTTTCAAATGACGTTTTCGTACAACGCAGAACACGTAAATGAGCGCGTGTAATTGCAATGAACAAATAATTGGTACCGATAACGTAGCAATTACTACCAAATTAATTGGTAATTTAATGATACCTGGATTTGTAATACGATTTCTCAAATTTTAACAGAAGTTCCCGAAGATATTATTTTTATATTTAATTTAACTTGGAACCAAGTAAATATCATTTGTTTTAAGTGATTTTAAATATTAAATCACGCCAAAATTTCTACTCATTCGTACCCGACTGCCGAAGTGTGGTAATGTTTTTCGAACGTATGTATGCATTATTTGTAATAATTTAATTGACACACTCTACAGCCTTAATACCTAACCTTTTGATGGATTTCGCAATACGAAGTGACATTATGATCGTATCAATTTCGGAAATGCATAGGGACTTTTCAGAATGGTATTCGCGTATATGGCAGAGGAAAAGTTAGTAATGTAATATGAAGAATCACGTTTTTCATTATACGAAAATGTAAACTGTCACCCACATAGATCGATTTTGGTAAGACCACTGGCAATAGAAAACAAAATTCTGACTCACAAAATTCCGTCGCTTAAACCTTGATAAGTTCTTATAAGGTTAGTCGAGAAATAGAATTAATACCGTAGTACTTTTATATGTCTCAATTCATTATACAATAAAATTAACAACCTAACCAAGGTTTGTTGATCATCTATACAAATATATTGTGTGGTTAAAGACAAAGGTGGTTAAAACATTAACAACGTACCCAAGCACTAATTGACAACCCACAACGATTATGTTATTTCCTGTTAATGCCTATAACTTTCGAGAAATCAACCCAAATGTATATACAGGGAGATATTTTGAGAAGTGCCCAAATTTACACAGGAGGTTCAGACTCGGTAGTATAATCGTTTATTGAAATAAAAAACAGTATTTTTTTCCAAAAAAAAATGGATACTCTTAGAAACGTCACCCTGTATAGATGTAATCCATTGCATAGGCGGCCAATATTCACAAAAGGTAGTAGCCTCGATGAAGGTAAAGAAAGGCAGAAAGTTCCAAGCACTGATATAACGATGAACTTATAAAGCCCTAAGTAAAATGTTATCTAACTCAACGTAACCTGCAACCTGCACTAATCTCCTCCGGCTTAAAATTGCATGACATTACGTATCACAGACAAACTTTAATATCAGAATCGTGTCTTAAACATCTTTGTATATTGCATGATTCGTTTAAGTAAAAATGTATAAATAAATGGAGATACTATTTCTGAAAATTGATAATCTATTTTTATGATTTAAATAGCAAATCCAAAATAAACTGTGACAAACACGTGATGCTCTAACGTGCAAGTAAAACAATACATAGTATTGTCTTTGTATTTTTTCATGCCACAAAAATAACAGAAATAAGTATGTAGGTAAAGCCGTGATAGCTCATAGTGCGGGTGCTGGCTTTTAATTCAATACACTCAGCAAGCTGAGTTCAATCCCCTGTGCCGGCACCAATTAAATTGTTAATTATAAGGGTTAACATATCATGTGCTCAGGGGTGAAGGAAAACATCCTGAATAACTT
Source organism: Iphiclides podalirius (assembly GCA_933534255.1). Lineage (NCBI taxonomy): Eukaryota > Metazoa > Arthropoda > Insecta > Lepidoptera > Papilionidae > Iphiclides > Iphiclides podalirius. Next base: position 15,305,425 of record OW152815.1, on the reverse strand, counting down.
GCATGTTTCAAAAATCCACAAGTGAAATCCACAGTGGAATCGCGTGGGGGACTATGTCTTAATGCCGTCAGTACAGAGGAGGCCTTTCCCCAGCAGTGAGACATATATAGGCAGTTACTTTACTTTTTACTTTTACCCCATGGAGGTTAGGCGTGCACACCGCTATAACATACCGTCAGCAAAAATAGAAATGGGCTTAATTTCAAGCGAAACTTGCCGGCGCCGCCAAGAGTATATTCCAGTGGCTCTTTTATAAGGGTTCCGTACCCAAGGGGAAAACGGGACCCTATTAGAAAGACTACGCTGTCTGTCTGCCACTCAGTCTATCCGTTTGTAACCAGCATGTATCTCATGAACAGTGATGGTTTAACAGTTGACATTTTCACAGATGATGTATTTCTATTGCCGCCATAACAACAAATACTAAAAAACAGAATAAATGGGACTCCCGCATTTACAATAGACGTTTATGGATATTGGTACGGAACTCTTCGTCTGCGAGTCCGACTCGCACTTGTTCTCATTTGTGATTGAACGGCCACAAGGCAATTTTAAGTGACGCAACTGTTACGGCGACATTTTTCAACGCGCTCGTCCCCTGAAAAGGTTACATTTCGACAACGTACACGCCTTTGGGTAATTCATTGCAGTCGTATATAAAACAAGTCATTCCTTGACATTTCCAGTAAAGATGGCGTACCATATAGGGTTTTGATATTTAAACGAGTTAAATTTCGCTGTCAAAATGAGTCCAAGAAAATAGTTCACTACAGTTCGCCTTGTCATGTAATTTAAAACATAGTAAGAATGCAATAATAATACTGATATATTATCATCCTTTTATTGACAATTTCCCATATTCTCAGATTAATAAATTTTTATAAGTACACAGCAACATCTATATACAAAATATATATGAAACAGTGGTTTGCACTTTCTATTTTCTATAGTTTAATTATCACAATTATAGTTTACTGTACCTTTCCACTTTAAGGAAATTAAATTTATAACTAAAATTAATAATTTTAAAAATATACTTGAGTGCTTAATAGTTTTAAATTTCATTCAGCAATCGTATATTACTAATCGTATATTAGTAATTATTAATCGACAAAAATTATTTAAAATACATTGCCAGAAATTTCTTCTTGTTTTGCCATATATTCTAAATGGAAAAAATATATATATATAAATATCTTCAATATTAATTAAAACATCTTAATGACAATCACACATTCGATAGGTACATTGGCCAACAAACGTTATTCTCAATACTACCTGGCGGCCTCCAGGTGACATTAGAAGCCACGTTCACCCACGAAACACCTTATTGGCTACAGTCTTGAAACATCACAAATGAAGTTTTGCCTTTTAAATATCAACACAAATAAGTGCCTCGCTCATTTCTTATTAGCAAGTTATTTTCTCTTCTTAAGAACATATTAAATGTAACTACTTAAAAGCAGAATACGCTTAATATTATAAGTCGTTTCATGAAAAACAACGAGTGATCAATAAACATTTTTCTCCAATCCAATCGATTATAACGAATCCTTTATTATCTAAGCCATAATAAAAAAAAATATCACCTGTCGCTTTCAAGACCTTATCGTACTTAATTTTAAATACTTACGTTTGTTAATTAACAATGTTTTTTTTTATCTTAAATCAAAGATTTTTATGTCGATAAACTTTACTGGGCAAGTCTCAGTTTACAATACAATATCAGCCTATTGCCGTCCACTGCTAAACGTAAGCCTCCCCCAAAGTGCGCCAACTACTCTCAGTTTAAATCTTATAAAATTATTTTGATTATATTTCTATTCAATGGACGGCGTAGGTATCTATTCAGAATACCTTTAGTTAATTTTAAGTTCAATTAAGTACCTAATATCAATATTTAAATTCAAACAATGTTAACATTTCATAATTTTACACCTATAAAGACTATAAAAGTGAAAAACTTAATATTTATCAATATCCGAAACAAAATCTTTATTTGAAATAATAAAGTAGAATTTTAAACGTTAATACCTACATATAATAACTTTAATGTAGAATGTATTTGTTATCAGATACCTCCGAATGCTGCGAAGATGAGAAGTAGTATGATATGACGAAACAGCTGTTGCAGAATGAATATTTTCCACTTAAGTCGCGAGCCTTTTTGAGAATCGTGAATTACTTAACAATGTCATTGCACCAAAGGTAATTCAAGTCAAAGTGGAATAACAAACCGCATCTTATGCTGGACTCATTACGCGGTGCAAAAGGTCACTACAAGCTTTGACAACATTTGTTAAGCAACATAAAAAGGGACACTTTATAACATCGTAAATAACTATAGCTAATTACATTACATTATTGCAAACTATAGTAACCGACCATATGAGTGAACCCATAATGATATCTGGCTACAACTACATTCTTTATGTACAAGTACATTATTTTAACTACATATTTATATTTAGAAGTTGGCAAGCGAACTGGTGGCTCACATGATGTTAAGTGATAGCCGCCGCCCACGGACATTTGCAACGCCCATAGGTTTGCAGATGCGTTGCCACCTCACAATAAAGTGGGTTCGGGATGCCTCGTTCACCAGACGGAACGCAGAAGCATAACACTTCTACTTCACGCTGGTCTTCTGTGAGGTCGTGGTACCTACCCGGACGGGCCTGCCTATTCGTGCAACAGCGGAAACTGCTGCGTGGCCCTACCACCCTTAATATAATACATAGCTTTAGAGTTGCGTAAAGTTTCTAATGCAACGGCTTAGTTGCTGGAAACGTTTTGTGACCGCGCGGCCTGGAATTCAAATCCCGGTCGCGCCCACAAAAAATCACCGTGTAGTTTTTGTTTTCAGTGTATCCATAACAATGAAACATCGAGTCACCTATATATGCCTACTCCGTTAATGTATAAAAGAGTGCGTCTCAAGTGATAATAAACTGATAATGACGAATATTTCGATTTGCAGCGTACATATAAGGCTATTTTATGACTCAGTGATTCGATTGTTATTTGTAAGTACAACTCAAATTGATGATGAAATGTATATATATATATATATATATATATATATATATATATATCAACGCAATAACCTCCGGCCTTATAAGTGTTCATATAGCAACCACATTTAACGGTGTACATAACTAAACATCCTTATGTGCAGTATCGAATCCCTCTGAAATGTATATAGATTTAAAAAAATAACGAATATTTCATACAGGCGGTAAACCGAAACAGTATGTTACAAATATCGCTCGGAGCTACGATTTAACCTTCAGTCACCGTTCGAGCGCGTTGATGTCTTTAGTGTCGTGACATTTTGTTAACAATGTTTCTTTCTATATGGAGATATTTATCAAGCCAAGTGACAATTTGACAATGCCCCGTCGAACGACTGAAGCGAAACCACTATTGTATAGAACGCAAATCGTATATAGGAAATTACTATTGTTGTCGGATAAATGAGACTTTTAAAATAATCGCAATCGATTTGAGGTAATTTCATTAAGAATCATAATTGAAATTTTTGCAATACTTTATTTTGAACAACTTAATATTAGGTATATATAATTATACAGCGTGTCGTTACCATCGCGACAATAAATGAACACACGTCTAACGCTACTTGCCAATAATCATAAAAAAAAATTCACGTTGAACAAAATCCATAAACAAAAAAAAATATTTTTCAAACAAAGTAATTAAGTAAAAAAGAAACAAAATGTGCAACATCCTATACAACTCGCGTCACAGCGTCGTATTACAAGCCTCTCCTTCTAACAGTATGTTTTGTCTCTTTTAAATTCATTCAACCCATTCATATGCTTTGTGACCTTTACAAATGTACTTTACGTTACGCTTTTATAGGTAAGGCTGTTCTAAAATTCTTTGTTTTGGAAAATTTAATAACTCTGTAAATATTGATGTTTAAAGAATTTTAATGTTTAATACAACTTTAAAAAGTTATCCCCCATAGGCGTGTTCATTTATTGTCGGATGGTAACGACACGCTGTATATTATATTAAGTTGTATTATATTATATAATGACTTGTATTATTTTTTTCACTCCACATTTGTAAAATGTTTGCCAATGTCAAATATTTTTTGTTTTTGTATTTGCGGCAACAGAAATACATCATCTGTGAAAAGGACAATGCCAGATTCTGCCCCACCAATTTGCATCGTTTACACAAAATGTAAATATTAAAAAATTATGTAATGAATATTATATAACTATTTGAAATTGAATAAATATTATAAAACTTGCGGATAAAAAAAATTAAAAAAAAAAAGTAATTTAACCATCTTCGTCGACTTTCCTATTTCTCGGGCGGCCATTTGCATTACTTTCTACGCATAAACGATCAATAAAAAGAAGTTATTGCTTTGTAGTAAATAGATAAAAAAAGAAAAAACAACCCTATTGAATATGTCATAATAAGTGTTTAAATTCATTATTATATATATAGTTATCGTAAATCATACATAAATATTTTAATAATTATTGTTCTGTTGTATTGCAAATATAACTTTGCTTCGTGGAATTGTGAAACGAAACGTCATAATCATAATTGTCAACTCCATCATGTCTTTGTTTTTGTTATTGTTCCGTGGTGATTTGTACGGCGTTGACTGTTAACTGTGCGTTTTTGAATGTTTTTATTTTACTAACCGACGACTTTTGCTATACCTTACGCATTCGATCTCGCCTATTTGACAACTTTTGCGCTACTTTCCACGGATTCTGATAATTTCCTGCGATTTGGATAACGATGTTGAGGTGTATTAATTGTCACCTGAACATAAAGAGGATGCTAAGACATGCTGTGTCATGAAAATGAGGTAATTTTTTAGAGAAAATGATATTTTTATATTAGATAGGGGTTTTAGAGATAGCATACCGGCCTTAGAATCTTATAGCTATAAAGTAATTAAGCCTGAATCAGTGGATGAAGGTGAAACACAATTAACCACATTACAGGCCAACAAAAGCCGCTGTGTAACATTATGCAGATGGGTTATTGAGGTGGTGAATGGCCGATTAAAACATTATTTTAAGTTATTGAGGCAAGATTTTTTAATAGGGCTTCTTTGCATTTAATGGATGATTTATTATTGTAAATTGTCTACAAATTGTAGCGGCTTTGATTAACCGTTTTCATCCATTGATTCAGGATCGACCAGTTGCACACCAAATCATATCAAGAGCATTACATTACTATAATGAGACGAATCATTTAGCACAATTCATCCAAGAATATAATTTAAATAGACGAAGAACCATCTTTACAAGGATTGATGGAAATCTACCACAACTGCAGCAGTTTCCTATGTTTAGTTTAAGTGAATTAACACTTATGGCCTTAGGGCCATATCAAATTAAACAGGCCCATTCTTACTATGGGGAGCACATAAGGGAACATGGTCTCTATTTAATAGAGGTGAGTCCAGAAGTGGAGCACTCACAAGAAATGACTAATAGTATTGGGGGTAACTATTCATTTTTAATAAGGGGCCGAGTTAAGTCGAGGCATATTGGCCAAAGGCATTATTTCACTTATATTTTATTTGACAGAGAGCCTAGCAGTATCCATGCGATTGACCAGATATTGGGATACTGCTGCAGTTGTATTGTAGGCAATAGAACCTTCGGCTGTTGTTGTCATGTAATGACGCTTATATGGTACCTTGGTTGGGCTCGTCATCAAAATGATATTGATGTTCCAGCAGCATTTCTCGGTAACGTATTATTTACTTTTGGAGATGAATAGATCAATAATTACTAAGGGGTTGTTTTATTTCCATTCAGTCCTAACAGTCTACCATATCATTAAAGACGATAGAACAAGGTTTAGTAATACAGTTAAGAATTAATATAGATCTTAAGCTACGCCATCGAGACACGCAACACTGTGTCGCTTCATCGACTATGAGTGTGCTCTATGAGTGTTAGTATGGTTAATGTGTCGTGCATCGCGGTCGCTCATTTCATATACTCTCCATACAAAACAGCCTTCATAGCCATGCTTTTGGCAATAACTTTTACCAATATAGCATTTCTTTTTATCAGTTTTACCATTATAAAAGTATATAACCTCAAATAATTTTGAAACTTCAACTCAGATTTAAAACGAAACCGCAAGTTTTAGGGACGTATGTTTAAATGTTTAGTGATCAGTTATAAAACAGCAATAAAATGCCGCATTAAGCATGCTTGTAAACGAATTTTAATAAGTGGGGCAGAGCTCCATACATTTTCTGGCATTGTCATTTTAACTGTCTAACTATTACGGTTCATGAGATACAGCCTGGTGACAACCAGACAGCGGAGTCTTAGTAATAGGGTCCCGTTTTACTCTTTGGGAACGGAACCCTATAAATGATTATTTCGTACATTTCGTGTAATATTTCATTTCGTTACATTACATGGATTGTATTGTTCTTAAAATCCATACTAATATCAATCAATCAATATAACTATGTCTGTCTGTCTCGCTTTCACGCCAAAACTACTGAACCGATTCAAATGAAATTTGGTGCACAGATAGTATAGAGCCTGAGAAAGGACTTTGGCTATTTTTTAATTGGATTTTTTTTAAATAAAGATATTTATTTAAGGGCTTCAACAGTAGCGAAGCCCCGGGCGAAAAGCTAGTTTAATATATGGACTACTCAACACTTATTCACGATGAATGATTCTCACGATTGGAATAGCGAGAAAGCGATACGGAAGGATTGCAAATATTTCGAGCACGTAACATCCAGGGCATGTCCGTTCTGTCAGCACAGTTACTACACTTCCATAGAAAAACGAACAGAATTAAATGAAAGACAGTTTCATAACTGGCATATATTTTTTAGCCTTAGCCTTTTTCAGCAATTGCTGTTCAATGAATTAGAATTATAGAAAAACTTATACGTTCCCTCATATCATCACTACATAGTATAAAACAAAGTCGTCACGCTGTCTGTCTGTCCCTATGTATGCTTAGATCTTTAAAACTACGCAACGGATCTTGATGCGGTTTTTTTACTAGATGGAGTGATTCACGAGGAAGGCTTATATGTATACGTTGCACCCGTGCGAAGCCGAGGCGGGTCGCTAGTTATAATATTGTACAGACTATACTAGAATATACTAGACTATACTAGTTGTAATATAACCTTTCAATAGAGAACATACTTCGAGCATCACAAACAGGGTCAGCGACAAATTGTCTAAGACAAATTACGAAACATTAACATTAGCTTAACGAACGGGCGATAAAAATTTCATAATTCAAAATAGGATACAGACAGTTTTGACCAAGAGCCACGGTACGTAATACTGCGGAAGCGAGTACCCAAAGTTTTAATTTTAATATGATTACACAATTCCATTACCAGGCGTTGACTTAACGTCTAAGGCTGAACTTTCAAGAAGAGTACGCCGAACGTTATAGTAAGAATCCAGTCACTTCCAATTACGTAATGCCTTATCTAGTGATAGGATCGTCTGAGGTCTTTGCAATAGGGAGCACTGACTATCGCTTGGCACTTAAAGCTCAAGCTACCTTCCGCAAAGTTGCCATTTATATAATTCTAAGTTAAAAAAACCGGTCAAGTGCGAGTCGAACTAATACGCCCATAACCGCCATAATAAAATTGGTAAATAATCACTACTGATTTTCTCAGAAACGATTGGACAAAGCAAGTCAAAATTTATACCAGATACTGAGGTCTATAGTGTCTATAGTGTCTATTAGGTATATAAAAATCAAGGTCTTGAGTCAACAAGATAAAACTCAACTTACTAAGTCCACCCGTTTCTGAGAAAATCGGTTATGACACACGGACAGACAAGAGAGTGATCCTTCTGTTACCTTTTAAGGTATGGAACCTTAAAAGACATTTTATTGTGCTTTAGTTTTCATTCAGCATGATCATTATCCTACCGAAAATAAAACAGTTTGGAAAATAGGAGAATCCTTTTAAGGAGGTTTTTCGTCATTTTTTTTGTCTGGATGAGCCACTGTTGGCCTTAGGAGCCTTTCAGATCCGACGGACTTGAGGTGGCCTGGCGCACCGGGCGCCTAGCCTGAACCTCGGCGTATTATTATTACGCGTTATGGTGACTAAGCTCGAGGGTCCCGAAGGAGCCTCAGAACGGGCCACGCTATTATTAACATTACCGATTTTGGAGGCTGCCAGGCTCTTAGGGCGCTTCGGCGGACGCTCCATGGAGTGACTAGGCTCAAGGGCCCCCGAGAGGGGACCTCGGCTTGAGCTGTCACTCAATACGCGTTTAGCATTCCGATTCGAGGGTGCCCGAGAGGGCCGGACCTCGGCTCGTTTGGTAGCTATTATCTGACTGGGGTTTTAGGTCTGCACGTACGCAATTATATGACCAACAGATATCTCTTAGAATTCACCCAAGTTTGTTCATAAAGTAGGGCATATAATTACTTGCATCGTGGGATCATGTGCCGTCGAAGCCAATACATAGATGAATAAAGTATAGTACATAAAGTAATACATGCTTTTATGGAAGATTACCAATCAAATTTCGATAGATTCTCGTCAATCAACGTTATGATTAAAGCACGATGTTCTATTACGAAAAACAAAAATGCAATATTTATACGTGCTCAACATCCAAACACACGCGACCTTACAAGTGAGAAAGGAGGCATCATATTCGATCACAAAATTGGTACAAGGACCCGTCCGACATGAAGCGTAAAAATAAATCACACGGTTATGATCTCTCATTTAAAAAATTATCACATTTGTGCAATTACATCTAATATTTGAGAAAACTGTCGTTAAATTAAAAAATCCGCCCAAGTGCGAGTTGGACTCGCGCATGAACGGTTCCGTAACATTATCTATAAAAACGGGGGGAAAATCATGTCTGTTGTATGGGAGGCCAACTTAAATATGTTGAATTGCGATTATGATTTAACTGACGACCCGAATGGCGTAGTCGGTAGTGTACCTGCCTTCTGCGCCAGAGGGTGTGGGTTCTTTCCCCACTACTGGAAAAATATTGTGTGATGAGCATAGTGTCTGGGTGTTTATATATGTATAATGTGTATTTATTTACCAAAGAAAAGTATGTTTATGTATGTCTATCAGTTATCTAGTACCCATAGTACAAGCATTGCTTAGTTTGGGACTAGAGAATGTTGTGTAATAAAAAAAAAAAAAGAACGTGTCCTAAATATATATTCTGTTTTTTTGGTATTGGTTGTTATAGCGGCAACAAAAATGCATCATCTGTGTGAAAATTTCAACTGGCCGACTATCACGGTTCATGAGGTACTGATTGGTGACAGACGGAAGGACAGACAGACAGACAGCGGAGTCTTAGTAATAGGGTCCCATTTTACCCTTTCAGTACGGAACCCTAAAATCAATTTATTTAGGTAAATATAACATCCTATTAGTTTTGTATTAACGTACTAAAGTAACAGCTAGATATGATTTGCCACTGCTAGGCAAAAGCCTCCTCTGTACAGAAGGTGTGGTTTGGCGGAATTCGCATATCTTGAACTCAGGTTGCTAGAGTCTATTGAATTAAAAGCGAGTGCTCGCCCGGACGCTGAGCCGTCACGGATCGTAAGGTAAGCTTTCTATAGTATTATTGTAGGAACTATTGCTTTTAAAGAAAACTAAGCGTTCTAAGGATGCATCCATTTCAAAGTTAACAAAGCTTGGTGAAGAGTATGTTTCAAAAAAGCATCATCCAGCATCAAATAAAGCTCTCTACTGTAATGAGATCGTATCTTTCGAAGGAATTATTAATTAAAGGATTAATAACTTTGTGGACGATATGTGATAAATGAAAAAAACGTATGTAAAACATAAAAAACATTTAAATTGACAAATTGTCACTTATAAAATAATACGTTAACTTTCCTTAAAGATTTCTTATTTTGGGTAAGTCGTGTGCGAATTGAATAAACAGCCTGCGATGCAGAAACTGTTACAAGCCCTGAGATAAACCTTTCTTCGACCATCAACGATTTATTTTCCTTTAGAACATTATGGTATGCATGCAATTTTGATTTTACATGTTAAATATCTCGCCTACTTCATTTTTGAATGGTTTAAAGTAATTTTCTTACTTATCGATATTCCCTACATTTAATTTAAGTGACGCGGTAAGAAATACCTCTCGCCTTTTCACTTATGTTGACAGTTGCTGACCGTACCTTGACGACCCGGTCCGTTTACGTGATCTACCATCACGGCGGATTGTTGTCAAATGTTCGTTTAGCTAATGGTAAGTAGTTTTAACTGTGATAGGGCCACGCGAAAGTGTTCGCTGTTGCACGAATGGGCAGATCCCTCCAGATTAGTACCACGACCTCACAGAAGACCGGCGTGAAGTAGAGGTGTTACATTTCTGCGTTTCATCTGGTGAGTGAGGTAGCCGGGGCCCAATTTCTTAAAAGGTGGCAACGCATCTGCAACACTACGAGTGTTGTAAATGTCCGTGGGCGGCGGTTATCACTTAACATCAGGTGAACCGTCAGCTCGTTTGCCACTTTTTGACAGAAAAAAAAGTCTGAACCCGTATTGTAAATCGTATTGAATTATAACAGATTCGGTAACATTTCTGAACCGTAGATTTTAACGTAGCAACGAAATTCTATTAGCCGATCTGTTTTAACCGGTCTTAACCATGTCTATAAACGGAAACCTGCAATCATAAAATAATAGAGCACCTATCAAACGTATACAGCATTCAGAAGCAGGCTCAGGGCCAACGCTGATAATATCGACGGTTTCTCCGCTTTGTTTCAAATTGATAAATCGGTGTAGCGGTCACTTTGTACAAACATTCTGTTAATGCTGTAGAGCGATAAGGTTTTAAAAATACAGTCGAACAACTTCAAGACTTATTCGTTAAAGGTTCAATTTAAAGAAATAAAGTAAAGTAACAGCCTATAAATGTCCCACAGCTGGGCCAAGGCCTCCTGTGTAGAGAGGGTACAACACGACTCCACTACGGATTGGACTTCACATATTTTCGAAACAGATTTTAGTTATTATTTCGAAAATATGCACCTTTCCTCACGATGTTTTTCTTCACCGCTGAGGACCTGATGAATCAGCACTGTAAATTAACAATTTCATTGGTGCTGTCACCGGGGATCGAACTCAGATTGCTGGAGTAAATTGAATTCAAGGCAAGCGGCCGGACACTGAGCTATCACGATTACAATCCAGAACATAATTTTTCAATTTTTTTTTGTATCCCTTATATTTATTAAAGTATAATTAAATTTTTTATTTCTGATATAAGTTTAAAACATGTACAATCTTTATTCATCTAATATTTACAACATTAAATCTATCTAAAATTACGTATTATGTAATAAATTTATCAATTGATATTGATAAATCATAAATTTAATTACTCATTTTTTCATAAAAAAAAATTACGGATATCCGAAAGTGTTACCGTTGGACTAGGATGCAAAGATACATTTTTAGGATACAATTCTAAACAGATTTGGCCTCCAATGCTGGTATCAGTCGGTTGTTACATAATCGTATTATCGTACGACTACGTATCAACATATATTAACATGATCATAGAATTCAAACGTATTTTTTAACATATGTATGATAAGCGATAACTCAGTGGCGCAGTCGCTAAGCGGATTCAGTTCCGAGACTCGTGGGTTCGATTACCACACGATAAAATTATTTATGTGCCCACAGATATTTTTTCCGGATCTGGTTGCTTATTCCCAAGGACCTTCAACATCAAAACCCCTTACAACAGCGTACATATGCTGCACCGACCTCACCTAGGTAGGATAGATATGGTGACTCCGTGGCGCAAGGTATTGGCTTCGGCGTCGGGGGTCGTGGGTTCGATTCCCACACGGGACAACTATTTGTGCGACCCACAGGTAGTTGTTTCGCATCTGGGTGTTTGTCCACGTGAAATTTATGTATGTAAAACTTGCAACACAGGATAATGTTATCCTAAAGTGAGGGCAATGTTTAAAAAAAATAAGAAAAAAATAATAAGTGGGGATTAGGATGATAGCTTTATCTTTTTTAATACATTTTAATTAAGAATAGACAACTGTTCTGTGATGTTGATGTAAGATTATTTATTTAATAATTTATTTACACAGTGTATACAAAAAGGAATGTAATTACAAGAAAAGACTTATGCGGAGGCCATGCTTATTCATTATCCATTATCCCTTCCAGCAGACCTGTCACTAGAAATTGGTGACAAGTGGTAGTTAATGGTGTACAAATAATAACTATAATAAAATAATTATTACACATACGATAATTATAGAAATAATATTATAAATATTTAAATACATATGAGGTAAACATATATAAATATTTATGATATATTTAGAGTCCCGGATCGGTGGAAGCGAAGCATAATTTATTACTTAATTTTTACTTAAAATCTTCATTACACTTCATGAAACAACTCTCTAGGCTTCCAGTTTGAAATGATTTTAATTGACTACAGTCGTTCCTTTGTGTGCTTTCATCACAACTAGTGCTATAAATAAAGAAAGGTATCCGACAAAATCTCAATGCAAATAACTCATGAAACACAAATAAGTAGGTACATCAAGGTTTTTTCCTTATGTGGAATCAAATGTCAAAACCCACGTTATTTTTAAATATCTATATTTAAATTGTGTCGGTATTTAGATTGAATTTCACAAGTGGCTGCGATATGTTATATCAATTATGTTTTATGATAATTAATGTTCTATTTCAAATGGAAATAACATTTTTTATTATTTAAATAAAACTAGCGAAATAATGAAATTTACATCGTCCAACTGTGTGAAAGCAGAAACGGAGTGAAGGGTTGAATTATCATTTTATCAGGGACAGCGAGATGAATAATTGTGAATATCTGTCGAAACGCGTTTCACCTGGTGTTAATGTGTTAAATGAATACTACCGCCCATCTACAACACATGACGTAATAGCGTTGACAACCTTTACAAAACCTGCCAAGCGCGAGTCGGACAGACAACGAAGTCTTAGTAATAGGGTCCCGTCTACTCTTAGGGTACGGAACCCTATAAAGTTCGCTTCGGCTATCTCATTCAGCAGAGGCAACGCAAAAAAACGAACCCTCAGTGTTCCGGTTTCGTAACCAGAAATAAAGCAGGCCGAAAAACTAGTGTACTTGCGTGAATGTTTTAATTATTTATTTATTTAATCTTTATTCCAACCTTCAGCAAAACAAGGTAACAAAGGGCGGACTTAATGCCCAAAGGCATTCCTACCAGTCAACTCAGAATGTGGTGAGAGGAACGGAAGGTGTAGCAAAAGATGCAAGAATAATAATGTTTATGAAAAGAAAACTCTAGACTTGGAAACCCATTTCGCCTGCTTCGTCACACAACTTTAAATGTGTTTTATGGCCGATTGATAGTTTTAAAATAGTAGTATTTCCAAAAATATGTACCGATAACTTATGAAAGAAATGAAATGAATATGTGAAGACAATGCACTGACCTAAAATAATCGTAATCGGAATTAGGCGATAAATCTGATTACAATTTAAAATACAAATGCATCAATAGAAGGGGTTTTAGTGCCGTAGTCACAGAAACTTCCATTGTAGTAGGGGCATTCTATCCTTACACAAATGCGCGTGCTCAACTGGGGAGAAGACAAGAACTAAACTTATTTTATTAAGATCAGTTCTTGTCTTTTTTTATGTTTTATATTAATGTACACAGAAGTGAAACTAAAATAAAAAAACGAGTTTACGTAAATTTTAACAAGAGTTCAAAAAAAATACTTTCTCAATTTAAATTTTCCCATAAAAAATATATCGCAAATCTTGCGATGTTTAGTCGATTAAATATCAAAATCTAACAAATTGCATTTAGAGCATCAAGACACTTTACTACTTAACATAATATGTCGTTTTTGTAAAACATTTATCGATGACAAAGTAGTTTAACAAATTTTAATTCAGTGTTATTAAGTGACTTAACTGATCTAATTATATGCCTAAAACAGGAAATGACAAGGCTAATTGTTATTCGAACGAATTTGACCATCGTAATATTTAAATGGCATTTCTGAACTAACTAAGTGCATGTTTATCATTGAAATAAACATTTTAGCTGGTGAGTATTTAAGGTGGACACACTTAAGTGTAACAAAGATTTTTTGGCGCCTTAAAACTAGTTCATTATGACAATTGAAAATATTATTCAGCCTATTTTTCGCACACTATTTTTATTACACCTTCCCAGTTCCTTAGCGTCATACGTACCTACATTATAACTACAAAATACTAATAGTAAACTCATGTTATGCTTCGTATTTCTTGTCATGTTTTCTGTACATATCTAATTTATTAAAAGGAAAAATCTTTCAGGCTTAGTGAGTAGACAAAGTCAAAATTTCTTTATTCAAGATAAGCTTTTTTAGGCTCTGATTGAACGTCAGATAACTACCATTTGTTCACTAAACAAGACATGTACAGAGAAGAACCCCTACGGACATGTTGCATTTTTTTAAATTATACAAGTAAACGAAATTATTTGAGTACAAAATCAACAGTAATCGGGGGACTTGCAAGTGCAGAGCACGAGGTATTTCCATACATCCTCTATGTATTCTTCGACATTACAATAGGCCTTTTCCATAAGTTTTAAATTGTTTACCCTTAATTGCTTGTGGACGTCAGCTAGTTTATTATATATGTTAATGCAATTATCAAGAAACTTCTTCTGGTTTTAGCTATTCTAAATCGCGGTATTTTCAGCGTGTCACCTCGGCCCCGACGCAATGTGGTATGTTTTGAATAAAAGTTGGTAAAATGGACATCATTTCGTACATTCATAATGTTTTCCAGTATGTATAGCGACGTAGACGCTCATCTAAGACTTATGTTTTTCTTGCTCACATCACAGGCAAATGTCAAAATGTGTAACACACGAGAATGTCATCGGATCGGGTGGTCGCTTCCTGATATCGCAGTACAAAAACAAGTACAAGGTGATCAGTGCGGTTCGCTGCTGGTTTTTATGAGCACCGATAAAGACGGTCGAACCATGCCTGGACGTAACGTGACCTTGACATTTGGAAATTAGCCCAATTTAAAGTGCTAGATGATTTAGTGAAGGTCTGCTGAATGATTTATCATCAGAGACATCTCGGACCGATTAGTTTTGAATATTGAACTGCCGTCGATTCAAATTTTCTTGCGTCAATCAAGATTTTAATTAAGTTTTTAATTTAATATTTAATAACTTGGCATTACTTAGGCAAACGCACATACGTTACAAATCATTAACGTTACATATCTAAGCAATCTCTTCCTAGTTTTTATAAGAATTGCAAGCGTTTTAAAGAATGGTTCATAGTGTGGCATTTATGAAACGGATTCAAAACATTTTTTAGGACCACTTGACGTGCAAGGAATGAATAACAAGAGCTTTTAAGTTCTTATCACTTTTATATGATCCAAAACGGAAAAAAATCGAGCTCCATCATATCTTAAACTTATGTCACAAGCTTATTTTAATCCCGAAAGTGATATGGACTTAGACTAGACATGCGGTCAACTTTTAACTGAACAAAATTAGCATATTCAAAATCAAAATGAGATTGTTAGATACAATCAAGGTCACAACCCAAGAAAAGATAACACAGTTAATCTAAAGAAAGCAACACTGTAAGACCAATAGGTCTTTATTATTAATTAATAACCCATTTAATTTAACCATAAAATTTGCTCTAATTATGCTAATTATCAAAGGTTAAAAAGCCACTTAAAAGCTTTTCCTTATTGTCGCAAATATTAATATACTAAGAGAATTTAAATATTTTAACATTGCAAATAAAGTTTTGACACGACATTTATTGAAATGTTTTAATCAAGCGCCTTGAAAATTTATATAATATTCTCCTTTTATTTTAATTTCTCTCTCTAAAATAAATGGTCCGTAAACGTGTCAAAAATTGTACTGTCTCAGATATAATAATCACGTGCACTACAAAATGACTTCAGAGCAAGACTGATTTGTAGTTTCTCCGATAGGAAAATGGGCCGCAATGGCAAGCAATGTTTGCTTAATGAAGCACATGACTCTATGTGATAAAAATGTTCTATAAAAATTATTAAGCTGTGGCAGGACCACGCAGCTGCCTCGGCTGTTGCACGAATGGGCATGCTCGTTCGGGTAAGTACCATGACCTCACAGAAAACTAATGCGAAGTGTTCAATTACACTCAATGATAAATAAGCATACATGGGATCTATTACAGTTATATTGTTTATTACTTTAGCCATATACATTCAAAAAACTGACTGATTTATTACGGAAAATGATGTTACAGCATACCGGCTTAACTATATCTCTATATTTTTTAAACATAAATGGTAATACCACGGTGGTTGGGCCATGCAGCAGCCTAGGCTGTTGCACGAATGGGCAGGCTCGTCCGGGTAAGTACCACGACCTCACAGCCAGGCGTAAAGTGGAAGTATAATACTATCGCGTTTCGTCTGGTGAGTGAGGTAGCCGGAGCCCAATTTACAAAAAGGCTGTCAACGCATCTACAACCTTCGGGTGTAACAGATGGGCGACGGTATTCACTTAACATCAGGTGAACCTCCTGCTCGCTTGACAACTTAACACGTTAAAAAAAATTTAAAAATTTTATATCATTATTCAAGTGTCATATTACTTGATCTTCAATTTTGTCGAACAGAAAAAGTTAACTTTGACATAGCTACTAGAACTCGACAATAGCCGATGTAAAGCACGCCTTGTAAAAGTCAACATCGGGCTTCGTCAACTTGTACAGTCCAACATCGGGCCCCATTACGTTCCAAATTACGCGGCATTTAACACGTAGCATTAATCAAAGATAAGAAACGGCTTCGTGAAAATTCTAAAAGAGCGCGCAGCGAATGTTACATCGATTGTTGACACTCGGCACGTAATAACAGGCTCTCGATTGAGCTGGGAAGTACGGCAAGTTTCAAGTGCTCTTTGACGAGGACGCCCGCTCTTCTTTTCGGATAAGGTAACGCAACGAGTCGCCTTTCCAAAATGTAGACCACACCAAACAAAGGTTAATTCTAGCCAATTAACCGCAGATGCTGACGCGGGCGGCTAAAGTTTAAATTAAAGCTAGACGAGTACGGCTCAGAGACTTCAGATAGCATTTACACGTCAAGTAGTTGACATGTTAAGTTTACAGGGATTATTAATATGACTTGACAAATAAATGCAAAAAAATGCAGTTTATATGTATAACAGCTTAATAATTAAGGGCGTCTTATCAGCGTTGAGAATTTTTGCGCTATTGGAGGGTTCAAAACTTATTGCTTTTACTATTACTAAGCGGTTTTGCCAATAGGATTGAAAAAAGCAAATGATACAGGTGATCTCGACTAATATGTGCGTATGAAAAAGTTAATTATTTAGCTTAACAAAATAAAAATAACAAATTTTTTTATTCCCTGTGCCAGTACTCTGTTTGTGGAAAGACATTAAATGCAATTGATAATGGTTAAGTAAAATAACTTGCAAGTAACAGGTAAATGTAAAAGTTGTTATTGGTTGCCATGGAAATACCGTGAAGTTTGTCGCTTTGTACATCATGTTGTTTATTAGCAAACGGTGTTCGCGCATCGTTTAAATTTTACTCTCATTTTGTTTTCCAAATGCACCACAGAAGTATAACTTCAAAAATCTTCTATGGCTTTTTATTCCCCGTACTATAAATTAAAGGTAAAAAAATATTGAATTTCTTCTTAAAGGAGCGGTTGGAACTCAGTGTCAATTTTTACACACAATTTAGTAAATCTGAGTTCTAATCAATGAAATTGTTGATCTTCAGTTGTTCTTCAGTGCTGAACTTGTCTATTAATTGATGAAGTAAAACATCGTGATGAAGCCCCCATGTTTTCAAAATGAAAGCAAAAAAATATATAATGAAAAGAACAAAAATCGAAGATATTTGATGTCTGTATGTAGAGTCAAGTGGTGGACTATACCTTAACACCTTATGCATAGAGGAGGCCTTAGTCTAGCTTGGGGACATACATAAAAATTTACATTCTTGTGTCTTTTTTTTATGGTGGATTACAAGGATTAACATGTCGCAGATGTCTATGAATGAAAAATAATTAAATAAATAAATGTCTATGAATTTTGCAGAACCTTCACAGACATCTGCCAATATCATAGACAATATCACAGAATTCTGTGATATTTAAACGTAACTACGTTTATGGACATGGTTGAATTATCAAATAGAGTTGTCAGCCACGGGCCGTCGTGTTATTTATCGGCTGAGAGCGATAAATATAATTTTAGAAGCAAAGAGTTGGTCTCGCCGGGCTGAAGATAGCGAAGAAATATACGGTTATGTATCTCTGTAAAAATAATTTTCAAAATCGATACAGCGTCTAAAAATGATGGATAGTTTGTAAAAAATCTTTACAAAACATTTTAAAATCGATCTTTGCAGAAAAACGTTTACACCAATTACTCCATCACAATATATAAGCTACACAATAACGTTATTTCAGTATTCTAGCTCTTTGTAAATGATTTTTAACTAATTTCCCATTCGCGGGTTCCAAAATTGGCATTTAAAAACTCTTCAAAAATAACGCTCACAGTTCTATTACCGTATACAAATGATAAGGTTGAGTAATCATGCAGCTATACAAACCGATTTTCAGTAACGGTAAATATATGCAAATTTAACCTTTACGAATACAAATGTGAATAGCGATTCGACTATATCATTTGGCACATCACAATAGTCACTGATAATCTCATTTGTTTTTATGCGTCTGCATACCTCGCATATCTGCACTCCTTTGCTAATGATGGTGTCATGTTATAAATTATTAAACATTCGATAGCATGTATAGGAACAAAGTCTTAAGTTGATTAGAATTGTCACTAGTGTGCCTGTTTTTTTTTTTATGTGAGATGGTGGCAAGCTAGCCGCCATCACCGCCATCTGCAACACCCGTAGTTGCAGATGCGTTGCCACGATTTTTTTTAATACTATTTCGATAACATCATATTGAATAGCCAATTAATGCCAAGGAGGTAGACAAATATTACTAGCGTTGACAAGTTTTCGTTTTTGTCTGAAACATTAAAATTTTATTGATGGGTAAAATTTAGGGAGTAGTCTTTCTGAATTTATTATAATTATATCTAAACTATACTAGCATCAGTAGCGTGGGCCATTTGCCTCTTCGCAGAAGAACAAACCGAGGAATCGTCAGTTAATGGAGCAATCGAGCGGCGTCAGTTAGCTTCCTGATTCGAGCGTTAATGTGTTTCACCTTCGATAACGAGCCTTTCGAAAGCAAAGCCTCATGGATTGGACAAAGTAACGGGCTCAGGTTAGTAAAACTTTAACTATACGTCTTAAGGTGATTAGAGGTAACGCGAGTTTCTAGAAGCCTCTCATAATGTTACTCTCATTTTTGAGAAGGTGGCAAATGAACAGACGTTCCACTATATTAGGTGATAACCACCACCCATTAAAATTTACAACACCCGTAGGGTTATATATTTTATGTGTTGCCACCTTTTATTAAAGTGGGCCCGTCTACCTCACTCACCAGACGACACTCACCAACACTTCCATTTCGCGCTGGTCTTCTGTGAGGTCGTGGTACTTAACTGTACGGACATGCCCATTCGTGCAACAGCGAACACTGTTGCGTGGCCCTACCTCACAATATCAATAATCTTAGTGATGGCACTGTATCCTGACCAATTTAAACAAAATTTTGGACGCGAGATGAATACGAAATTGGATAAGATTTTCTATTACGTGATCTTTGATAGAACCACCAGGCCTACTGAAGTACCTGGATCACAATATGCAACGAATACTGACCCTATACTTACTATATAGCAACATCTCCACTGTGCCATCGAGTTTCGTAATAACAATGTTTCAGTTTACAAAATCAATTGCCTTCAGGTGTTTCAGGTGTTTAAGGGCGGCAGGAATCACTTTCCATCAGGTGAACCTCCTGCTCGTTTGCCCCTTGTCTCCATATATATATATTATCAGCTTTTAATAAATCATTGCCGGAAATAGAAAGTTTTCTCTTTCCTCGCCTATTTCTTTTAATACATTTTATATATAATATAATATTTTTTTTTTCAATATCTTCTCTGTTATTTAATTCCTATTATTAATTATATTTGCGTTTAATTATGGAGGTGGAAGGGACAAGTGAGGTGTGTGATGACCGTTTATGATATCGTATTTCCGCTTTAATGTGTGATTTACCTGGCTTCACGTAGCAGTAGATACTTTGCATTAAAACAATAATAAACAGCATAGAAATTACCTGAAACAAACAATAAGAAATTATTACATTTGTTTCGTAAACAAAAAGCAAAATCATTTATAAAATATTCATATTGCTTCGATAACGAAAATTAATTTGCCTTTTTCACATTCAATTTTAACGCGGAAGCTAATGTTACTCGTTTGAAAACCTCAATGAGTTAGATACACTTTAACCACTACGCGAAACGGCTCAGCCCATTCCCGCAACGGCTAAAATATATTTTTGCACAAAACTTGCAAAACACGTAGGATTGCGGATGCGTTGCCAACTTTAATAAAGGGCTACCTCACTCACCAGAAAAGAAACGAAGAAATTTAACAATTCCACTTCGCGCAGGTCTTCTGTGAGCTCGTGGTACTTCCTGAGATGGATCTTTCCATTATAATTTATACAACACTAGCTGGTGCCCGGGACTATGTTTGCGTAGAATAGGCTGAAGGCATAAAATTCAGACAGAAAGACAGATATACATAAAATATGTATATAAATTATAGCCTATGTCTTATTCTGATGTATAAGCTATATTATTGTAAAGTTTCATTAAAATCCATTCAGTAGTATTTGTGTGAAAGAGTAACAAGCATCCATCCATCCATACATACAAACTTTCGCCTTTATAATATTAGTAAGGATTTTTATGTGGCCCTAGTAGGCTCTACCTCCCTCTGTCTCGACGAATAACTTTATTTAACAATGCGTTTGGACAAAATGCAAGAAATCGTTGTTGGTAATAAAGTTTATAATAACAACGGCGCAGACAATTTTGTAAATCATTTTCATTATCTGAAATTAGTTTCGTACCAGACGATTGATTCAATCAACTTTATTAAACATCAATTACGGCGTAAACTACAGTAAATTCCGAATGATCCACAGCTGAAAGTTTTAAACTAAATAAATAATGTAACATTTTTTGTAATTGAAAAGCCCTTATTGTTCATTCAGTACAGCGCGTTATTTCATACAAAACAAATGGGTTTCGGAAAACATAGATATGTATAAACTACCTAATACTAAACTGTGTCCATGGCTTCGTTCGTACAGGTGCTTTTCAAAATATTACTAAATGTTTGCCTTGCGAACCAAACTCAAATCCTAGCTAACGTTTGTTCTTGTATACGAGTCATAACGCATATTTATCACACATGACGCCATGGCGCAGTTGTCAAAGTAAGCTTGAGCGCCAGAGGTCGTGGGTTTGATTCCCGCACGGGATTTGTGACCCACAAATACCGTGCGGGAATCAAACGTTGTTTCGGATCTGGTTGCTTTTCCACGTGAAATTTATGTATATGTAAAACGCCCTCACAACGCAGGAAAATGTTAGCCTACAGTAAGGGCAATGTTTTTAAAATTAAAAATTAAAATAATTAAAAAATACTAACAACTACTAATAAATTATATATGTGTAATGTATAATATGTAATAAACTGTTCCTCCTGTGTAAGAGTTTGCAACATTTCATTCTGTCATAATAACTGTTGCAGACTTATCAAAAGTGTATATTTATATCCAGTCTATGTATATATAACTAAAAGAACAAGTTTTTTATCTCCCTTAAAATTTGTTGTGACAATGGCTAAGTTATCTGTTAAATAATTATTTAATCCATTGCTACGCAATTAAAGTGAAGGGAGTAATTCGATATCATGAGTCAATATTTAATAAATGTTCTGTTGCCTCAGAACCTACTTAAACCTTTCTACTCCTAGTTATTTATTTTATTACTAACTGAAAAGCTTAATATTCTTTTAGTAAATTATTTCTCAGATACGCTAGTCACATCAAAACACTTATGTTAGCCAACTTACCTAACAAAAATAAACGGTACTTAAAATTGCTAAAAGGATTAAATTGAACATTAAAATATGTAGAAAAATTTCGAAAGTAAAATATGTAGAAAGATTTCGAAGTCTGATTGCTTGAGTTTGGTGAAATTAAAGGCTTCCGTGTCCGTCCATTTGAGGCTATTAAAAGTTAAGTTTCATATTATTTTTTTTTCGTACGAATAAGTTATAAATATAGGTTCTTTGACGACTGAAGTCTTGCATTTCCAAAACCCACGCAGCCCCCAAATCTGATTCTCAATGCAAAGGTTGTATAGAATGTCAAAATCAACTATACGACTTTATATAATAGGAAAAACAGTAAATAGAGCTAATGCTATTAACTCCAAACCACTAGGGGAAAAACGTTGCTGAACTGGTCTTTCGCTAAACTCGCAACTTTCAGAATGCTTGTGAAATTTATATTACAAAAAATCGTGAATATATTCATAATATTAAATAATAAAGATAAAAAGGAAAGTTAATTGACGCATGCAATAAGATTACAAACTCGCGACCTTCAAATTGCAAACCAACTTTGGGACACACTTCCAAATAATGAGAAACCCCCCCAATAT
Organism: Iphiclides podalirius; assembly: GCA_933534255.1. Lineage (NCBI taxonomy): Eukaryota > Metazoa > Arthropoda > Insecta > Lepidoptera > Papilionidae > Iphiclides > Iphiclides podalirius. Next base: position 15,282,640 of record OW152815.1, on the reverse strand, counting down.
GTAAATGGCGGGCGGGCCCACAGTCCGTTTCTAGAGCTTTTTAATCGGAGACAGGTCTCGCACTGCTACGATTCCGCTAACGTTTAAAGGGCAAGGCAAACTGGCGAGTGACCGGCCAGTTACCACGCAAGTAACACTTCTGCAGCCACCAACGGAGGTGGCATTGAAAAAAACCGATGATTAAGAGAACCTTTACATTTCTCAGCGTGCTTAATTGCAGCGGATCACTTTATTCACTTACGCGCGATGATAAAAAACCCAGAAATCACTGAAAGGCTTGACAAGGAAAAAGCAGTTTAAAGTGTGTAAAGTTCATTTAATGCAAGAGAATTATATGGGTAATGGAATTTAGACAAGCAGTCAAAGGCGGCTAAAAGAGAGAAGTATTCATTTACTAGAAATTATATATTAATTAGTGACTTAATAAAACCCGTAACTTTTTAAAGAGTAAGTAACAAAACATAGGGCAGTCTGTTAAGAACTGAGGCTATAAACTTCATATTTATTTATGTACGTTTTTAACATGTTTTACAATTTTTCAAATTTACACAACGTTTATAAGTTGCTGAACGCTTTTTGTATCTGGTTAAACCGTAGGTTCTCTTCGGTCTTTAATATACTTCAAGCATTTAAAGTTTTCAACATTATCATTATTGACAATCTACCGTGACTCAATGGTCGACGTAGGACTGTAGCCGACATTTTAGCGCAGTCTATGGCCGCTCGCATGAAACTTTTACGTGTTTTTTTATGGAAAAAGGAGGCAAACGAGCAAGCGGCCCACCTGATGGTAAGCGATCAACACTTGCAACATCGGAGGAGTCACAGTTGCGTTGCGGGCCTTTAAGGCGGGAGTAGGCTCTCTTCTTGAAGGTGAGACAAAAATAACTGAATACGAGAAAAGACTGCCGCTTACGGAGTCAGATCACTTCAAGTACTGAATGCCGAGTAAAATTATGACGGCTTACACAACCCGGCTATCTGTAAACGGATCGAAATATTTCGGTATTGTCACGCGTCGTCGCGCGACACGACCGTTCGACCTTTTTGCAGGGAGCGGGGAAAGTTTTGTTCAAAACCTTCGAGGCGAACGGACAGACAATAGAGGTTATATGCAAGCAACTCTTGTTGGCTTATGTATTGAATTCATCTAAATTGTGCATATCTGTTGCATTTCTAACCGCAGCTATCAGTTATTCTTTAGTCCAGTCTACGTGTATCGACTACTTTTCAGTTCGTAGCTGCAAGGAAATTTGTATTTGACTTCTAGTTTTTGTGTACGCGACAATACTATAAGATTGATTAGAAAGTACAAATTAAACCATTACAACTTTTTTAATTTAATGTACGCTATCAAACAATAACATGGAGAATTATCGTTATACAAAGGAATGTTAAAAATGTTGCTAATTCCACTTTAATAATTTCCTTAATTTCTTATTGTAGTGATAAAAAATAATATTTTTTTTATCAAATTTTACCAGTGCTCCACCACAACACCCGTATAAAGGAAAAGTTCGCCGTCCGCCTTACATTATATAACTTTCAAACGGAATTGAATTTATGTAACAAAACATTTTCAATCATCAGCGGGAGCAATGAGCTCATCAGTGAATAAAGTGGACCGTTCGTCGTGTCGCTGCATACCGTCTCGGATCGGTTACTTGCTTAATTATTTTCGGATTCGTAGCTTAATGCCTGAACTAGACGTGGTCTAACCGCGGACTAAATCTCATTGATGTGCGCCGATGTGTTTCTTGATAATTGTGTTTCGGTTTTATTGCGTGCAAAAAACAAACCGGCTCACACAAATACCGGCTTCCTGTCTACCCTGTTAGTCTATCACGTAATGGCGCGCTATCGTCGAAGTTAGCAGACCGTGATGGGCGGTGCATCGAAAAACACTTCATGCGTCGTGCATTACAACCGACGCCACTTGACAATACGCTCGGGCGAGCCTAAAAACGACTTAGTCATTCACGCCTCGTTTGCTGCCGAGTATGTGTCGGGTTACGATATCGTTTGCGGGCACCAATTAAGCGTTATTTATTCGTGTGACGCTAATTCAAAGTCAGTTTGAATGATGAACGCTTTGCAAGTGTCGCGGAGTTTCGGCATACAATACTGGCTAGCGACCGAGTAAACACGGAATAGCTGGCCAGTGGCTGGCTCCCGTGACAGCTATAACAACGCACTTATCTTTTCCTGGTTTAAACAGCGTACTTTGTAACGTTAGTGAGTAATATTTGCATCGAGTGTTCGGCAAAATATAATCTAAACATTTCAGAAAAAAAAGCTTGACCATAAGCTCTGATAAAAGCGTTAATTTTTATACAATTATTGCAAATTACAGCACTTAGAGCACAATAAAAAGAAAAAAACCTTCACGGAACTGTGCTGTTACATATTCTAGCATTAAAAAAATTATAGACCGCGCGACCTTCGCATAAGAGCGGCTTTATTTTGCTGACAACTTTGTCATAAAGAAACTAGCTTCCGTTGGATAATTTATCTCAATTTGGCCATTGTAAAATTAACTCGATAAGTCCCTGTGTAACATTACTTTTTATATTGCGAAATGAGTTTCGTTAACGTCCCTTTCTTTTTATGAAATCGTTAAGATCAGATGTGGATTCTCGTAAGAATTAAATGGTCCAGGTACACCAAATGATAGCAAGAAAATCATCGATTCAAGCGAAAAATAGAACATTATAATGAAAGGAAAATTTTTATCGAAAAATGATGAAAGATGTTTTATTTTTTTTTCGCTCTCTTTACCTCTAAACTTTACGCAAGAATACTTGTCGATTACGAGTACTAATAATGGTACTAGTTTTCAGTATATTCCCAGTTTGGTTAAAATGTTTTTAGAAATCATGACAACTTTTGACCATAGGATCTCAAGTCCATTACGAAATAAATGAGATGTGTCGATTTTAGCTGGAGACTTGCAACATATGGAGGTAGGCTGAGCTGATGCTACGGTTGTTTTTGATTTAACAAACTGTACATTTATAAACATTGGAACTCGTAAAATTTTATTATATTCACACTTCGTATCTGTTTTGTAGTTATTACAGTATTTTTTTTATATTTATCTCAATACGTAAATATGTACCATACAAATATATCGATCGTACGTAGATACGTATTGTCCTTAAAAACTTTTCAACATTGTAACGATGGTAGTCCGTGTAATGAAAACTGCTTGCTTGCTTACTGCTTACTGCTTACTGCTTACTGCTTGCCACTGCAGCCACCAATGTAGGTAATTGACTTTTCCACGGAGAAATGCACGCAACTGCGGTAGGGCCACGCAACAATCTTGACTGTTGTACGAATGGGCAGGTCCGTCCGAAGAAGTTGAAGTGTTATACGTCTGCGTTTCATCTGGTGAGTGAGGTAACTGGGGCCCAACTAAAAGATGGCAACACGTCTGCAACCCTACGGGTGTTGCAAACATCCATGGGTGGCGTTTGTCACTTAACATCAGGTGAACCACCAGCTCGTTTGCCATCTGCTTCACAAACTCCTCTCATACAAACGCAAAACTAAGTATCCCGATATGCAATTAAAATATGAAGCTAATGAATTAGGTTACGTACTCAAGTTAATAAAATTATTTCATATGCACGCGCGAGCGCAATATTATGCAGTAGGTGCAATTACCAGAGCAAATATAATTGCAAACCCGTCCAAAATAAAAATCGCCTCCAGCGTTACGCTAACCCGTTAATGACACGTACAAAATTCGAGGAGGCGGTCTCCAGCCATTAGCGATCTAGGCCGTGATAGTCACGAAGACAGGTGATTCGCGGATTTCGACATCGGCTTGTGAGATTAGCGGCCCCGTGCTAAAGGTTCCAGACGAAATCCAAACTTACTAACGAATTACGTACGGTCGATGTTCAATCACAAAAGACCTGAATATATAAGAACGAGTCCAACTTCCTGTTTATTTCATTACGTTTGGTAGTTTCAGGAAACATTGAGACCACTTTGATCTGAAAATGAAACCAAACCTAAAAAAATACTAGTCCAATGTGCGGGTGGTTCACCTTATTTTAGGTAATTACCACCATCTCTGGACATGTACAACGCCTAGTGCGGTTGTAATTAAGGTGCCGCCGTTTGTAATAGTTGGAACCAGTAAATCTTCCACCATACGAAACACGAAGTCTAGAAAAGCGTATAGATCTAAACACTTTCTCAAATCAATATAAGTCAATGTTAATAACGTTCGTGCATCTATTATCTTATTGTGAAGTTTATCGTCTTTGGTCTCCCGTTTGTAATGTAATAAAGAAATATGTATTTACTTTTTATGTACGCACGCAAGAATTGTACTTGTTTAACGTAACAAAAGAAAGATAACTAAAAAAATTATCCCCTGTACAAGTACTCTTTTTTTTTTTTTGATAAAGACATTAAATGGATTTGATAATGGTTTAAACAAATAACTTGGAATATAAAATGATTATGGAAATTCGTTTAATTTGTTTAATATTTAAGTGAGCAGCGTCCATTAAAAAATTTGCAGTGTCTGCAAAGGGACCATCTAAGATTCTGTACCGTTCTTTACTGTACATTCATATGTACACTTAGATGACGAAGAAATTATTGAAATTTAAACTGAAATTATAGGTAAATGTAAAAAAGTCGTTATTTGTCGCCATGGCAATTCCTCGAGAGTACGAGTAGTTCGCTTTGCTACCAACTTCGTCATGTCTGGCTTTACGCCTGTCGATACGCGCGCATCGGAAAAACTTTACGCTCAATTATTCTTAAATTCCTCCAGACGCTCCGAAAGAAGCATAACTTTAATTTCATTGCAACATTTTCCAGATACCGAATCCGCAAATGTTTCGCAATCACAGTTTCGACAGAGAGTGATCCTCTCTCCTACGATACCTTTCTGTTTGCGTCGTAACGTTCTATATTTGCCTGCATTTCATTAACTTCGTGTTAATTTAAACTTATAAAACTCACAGAGAATTTCGTGAAGCAACATCTGTTAAGTACAATGGTGACTCCGTAGCGCAGTCGCCTAGGTATTGGCTTCGGCGTCGGGGGTCGTGGATTCGATTCCCACACGGGACAACTATTTGTGTGACCCACAGATAGCTGTTTCGCATCTGGTTGTTGGCCAGCGTGAAATTTGTGTATGTAAAACGTCCTTACAACACAGGATAATGTTATCCTAAAGTAAGGGCAGTATTGTAAAAAAAAATGGCATTCTTTGGCATCAAAAAAAAATATTTTTAATTGCATGCAAAATAATTACAATTAAATAATGAAACGATTGGAAACGGATATAAAATATAAAAATAATAAAATTATGAAAGCGCCATCTACATTCTTCATTGACAACTGTAACGGGCGAATGTGATTGAGAATAAGCTGTCATCTATAAAAAAATGAGTGGTTTAGCAGGCAGCTTCAGGAGTTACTTTGTGTTACAGTGATGGGCGTGCATCTTAAAAATTTCACTCTCATAATTTTTTCATAACGAGCCTAAAGAAAGTATAACTTCAAAATATAAAAAAAAAACAATGGCTATAAATTTGAGCGAAATAAACCTGGTAATCGAGTACAGGCGGATGTCGACCTGCACTGTCAACTCTCTCGTTCAAATTCCAGGAAGTTTTCGATTCGATCTTAGTCAAGATGGCACCAACTGTCACGCTTCAGGATGCAAAAGGCTGGGTTAAACGTAATCCATTCACCTAGCTATTGAGTCCAACCAGCATCGGTATCTCAGTATGTAAGTCTGGCCCGATAAAGTTAACCAATATCACACTTATTATATGTTTAAAGATATATAAGCTAAGTAGTTAATGCGTTATATATAAGTAATAAATAAGTCATAGAGAAGTGTTCCCACGCGTTTTTAACAGCTTTAAATGTATCGACAATGAATACTCGAGGCCACGGACCGCTGTAGCGTTGAGCAATGTAATTCGCTTTTAAGCGTTTTCAACCCAAACGGTATATCGCAAGTGTCCAGATATCTGCACGTGACATAGGGTCTCGTAATCGTCTACATTATGAACTATTATATCACTGATTACGCAAACTTTAGTGAAGGCACCTTCATACATTCACCTCATAGAATTAGTATAGTTTAGATCTAGTATCTAAACGGCCTTAAAAGCCTCTCACTTAACGTACCAAATGATAATGAACATAATCGCGATGCGTCTTAATAATCTTTAATTAAGTCATACTATGCGAAAGTAAAGCGGTTCTAGTCACAAATATGACTTATTGCTTTACATGTAATTACGTAAGACTAGACGTGTGAGTTTCAAAAGTGCTATAATGGATAATTTAACATATGGAGCATCGTATATTTTAAATACGAATACGTTTTGATAATTTAAAGAAAGGAAATATATATATATATATATATATATATATATATATATATATATATATATATATATATATCTTTATCTATATGAATATATATATATATATATGAATATAGGAAATAAATGAATTCATCATTTTATTGTGTTATTTTTAAGTGAGAAGGTGGCAAGAGAGCTGGCGCTTCACACACACATATAACCGCCGCCCTTTGACATTTGCAGTACACGTCGGATTATAGATATGTTTCCACTTTATAATTAAGTGGGTCCTGGCTACCTCACTCAGTAGACGCAACGCAGAAATGAAACGCTTCACTTCTGTAAGGTCGCGGTACTTCCCCGGACAGACCTGTCCATTCGTGCAACAACGAAGACTGTTGTGTGGCCCTACTGCAACTAAATTAAATTTACATTCACATTCAAATCACTTAAAAAAACTTTATAGTTCCTCTTAAACATCTAACGGTATATAAACAGAAATGCTAGAAAAAAATTATTATTTCCAATGTCATCCATGCAATGAAACAGGCTTCTTAAATGATAACAATTGCGATAATTGTCACAGTACTTGCCGCTGGCAATTTTTAACTCAAGCTAAGTTGGACATTAGGATAGGACTCCTAATGTCCAACATGGGTACAGTAATCTTGGTATATCGATGTAATTATTTTAAAGCGGTGATTTCTTATATGCCGAAATTAGGGTAACGGATTGGGCTGGTAACGGATGTAACGCATCCCAACTTATTTGTTTTGCTTTATATTTCGAACGGACAAGAATCATTTCCCGTAGATTTTGGTCATTACCAGTCACGTACGGAATTTGAAAGATTGCTAACATAATATCTTTGGTCTACTCGATATCGATTTAATTCTATGGGTAAAAATCTATCTTAAAAATTCCGTACGTGACTGGTAATGAGTTTCATCAATGGAAATCAGGCACAAATTTTAGAGCCAGAATTTTAAACGCCTATGGAATTCAAACCCATGACCCATGTCAAAATCTTCCCAACCGCTGAGCCAACAGTGCTGTGTCATTTATTATCAACATATTTGGCTCGGCCATTACGAGAGACTGCTGTGAGTGGTTCAATCGCAGCGTTTCTATTCGAGCCGCGCTCACCGAAACAATATGTTCAAGTGTCAGGCTGTGTAATGTAAAGACGGCTAAAAATACCACACATCTAACCAACCACATATATAACTAAATCTTGATGAATGATAGAATATTAAAAAAAAATTATGAAAACTTTGTGTCTGTGTGTAAGGGTAATCATCGATAAAGTACAACAACTTAAAAAATTCTTTTAGCATTTGGAATTTTCATTATTCCAGATAAACATAGGCTATATATTAAAAATGTATGTATACATAAAAAGTTATTATTATTGACCGGTGGATAAAAAATAATTATTGGTGGTGCTTTTTGCATAGGAATCTAATTTAGCTTAATTATGTCTGGCCGAAGTCGGGATGTATCGCTAGTGTACTATAAAATTTAATATAACGATTAGTATTAAAATTTACATTCGTCTTTCAATAGTCGTTTAGACAAAAGCTTAAAGCAGAGCCCAAACATTGCCTCAGTATTTGTTTAACATACATGATTTTCAATGCAGTAAGCCAATAAGTCGATATCCATGCTGAGTACCGTCGCAATGACTAAACACTCATTGCATTGAGATGCCGTATGGGCAAGATTGCATAGTTTAGACTTCCAGTTCACTTTTCGTTAGTCAGTTGTCAAGGTATTGGCTTCGGCGTCGGGGGTCCTGGGTTCGATTCCCACACGGGACAACTATTTGTGCGACCCACAGATAGTTGTTTCGCATCTGGGTGTTTGTCCTCGTGCAATTTATGGCAACTGTAACATCTCAATTACGAAATCGGCACAGATCGGCAGTCGCAATAAAAAAGACGCACGTTTTATCGTTGTTTATATCACTCAAGCACGCTATGTTCCCTCACCTTATGCTATACGACCTTTAAAGGTAATGGCAGGCCGGGTTACATAATAACGTAACTCGAACAGCAATCTGGGAGGCATCTCCGATCTTAAAAGACCGTAAATCGTCTGTATCGGATTTACGAAATTTATTTTAAACTTTTAGAAAATGTCCTTTCGATTCACACGATGGCAATAAATACCACCGCCGCGGGACATTGAATAACGACATTTGCTCTTTAAATATTTAGGGGGATGGGCCATGTTTAACTCATGCGCCAAAAATAATGCAACAGTGAATACTTATTTATCCGGGCATTCTCTGATTTATCTGGACATTTCGGCCTACCTGGTCATATAAAAGGACGTACTTTTTTCGATCCCTTAAATTATGCGCAACAAATTAATGCAAATATCTAAAATTTTACAGTAAGTTTCATTACACAATTGAATTATTAGCTTTAAATTCCCCCAGCATTTACGACAACGAAAGCTTTCAGTGGACCACATGCGTCAACTTTTAATTTGGAAATCCTATTTCAAATACATTCCATACGTTTTACAACTGGCAGGAGCCACAGTGTGGTGCCGTGTGTTCTATTCACCAGGCTGTATAGTGAAACGTGTCAAGATAGTTTTAATGTTACAGGAATGTTGCGCTTGTCAACCATGGAGAGTGAGAGCCGCCGGTAATGACAGTCAAAGGAAAAAATGCAAAAGTTAATCTCCGATCGAACTTCTCTAACTGTTTGTGCATTGTTTAATCCGTTATGCTCTTCCACAGTACAAGACAGACAAGGTAATCACTATAAAAAAGCTATTACAAGCGCACGTACAGACAAACAGAGAGGCTATAGACATAGTATTTCATATTATGTGTAAATAGTGGGGTTTCCATAAGTATTCTACACAGAGACCACTCATGTAGGTCAAGTTTCACAGGCTAGCTCCGCCACAATCTAGATCTGTTAAATAACATTTTATTATATCGTTCGTAAATCAGGTACTTTATAATAGCGCCGGCTGAACTGGAGCGGAGAGATAAATATGAGACCTTGCATCGAGTATGGAAAGCTAAATTTCAGGTAAATTTTCTGATTAACATTAATACTGGTATTTACGTATCGAACTCGTGTTTCACGAGTACCATTGAAGCATGAAAAATTACCATGTGACAAGCAAAAAAGCTTAAGAACCAAAAAATGTTAAAAAGTTTTTTAACATTTTGTCTATACATTTTATGTTTGATGCCGAGACTAGTAGATAAGTTAATAAAAACAATAAAATAGTTTTAAAGGGTTGTGTAATAAGAGAAAGGAGTGAATTAATTTTAAATTCTTATCGTTATAATTTAATTACACCTTTACTATTCAAATTTTCATCTGGCCGACTAAACACCAAAATATTGTCTTTGAAATTACAATATCATATTTATAAAACAAAGCAAATAAAAAAATATTTCAAATGAAAATGAAGTGGAAGTGTAATTAAACTAAATTAAATGACGAATAATCATTTATGAAATCAAAAATAATAATTTATAAAATCATTTTATATTCACGTAGGAATTTCATCATTGGTTAGCAAATTTTAAAATAACTAAAATCAATTGCTGCAGTTTATACACGTTAACAAATATCGTACAAATAACAAATTACTTATAATTATTAGCAGCTCCAATTCCAATTCTCGGCCTCGCAATTCTGTGAAAAATAACAGATAAAAAATAATCCATAACTTCGATGATAGCCGTAAGGATAAACAATTTTTGCAAGACTCTCGTCAACGGAAGGTCATTGACCCAGATCCAGTACCATCGACGCTTAACTCACCACAACTTATGCAATCCTGGTGAATGGAAATCACTTAGTACCAACTAACAGAAGCGATCGACGGATGATCTTGACCGTAGAGTTATTAAAGTGTCGTTTAACTGCGAACAAAACAGGACCTCGGTTCTTGACTATGAGGACTCATAACATTCGTTCGCTTAGTAGGGATCTTTTATAATTAAAGTAATTACTCATAAGATCGTGTAGATATTGCCTTAACAATGAAAAAATAGGTAACCTCGTGGGGACTGCCGACAGAAGTGAAAACATAAAACAATGTCGAAATTTAAATTGTATAATATTTTATTCTACATATTCCTAAGATACGTTCGGTGATCATGACGCGAGTTTCACACTTTTTGTTCATACAAAAAGTGCTCAATTCGCATAAAGAAGTTTTCACTACAAAAATTTTGCTATAACACATTTTGCTATAGCAAATTTTCTCTTAACGGTATTATATAGAACTGTCCTTATACATTCATCAATCGACTTCAAAAAAGGAGGAAGTTCTACATTGGACTGTATTTTTTTAACGTTTGTTAACTCAAAACTTTCGACTGATTGAAACGATTGTGTCGATTCTTTTTTATTCAGAAAGCTGGTACTTCCCATATTAAGCATTGAATGTTGGGCTCCGGAGATACTTAGAGAACTCAATTATAAAATAAATGCAGAGCGAAATATTTGAAGCCGGTTTTGCTTTTCGTTAATGAAAATATGAACTTATTTGTATTACATTATTTGAACAGACTCAATTATCGTTATTCAATAGATATTTTAGTATTGAAAGTGTAAATTGTTCGCCTCAACGTTACGTTAGGGCGAAAAAAATTTTGTTATTGTTTCTCTCTCTTTCCATCGTTAGCGTCGCGTCGATGTCGAATCTCAGCCGTCTCTGTCGCGCAGAGACCGAAAATCAATAACGTCGCAAACGGTATCATAATTGAACACCCTCAGATATAGGGGGTGTAACTCAGTGGTAGAGTGTTTGCTTCGCATGCTGAAAGTCCTGGGTTCAAATCCCAGCACCTCCATCTTGATTTTTTGCTCTCAAAATTTTAGTGACTAGATTCTGTTTAAATATTTTAATATTTTTGTCATCAAATCCAACAACTTTACTTGAAAAAACAAAAATTTTTTTAATTCTTTGTCATCAGTTTTTCGTCACAAAATGATAAAAGATATTTCTTTATATAAAAACCGAATTACCGACATTTTCTTTTTTTGAGTGAAAAGTTCCCAAACGAGCAGACGGTTCACCTGATGTTAAGTGAATACCGCCGCCCATGGACATCTGCTACACTCGAGGGTTACAGATGCGATGGGCATGTGATTTAACTTAAAATAAATTACACACATATTTAAACTCAAGCTTAAAAATGGAAAATGAAATTTCAAAATCACAAATGAGACCTATCAAACATTGGAGATATAATTTAATTCCTGTAGAGTTGTTTTTTTTTTTTAAAGTGAGGGTTCTCAATTCAGTAAACTAAAGCGGGGCAAGCTGGCCTCAACTTTTTCATCATACGTGTTTTTCTTTAATTCGGACCAACAAATGGTTTAACGTCACATAGTATAAAACAAAGTCGTTCCGCTATCTGTCTGTCCCTATGTACGCTTAAATATTTAAAAATACGCAACGGATCTTGATGCGGTTTATTTATTTGATAGAGTGATTCAAGAAGAAGGTTTATATTTATAATACATTGCATCAATGCGAAGCCGGGACTGCTAGTAACTGATAAACTTTTTTGGTAATAACCGCATCAATGAAAACTAGCTGTCACATCTCTAATACGATGAACACTGCTATACCTAATTGCTGAGCTTAGATCTCAAACCGAGACAGGAGATCGAGGTGCAAATATGAGGAAGTTTTTTAAGTTACTTTTGGTAAAAGACAGAATTTAACGCAATGACCGTATAAAATTTCTCTTAACGATATCATATGGAGCTGTTATTAAACATTAATTTATCGAACATTACTTGAGCAGACGTAACCGTCCTGGCTTAATAGATATTTTATTATTGATAATCTAAAACGTTTTCGTCTTATCGTAAGGTGAATTATTGTTGTTTCTCTCCCTTTCTATCGTTACCGTCGCGTCGATGTCGAATCTTAGTCGTCTCTGTCGTGCAGGGACCGAAAAATCAATAATGTCGCAAACACTTTCATAATTCAACACCCTTATCTATAGGGGGTGTAACTCAGTGGTAGAGTGTTTGCTTCGCATGCTGAAAGTCCTGGGTTCAAATCCCAGCACCTCCATGTTGTCTTTTTGCAATCAAAATATTTTACATTACGTTCTCTTTAAATATTACAATATTTTTGTCGTCTATGGAGCCATCTGATAACAAATCTATTCACTACACTTGAAAAAATAAACATATTTTTTTTCACCATAATAATGATCAATTTCAATTCAAACCCAATCTTTAACTAAAATATTTCTGAAACCTAACACCGAACTACATAATTATGAGTTATTTAACTTAAAACAAATTAAACACATACCTTAAAACCAATTAACTAAAGCAATGGCAAAACTCTTATCTTAAATCTTATCTATAGATGATTTCTTATAATCTGGTCAACAAATGGTTTACGCCCAATTTTCAAAAAGGTTGTCAACGCATCTGTAATCCTCGGGTGTGGCAGATGTCCATGGGCGGCGGTATTCACTTAACATTAGGTGAACCATCTGCTCGTTTGACAACTTTTCGCATAAAAAAATGGTTTAATTTTATCGATAAACTTTTTTGTTAGTGACCGTATCAATGAAAACCAGCCGTCACAACTCTAATTCTATAATTGCTGAGCTTAGATCTCAAAATGAGTCAGAGGATCCAGGTGTAAGTATGAGGAAGTTTTTTAAGTTGCCAATACAAATATTATAAATTATTCGATCATGCCACTAAAACTGAATTTGAACCCCAGAACGCGACTCCACATCTCTAATTTCAGGACTTAAACCATATTATTAAGATTAAAAACAATTAAAATTAGATTCTCATAAGTATTTAATGGTAATTGATTTGTACCTACCCTTAACTAACCGATAAATATATGCAGTAAACAAATTAATTTCATTACAATAGCTAAGCGTCACTTGAATGAATACTGTGTCGAAAAAAAGTGCAAATTAAGTCTGATCAATTCCGAAACAAGCGACGCTTGTAAATTTGACATTGACACCGCGAACAGTGTTTGCAATCCGAACGGCAGTCAACGGAAAAAAACGCGTAAGTATCTCGAATCTAGACTGCAATCGAATTAGTTCCGATCGATGTTACAGAATCGCTTCAACATGGCCAAAAAATAGTAGCAGCGGATACATTCGACTCTATTATACAATATCGGTTTCATAGTCTTTAAATATATGTTAATAATCATAATTTGATTAGCAATTAGTAAAAAATATTATTAGTATTAATTAGTATATTAAAAATTATTATTAGGTTAAAGGCTACATAACTGCTCCACATTTTACTGACGAAGAAATAGAAACTACAAACTCACATAATAAATTGACGATCTAACGGAAACGGTACTTTCTGTTCTTTTTACAAAACAAACAGAAAGTACCTGAGATAATTTCGTTCAAAGACATACAAATTTATTTTTTTGTTACAACGGTTTTGTAATATATATATATATATATATATATTGATAACTGTTCCACTTTACCTTATTGTGTTCCTAATTTTCTAAACGAGAAATTATAAATGTGATCAGAAACAAAATTAGTTAATGCTTAAGTCTAGGTCTTTGTGAGCGTTTCCATTAAAAGCTAAATCTATTAAAAGCCAATTCTATTTAATGGTTTTAATTAACAATACAGCCTTGAGGAAGTTACGATTTCCATCGACTCGAGATAAGTGAGCCGAAATACACATTGTTCTCATTTACTGTTGCAAGATCCGATTGAGAGCCTTTAAATAGAGAGGGCACTAACGGCATAGCGGTTAAGAAATTGAATTTTCGATTGTAAAGCACTCTCGCCTTGAACCACCGACGAGTTTTATATTATCTGTGAAAAAAAACTGAAAATTTGTTTTTTGGTTCTGGTATGCATCGCCATGCTTATCATTACCTTTGCGAAAAAATGTGTGATATCAATAGCATTAGCTTTTTCTCTCTAACACTTTATAAGGCTTAAAACTTAGGACAGTGTTTAAAATAGAGTAATAAAGTAAAGTAAAGTAACAACCTATACATGCCCCACAGCTGGGCAAAAGCCTAGTCTATACAGAGGGTATCAGGGCATAGTCCACCACGCGGCCCCACTGCGGATTGGCGGACTTCACATATCTTCGAAATATGTTTTTTTTTGTTATTATTTCGAAAATATGCAGGTTTCCTCACGATGTTTTCCTTCACCGCGGAGCACGTGATTAGTCAGCACTTAAAGTTAAAAACTTCATTGGTGTCGGCACCGGGGATCGAACTCAGGTTGCTCGAGTATATTGAATTAAAGGCGAGCGCCCGGACACTGAACTATCACGGCAAAATAGAGTACGAAAGTTTTTCACAAGGCCGTTACGGTGGAGAAACGGGAATGCAACTCGATTGCACGACATTGGCGTACTAAAAAGAACAGCTGAGTAGTAAATGAATCCCGTTAAGGTGATCAACGGGCATACGTTTAATATGGTGGTACGTGACCACCACCGTAAAAGGCCACACAAAACACCAAAAGGTGTTACACGAATGGGCAGGTCCGGGGAAGTACCACGAACTTTCAGAAGACCGGCGTGAAGTGGTTATACTTCTGCATTCCGTGTGGTTGGCGAGGGAGCCGGGACCCAATTTTTTATACGGTGGCAAAGCATCTGCAACCCTACGGGTGTTGCAAATGTCAATAGGCAGCGGCTATCTCTTAACATCAGGTGAAAAGCCAGTTCGCTTACTACCTTCTCACATGCTCCTAAAAGAAAACCAAGTAATCTACCGGCCTTTAACACGATGGGTCCCCATTTACTTCACATGATGTAAGACAGGAGAGATAGGTAATCCCTCCTAAAAGTAAACATACAATGCTCACATCAAGAAAAACATTAATATAAAACTCATGCTAAATATAAATTATATTTCTTTAAATTTTCTCTTTTAGTTCGGAATAATCAATAGCGATACGAAATCAGTTTAAAAGAATAATATAAATTTCTTATTTTGTTATTATCCTAAACTCTCGCTTCAAATGGCGAAAACATTATTGCTTCGTCGTGAAGGCATCGGGCGAACGATGGCAGATAATAGCGTACATTTTGTGATTTGCAAAGAGGATTGGGAGGTTTTCTTAAGAATAAGTCTTAAACGCCGCCGTTCATTGGGCTTGCATCATACGTGTATCGAAAACGCTTTGAAATTACTGCAAAGAACCGCAATCGGCGCATAATCCATTTTGCTATCGCACGACATGGAACGCACACGTTCCTACTTCGCAACCGGCACGAGTGCTAACTATTATTAACATGCAACTCTGTGTAAAACATCGGAAATGTAGGAGACTACGGCACCGAAGTTATGGATATGAAAAAACAATGTTACAATAGGACGAACAGTTTACCAAGTAAAATATTGTACTAAAAATTGTACACATTACTGCCAAATGCCTAAATTTAGATCCTTAAGGACCAACAATTAGAGATATGGATTCAAATGTAAGTGGCAAATACGTGGCAAAAATCAATATAATAAATAAACATTGATGTCGCTTTAAAATATAGGTGTCATAGTGTAGAGA
This sequence comes from Iphiclides podalirius, assembly GCA_933534255.1. NCBI lineage: Eukaryota > Metazoa > Arthropoda > Insecta > Lepidoptera > Papilionidae > Iphiclides > Iphiclides podalirius. The sequence goes on along the minus strand of OW152815.1, from coordinate 15,266,734 downwards.
CTTTTTACAACGTAGCATAGAGTACGACGCCCTCTTTCCAGATAAAGTGGAACTATCTTCAGGTGGCTAGCACCAACAGGATGCACACACGAAAAGATCAGTGCCTGGTAGATGCCGGTGTTTAAAGCTATCTAACTATTTAAATAAAATCATCGTGTTATCAAAGAAAGTTCGACACCTTAACTCTACAATAGGGAGAGTCGCGTCTGTAAACAAGTAATAAAATCTAGAGAATTGAGTCGTTTTTAAAGTCGGTTTCAAATATAATACACAATAACATTTATAACATATGAACAAAAATAACGGTGACTTTTAATTTAGATTTGGGCAATAAAAATCGACTGTGGAGGTGCTGGGATTTGAACCCAGGACTTTCAGCATGCGAAGCAAACACTCTACCACTGAGTTACACCCCCGATAGCGAAGGGTGTTTAAATTTATACCTGTTTACGCCATTATCGATTCCGTCTGTACGAGAAGAGACAGAACTAGTGCCTTACTACATATTGATTAGAAGACCGGACCGATTATCGAAGAGCTTAATTTAACCGATAAAATAATAACTGTCATTGGGGTCTCCTACCGGTAAGTTTAATAATTGCCTGTACCGAATGAAATTTCACTTTAAGTCGTATCCACTTTAATGGCGTTTTCGGATTCCGTTCTCTTTTGGAAATACCAGTTTTCGTGCTTATTGGCACTTACTTAAGTTTTGTGCAATGTCTGGTACATTGCACAAAACTTAAGGATGAGGAACTGCGCAATTTTGAGGAATGTTCGTAGACAGAATCAGTTTCAATAATTCCTCAATATGTAATAGCATCATAAATTCTATAGCAAATTAATGACGATTTACAAAAACATCAACCAAAAAAGACATTTATGGCGATTAACAAATAAAACATAAGCTATAACTATTTAACATGTAGATACGTTCACTGAAGTAAACTATAATTTTTCTTACTCAATATTACTCCAATGTATGAACCGTAATATGTTTTTGTGTAGTTTAAAAAAACCGCTTACTGCAAACGCACTATATCAACTAATTGCATCGCGTTTTTCTTTTACTAATCACTTTATGTTGATTGAGTCACATTCGAATGCTTCGTGCCATAATTGAAAGTGTATTTAATACTCGTTATGTAATAAACTAAAATAATCAGTACATGCGGTTATGAACTTAAGCACAATGTATGTATGCAAAAATTAATTTGTCTAAATTATTGGGCAGATATGTTTTTAACGAGTATGCACGATAATTAGACTGGATGACTCGGTGGCGCAGTTGCTAAGCCATTGCTTCTGGGTCGTGGGTTCGATTCCTACATGGGACAAATATTTGTATGACCCACAATTATCTGTTCTGGATATGGCTATTTGTTTCCCAATGAGGGTTGCCCTCAGGCAGGTGGGTGGTCGTACAAAAACCCAGCTAAAAGCACTCGCAACATTATTCACGTGTAGTGGTAGGAGGATTTTGATAATATATATATATATAGATAAATTTCATAACAATAGTTTGAATAGTGATAATGAACTCCATTTAGAAACTCGAGAGGATTTGATAAACAAAAGTCGTTATTTACTTAACAGTAGCTTAAGCCGGCAGTTCCATTCCGATTCAATAACGGTGCGTGCTTTAATTATTGCAAAACAACGGGTAAAACCGTAATGTCCCTTGTTGCTCCTGCCCAGTAGCGTGACGGTTCGCGCTAACGCATCCAGATAACGCAACCGTGAATTACTTTGAATTATTAATTTCATAAGGCTGCTCGGACACTGAACCTAAGAGTCACTTTTCAGACGTTAAAGATCTTTACCAAATTGCATCATGTAATCGCTATCAAAATTTGCTAGCATAGGAAAGCAAAGAAGCCCTAATCTTTTTGTGTACAAATTAAATAACTCTTAGGAACGAATAGGAAAAAACATATGGGGGCCCAAATTTTTTATTTTTTTATTTTAGTATTTATTATTATAGCGGCAACAGAAATACATCATATGTGAAAATTTCAACTGTCCAACTACCACGGTTCATGATACACGCTGGTGATAGACGGACAGACAGACAGATAGACACCGGAGTTAGTAATAGGGTTCCATTTTACCCTTTGGGTACGAAACCCTACAAACAATTTTAAGAAATCCTACAACAAAAACACTACCTATTTTTATGTCTATTTATATAGCGTCCGTTTTTACATCTTAAACTAATCGCACATCGTAATCACTGGGTTTGTAGTACACCTTAATCGGACGAGCGCGTTCATCGCGGCTTAGAAAGTCGGGTTGACGCTCTGACGATGAATTAATTCGCAATATCAACGCCTCAGTAATACGATTATACCGCTACCAAAAGGTTTAGAGTGAAATTTGTTAAACCATTCCTATCTTTCGTAGGTCTTCCATTGAAATGAATGACGTAATTATAAATTCGGAAGCCGTGACGAGACACGGCATCCGACGGATATTACGTTTTATGTTACGTTAAATGAATATAATGTATACGTAATGTATTATAAAATATTTTCCGTGCATTAAATATGTAAATATATGCACTCGTGCACTGTTTGTTTAGCTTTTCATTTCACCGTCTTTGTTTAATCTTCTCGGTCTAGCTGGTAGTGGTTTCTCCCCTTTTGGAAATCTCTCTATTAACCCATTATTTACTCCGTTACTGAAAGGGTACCCAAACTCCTCAATATTTCTCTGCTGTCCACATTCATGGCCAAAACACCTCAGTACATTATCCACATCCCTTGACCAAAACTAGGTACTGAGGGTACATGTTCCACATCCCTTTCCATAAAACATCATTACTTATCGATCACTGTTTCAATATTTGCGACTTCCACGAGCCGTTTGATGGCTCCGCACTAGAAAATTAAAAAAAATTAGGTGACATTTATCCCTTTTACTTGACATTATTTTTACCGGAAGTCATATCGCCCTACTCCTGTCTTGTGTATTTTGTTCAATAAGTATTAAGTGAGTATCACGTCGGTTTCTTGCAGTAAAATCCTAGTTGTAAAATATATAATTACCCTTTATTTATAAAGGTCTTATTTCCGATTTTCTTTAAAAATACTATGACATTTGTAACTTTTTAAGTGACAGTCAAGGTTTGTGGTAATTTGTTTTAAAACTTACAGTTTTATTTATTATTATGATCACGACTTTTACGAACTGTACTACAATTCAATGTCCTTTTAATAAGTTTCATCATTTCCGCCAGTAAACGTCGTTGTAATAAATTTATTAAGGAAATATTATAAGATTAACTGTTTTAAATTTAATAACTTTTATTAAATTTTATTAACTTTTTCAAGTAACATTAACATTATTGGCAGACTCTTTAATAAACATTCAAATAAATAGCCTAAGGTAATATGTACCGTAGGGTTTAATAATTCCTAAATACAGGAATGCAACTACATCGAAATCAAACATTCGATTAAACAAGGAAACCATTTAGGAGCTGAACAAACTTACCCAAAAGCACATGCTTTTGGTTAATTTTACGGTTGCGCAGATACAACTATTGCTTAGCAGTGGAACATACGTTGTTCCTCTATGTACAACAGCTGTCTCTGCGCAGAGGTTACTGTCCCTCAGGCGAACCCAGTGTGCATTGCCAGACAGACCTCTTATATTTCTTTATTTTTGTTACCATTTCCTATATATGTATGATAACCTTTGTCACTATCATATTTATCAGCTGCCACTGCCCACTGTTGAAAAAACGCCTCCCCCTTAGCACACCAAAATGAATGACACTTGGCATTTGCACCCACTAGATGCCCGCGACTTTAGCTACGCTTTCGTTCTACCAGCGCAGAAGCGACATGGCCCTATCCCAGTAATAGTGACATTAAAGTAAAAAAACATTAATAGCTACCTGACTTAGCTACTGCGGCAGTAATTCCCATCAGCACAATTGCATCCAATCCAATGAAAATACTGTTAACATTGTAAAGATCACAATGCGTAAAGACACACCATTGAACTGTGTAACCAATATTGTTCTAATATAAGTAACTAATGGAACGAAACAAGGTGTCACGGAGAGTAATTGGATAGCGATAAGCAATGCTAGCATTGTAGAGCATTGATTCAGTTGGACGAACAGCCTTGGGTACAAGCCGAGGCGACAGGATCAAGTGACGCCGATGACAATAAATATTTCAATCAATGTAAATTGACAACTTAGGGCGACAAACCGCAACGTGAATCTGGTATGATTTCGGGCAAACGAAATTGACACCTATTAGTCGAACTGCAAAATTGAAAATCCTGTGTAACAACATTCGTTCAGCACTTAGGCTATGTAATGGTCGCTTATATATGTAATGGTCGGTTTCGATTGGCCGTTGCGATATCGATAATAGTCTAGGTTTTGCCCAACATGTCCTCGTTTCACAAAAGCTGGGGATGTCCAAACGGATATAAACGCGTAAGTTATCCAATTAGGGAGACCTCAAAGATTAAAAGTGATATATTATAAATTGCTTTTGACTTTATATTAAGCCATAATCTGTTGGTAAAAAACCGGCAAAATGCGATTCGGATTCTCGCATGATGGATTCCGTACCTGTCTGTAAAAACGGCAGGAAGGCCATGTCTGTTTGTATAGGAGCACCACTTAAATATTCTTTTATTCTGTTTTTTAGTATTTGTTAAAAAAATACATCATGTATGAAAATTTCAACTGTCTAACCATTACGGTTCATGAGCTACAGCCTGGTGACAGACGGACAGTCAAACATACATACAGACAGCGGCGTCTTAGTAATAGGGTCCCGTTTTACCCTTTGGTACGGAACCCTAACAGCTTAATTAAGAAAATATGTGCTAATTATTGCATTACTACAGTAAAAAAGGTGCATTGTATAACTTATATCCGGGTGACAGAGCGCCAATAGAAGTTAAACGGGTTACCTTTATGGGTGTGATACTACAACTATCGCCTTCTTATAAATAAATTGTATCTTAATTAACATTCAATTAAAATGACGTATTTCTGTCGATACATAGGTATTTCATGTTGGGAAAAATATCCCACTTAACAAAATAATTTTATCAAGTCCACAAAGTGATTCAATATAGAAGAAAAGTAAATAAAAATTAGAAAACCTACAAAAATTTAATACTTCTAAACTGCTTATCAACAAGACATGTACAAAACTGGATCAAATTCGATTTTAACATTATTAAAAAAAATACTGCGCTTACTTTAGGATAACGTTAGTTGTAAGGACGTTTTACGTACAAAATTTTACGTCAAATTTATGCGTGTAAAACGTCGTTTCACATTAAATGAATTTTATCATCACTTGATGACGAAAGATAAGAAATAGCTCCATGTGTATGTCTGTCTGTACTCATGTATATCTACAAATAGAACTGTTCTATTAAAAGTAACTCAATGAAAGTTAATAACTGCAAGGCTGTATTGTACTGTCAAAGATCAAGGCACTTAGCTGCAGATAATGGCACAGCGTTCGCTAATGCTACGAGTACATGGTCATAAATAGCTCCATTCATTTACAACCATCCCAAACCTTATTGTCATATAATGGCTGACCAATTATTTACAGACTATTAAAACCATATCATATTTGCATACGCCATTGTGGTGTGTTGTTGTGAGATAACTTTGGCGATTCATCGTCCTTTGGCAAAAATTATCTACGTACAATGCGATCGGGAATAACTGTTCTCGTCAAATACTTTACAAAACTTACCTACGAATGACAAATGTAGACAGTCTAAAGATATGCTTTTGGAATATTCTGCTATACAATAAATCAAGTAAGCTTTCTTATAATGCATTAAAGTAGAACTTCAAGTTAAAGTGATGTTCAAATAATAATTTTCATGTATCCCTTGACATAAACCATAACGAACTCTTATAAAGATAGATGTACTGAATACATATACAAAAGACTCGTAAGAAGAAAGAGTATTCACTATTTCAAGTTTTGCCCGTTGATTAAAGTAACCCTTTTTAACGAAGGTAATTTGCCAGAAACCCTCATGCGTTTCCGAACCCCTCACCTGTTTCCATTGGTGGTTCTGATCGGTTACCAATGTTAACTGTACCACGTTCACCTGTTCACCTACTGGTTTACACTCTTGTCTTTGAATAAACCGTGCAGTTTGTCTTACCTGAGACGGTCGAAGGGCGCTGGTAGCGGCTGCAAGGAATAGCAGCGTAGCCGCACTCCACCACACGCCGGCTCTCATTCTGGAATAGAAATTATAAGGTTTTTCATAAACCCACATTTAAAAGCTCCCTAGAATAGGAAAAAAGTGTGTGTGTTCTTATTTACACGCGTTAGAAGTTATACTTCTTTGGCGTAACATGATAAAAATCTTTTCAAAAATTTTACCTTTCGCCTTATTCTACGTTTGTAGAAAAAACGACACTAACAATAGAAAAAATTGAAAGTTTCATTATAACGCATTATCTAGTTAAATAAAGTTTATTTAAATATCACAAAATAAATATCGTGAAAACAGTTGTCAGTTCTTACGCAAACATACGTATGTCATGGACGCAACATATGGATGTCTAGCTAACTTCAGGGTGTCGGTTTTTCGTGACAATGTGTGCGCGCATCGTAAAAATTTACTCTCATCATTTTTCCCTAACGCGCCAAAAGAAGTATGACTTCAAAAATGGAACAGATCCTATTAGTTTCGAGTAGTCTAGCATGCGTTGCAGTACCTCTTATTTTTATTTTTATTTCAGTAACGCTACAAATATTATCAAATTAAAGGTGATAAGCAATTCAGTGTGTCAACAATTATCACAATGACTTATCATCAAATATGCAAATGCAAATCGTATTAATAATCGTTAAAAGTATGTAAAACTAATAACCAAATACCAATTTTCAAAAGGTTATCAACGCATCTGGAACCTTCGGGTGTGGCAGATGTCCATGGGCGGCGGTAATCACTTATCGTCAGGTGAACCGCCTGCTCGTTTGACAACTCTTCGCATAAAAAAAAATATATAAGACGGTCAGTGCGTGTTTTTTAAACGAAATCACGACTCAAACTATCTGGGTATTTTTTTCTTCTTTAATACCTTATAAATGACAAAAAACGAGCACAGTTGTTGTTAAATTAATGTTTACAGATGTAACTACGGAAAATTTTTGTTTTTAATGGTTTTAATTCTTGAGAGCTTTAATTAAAAGTGTATGTATTGAATATTAATTTTATATAAAAATCGATACATCCACTTTTATTTTTATAACATGTATTATGTTATAGTTATTAAAAACAAGTAAATATTTATGTATGTATTTGTAATGCATAAACATTTATTTACTCGTAATAACTATAATACTAACAAGAAAGAAACTGTTGCTTTATGTTTCGTAAATCATTTCATAAATCTCGTAGCCATACTTCTTGCAGTGGGCTATAAACAAAATATTTTACGGCCAACACGTCCCATTCGTAGTGCTTCAACTTTCACTAACAAAATATCAGAGACTTTCATTTCGGCCGCCAAAGCTCTCATTATATCATATTATTGGAATGTCTTTTGCGTACTAATTTCTGCCTAATTTCCTGTTTATGGCATGTTTAGCATATTTAGTGGAGACGCGCGGTCTGCAGATAACAAAGCCGAAGAATGAACAAGTAGTAATATTGTAATTGTTTTGCTTTCACAATTTAAAAAAAAGCACTGGAATTAATTCCAAACAAAGATGAAATTCATCTTTACAATGCAATATAAAGGCATCAATGGAATAATCCGAAGATGTACCACGATCTTTTAGCAAAACAGAAAGAATATACTTTACGTTTATTTTGGTTAGTGAGGTAATCGAGGCACACTCTTTTAAAGGTTGGCAACACACCTGCTCGCATGCCAACTTTTCACATTAGAAAACAGATCCAATTGTTATAATAAAAAAATCTTTAGAATTTAATTCAGTGAGAATTTGTCTTTATACGAACGTAAGGGTGTTTGTCTGCGTGAAATTTATGTTTGTAAAACGTCATTACAACATGGGATAATATTATCCTAAAGTAGCGGCAATGTTTTTAAAAGTAAGATTAAAAAGTAAGAAGGTGCAGCAATTAGCTTAATACGATTACGCAATTGTCTTTTCCCGAAGTTTGAGAGAAAATCCTGACAGAAATTCCTGCAAAGATATTTTAAAACAAACTTTCCATTATAAAGCAATCTAATAGCAAGGACCATCAATAGCTGAACTAAACTCTATGCCCATTTTTTATACTACTATAACTATATTCTTGTAAAACCTAGCATTTACAAGGTTAAGGTCAAAGGTTAGCTTAACTCTAACTTTAAAGTGAGTGTCAATATCTAACGAATCTGAGAGCTGCAATTTAAAGTAACTAAGATTCTGCTGGCTTCCTTCATTCCACCAAACGACAAGTCGCTCTAAGTTGGACGCGACGGCAATAACAAAATCAAAAACCGCGGTCAGCGATCGGGCGAGGAATGCGCGAGTGCAACCGTTGCAACAGACTTTCGCCGGCCGTCCGCCGGGCCCACATGCTATCTGGAGCGGTGACGTGTTACGCAAAGATCTAATTGTTAATCGCTCTACCAATTCCTATACTGGGGGGTAATTTTATCGACCGAAAAACCACCGCGTATCGATGCACCCGTAATGATGGATTCGCACGCGAACGCGACACGCTTGCGATACCCCGCGAAGTCAAGACGGTAAACAGGAACAGAACAGGTGCATACACGTAGTATTCGTGACCTCCATTTCCGTGACACGTAACCGTAGTTCAGCTTACTATTCATCATACATAATCACTACATAGTATAAAACAAAGTCATCCCGCTGTCTGTCTGTCCCTATGTATGCTTAGATCTTTAAAACTACGCAACGGGTCTTGATGCGGTTCTTTTTACTAGATAGAGTGATTCAAGAGGAAGGTTTATACGTATATACGAAGCGGGCCGGATCGCTAGTATGAAGTAAGGTATACCGACACGCAACAGTCTCAGCTGTTGCAAGAATGGCTTGCCCATGCGTTCAACAGCTAAGACTGTTCCGGGTAAGCAACATTTCCTCACAGAAGAACGGCCTGAAGTGGAAGTTATATTTCTGCGTTTCGTCTGATGAGTGAGATAGAGGCCCGCTCTATTAAATGCTGGCGATGCATGTGTGTGTGTGTGTTACAAATGTCAATGGGCGGTGGTTATCACTTAACATCAGGTGAAACGCTTTTTCATAGGCTTTCAAAGGTTTTCAACACCTCAGGTGTTGTGGACGTCCATGAGCAGCCGTAATCACTTAACAAAAGGTGAAAACAGCTTGCAAGTTGGCACATAAAAAACAGAAGATTTAATTACGGGGCAAAATTAAGAAAATTGATCGAACTAAAGTGTTCAATTACACTCAGTGATAAATAAGCATACATGGAATTTATTACAGTCATACTGTTTATTACTTTAGCCACATACTTTCAAAAGACTGACTAATTTATTACGGAAAATGATGACACAGCATACCGGCATAACCATATCTCTATAATTTTTTAAACATAAATGGTAATACCACGGTGGTTGGGCCACGCAGCAGCCTCGGCTGTTGCACGAATGGGCAGGCTCGTCCGGGTAAGTACCACGACCTCACAGCCCGGCGTAAAGTGGAAGTATAATACTTTCGCGTTTCGTCTGGTGAGTGAGGTGGCCGGAGCCCAATGTTCAAAAGGTTGTCAAAGCATCTGGATCCCTCGGGTGTAGCAGATGTCCATGGGCGGCGGTATTCACTTAACATCTGCACGCTTGGCAACTTTTTACATAAAAAAAAAAAACAAAAAAAAAAAATATAGTTCGCATCTTTTGACGACGTACGCATAACATTTGTAACGATAGAAAGTTCTTAATGGCACGAGTTTTTAACGAGCTAATTAACTCCCGGCTAATTTACGTACACAAGTAGTTGAATCGTGATGGTTTGTCCATTGGAGTTTATGCAGTGAAGTAAATGCTCTAAACAAAGTCTTAATCGAGAACCTTACACAGAATTATTAACGATCGAACGAACGAGGATTTGATGACGTGATTGTTACATATGATAATTTGAACTTGGTATTTGATAGTAAGGAGAGCAAGCGAGATGTTAATCTTGTGTCTCGTGCTGACAGAAGTAAAGGCTGTAACCTTATAAAAAAAATATGTAGCTTCTTCTAAAACCAACCACATGGAGAGGTTCCATGAATTGCATTGCAAATTTCTGCATTGAAAGAGAAACCTGTATAGCTTTAATATATTCCCAACCAGAGTATTGATATGAATTTGTTTTAGTAATCATGCAACAATGGAGAAATTCAAAAAGGAAAGTCAACTTCAAACATTTACCACATTAAAAATTTTGATCATAAGTTACAAGAGTACAGTACTATAAAATTTTAAATGTAATTTTAACTCGCAGACTATTAAAATGGCTATCACAAAGTTAAACATTATTCTCTTTAACTCAAGTCGAAACAGCGAACATTGTTTTTATATAAAAACGAATAAAAGACATTGTCATTGCCGACGGAGACAGCACGTGAGTACAATACAATCATTGCTCCGTGTACTAAATTCCATCCGGGTCATTATCATTTGTTACTTAACAATTAACGTATTTCTCAAAATGGATGCTACTGTGGCATAAACCACACAACAACTACAGCTGTTCTAAAAATGGCAGGCTCATCCAGGATATCACCTTCTTTCATTGAGTGATGTAATAGCTTTCAGTTCTTAGACTATTAAAGCTTCATCTATTGCAGAACTCGTGGGCTAGCCAGAACCCGAGTTTTTATCTTTTCATTTTTCTTTAAAAAAATTGCCAAAACATTGCCCTTACTTTAAGATAACATTATCCTGTGTTGTAAGGACGTTTTACATACATAAGTTTCACACGGACAATCACCCAGATGCGACAACTATCTGTGGGTCACACAAATAGTTGTCCCGTGTGGGGATCGAACCCACGACTTCCGACACAGAAGTCAATACCTTGGCAACAGCGCCAGAAATTGATGACTCCATCAATTTCTTTTTTAAATACTGCCGTGCATGTGTTCATGCATAAGTTATTTTAGGGAGGAACGTCACCCACCGGCCATCGAGGTTCAGTGCAGACCGTGACCTCGGTGGCCTTTGACTGTGTTTAACCATTCGGTGGCTGGGGATGATGAGAACCGTCCTTGAACACGGATGTGCCTTGTGTACGCGTTGTGTTGGTTTTATACCAGATCACCGCATCCTGACAATGCTAGCATTTCGTACGGTTAGTGTGGTAATAATTGGACCTTGAATTCAGAGTGCTAGTATAAAAGTGAAATTATATGAACTACAAATAATTCACATCAGTTCGATATCAAAACAAACTGACACGAAAAGACATAACACTGAAGTTTAAGCAATGGATACTGGCAACCCTATGTTACTATATGTCACCTTGCTAGTTACAATAGATTGCTTGAAACTAGTGCTAATATAAAAGTGAAATTATATGAACTACAAATAATTCAAATCAGTTCGATAGCAAACCAAACTGACACGAAAAGACATAACACTGAAGTTTAAGCAATGGATACTGGCAACCCTATGTTACTTTAAATCGCCTTGCTAGTTACAATAGATTGCTTGAAACTAGTGCTAATATAAAAGTGAAATTATATGAACTACAAATAATTCAATTCAGTTCAATATCAAAACAATTTCGTGTCAAATTTATTTTTCGAAATTGCTTGAAACACATAAGTTTAAACAATAGATACTGGCAACCCTATGTTAGTATAGATTGCCTTGACCAAAATTTGCAGGCATGCGAAAAGTCTGCTACCACTCAGAAAAACTAATAACGCACAATCATTGTTATGTGCTTCTCGCTACGCAGATGCAACATCAGATACACAACAAATAAACACAATGTTTGACCTTCGACCTGTCCATCACAGCCGGTCGGATATTGGATTACTTGTGTACAGTCACAACCAGAGATGAATTTTTAAGAAAAACCAATTTTGAAAAAATAAATAGAAAATAGAAGGGGAATAGGGTAAGATTAACTAAAAAGTAATAAAAATATCTAATCAAATGTTAACTTATACCGCGATATATTTATATTTGAGGTTCTATTTTCGTATCATTTTATCTATTTCGTACCATTAGGTTTATTTTTTGGTACATACTTTGTACCTAAAATAATAAATTTATAACATCAATTGATGCCTTGCCTTACCAGAAAATTAAACTATAAATCATAGTTTTGTTCCACATACACAATCATTTCATTTCATTCATTCAAATTTAGTTTGGACTGTACCGGAACAATATGTCTGTTTGTTATTGTTCTATGCATCTACATTCACACTGCATTAGAGCAGTTCCTTAGAGTACAAAGAGTTATGTTACCTTGTTGATTTGCTTTGTTTTCTTTTTGGCCTCGCAAATTGTTTTATAATGTTTTCTTTGAAAGTCTAGCGTAACGGTTTTTACATTATGATTTAGATTCCTTCACGTCTCCAAGTCTTTTAGAAAAGACAGAGTTAGGTAACGTTATTATACATTCATTTATGCTATTAAAATTGACATTAAGGCAGACGTAATTATTATAGTCTACTTCTTTTGGCGCGTTAGGATGGAAATGATGATAGTGAATTATTATGACACGCGTCACATTATATGTGGAAAATATAGTCTAAAATAGTAATGTCTAAAATTGTTTAGAATTTCATAATGAATTTCTGTTATTATATAAATGTTATTTAATTCTTTTCTTTATACCTACCTAATTCTCTAGGAACTTCTTTTTAGTTTATTTAGTTCCTGGAAAAAGTTTAATGAAACCAATACGAACTAAGTTTATTTAATTACATTATTTCTGAGCTAGTCTAACTGGTTTTAATTAGTAGAGCCATTTAAATCTGACACGCGCACAGTGACATTATATTAACACCATGAAGTAAGTCGATGGCATAAAATTAGCGCCACTGTTGTTAAAAATGTGTCATTATTGACGTTTCACACATAAGTAAAGGGAGATATATGGATTAACTTCATGCTGTTCATTTCAGTTCATGTTTATCTTTATCTAGTTACCGCCAAATAACTTATTACGATATTACAAAAGTACACACCTTTTTTTTTAAATAAATAATTAATTAAATATTGAATCACACATGCAATAGTTTAATGTTATATTTATCGGTACTACCACTGTCTGGCTTTAACTTATGCACTTAATTTAACACACTTAACAAATTGAAGTATCATTTTGGTTACATTGTTTCATTAAAAATTAAATCAAAAGACAATACTAACTATATTACAACATACACTGACTCGTGAATTAGGTTCGCCTCTTAGTTATTTATTCCTTTTTAGGATTCCGTACCCAAAGGGTAAAACGGGACCCTATAACTAAGACTCCGCTGTCTGTTGTACGTCTGTCCGTCTGTCCGTCGGTCAGTAGGTTGTATCTCATTAACCGTGATAGTTAAATAATTTAAATTTTCACAGATGATGTATTTCAGATGCCGCTTTAACAACAAAAACTGAATAAGAAAATATTTAAGTGGTGCTCCCATACAAAAAAAAATTTTTTTGCCCTTTTTATAGATAATGGTACGGAACCCTTCGTGCGCGAGTCCGACTTGCACTTAGCCGGTTCTGTCATATTAAAAACGAGAGCTAAGATTTCATTTAGCATAGAATAAAAAAATGTTCATTAAAGTTTTCGTAGTCCGTGAAAAATATAAAAAAAACGCTGAGGTAAGTTGATAAGCTGTGTAAAACTTTTTAATCGAAAGCAAACAGTCCAATAATACTATAACTGACCGGACGTACGAAGCAACGCCGCCAATGCAGAGCACTTTCTAAACTACTCGCAGTATACTTTATTTCACCGTTTTAACATATCGATGACACTTTCACTGTAATGGTAACGTAATAGCATTGAGAGCTCGCGGTGCGCAATCGTGATATAAACGACGGGAATTCGGCCATTACAAATTAGATCGCATTATTACATATGGCATTGAATGGCATTGAATTAAAACAATATTAAATGAAGAATTGGTTATCATCTAAGTCGTTGTAACTTTGGCGAATTTGTGTCATCTAAATGAATCACATAAGATTAGAAAAAAATGTGATATTCGTATAATAGTTTTAAATACAAATGTGTATTATTCGTTTAAATACAAGAAATTGATACAATAAACTTTGTAATTTTATATCCGTTTAAAGTTTTACTCAATAAACAGGAAGTTTAAAAGCATAGCTGAGTAGAATGACTCAGTATGTCGTCCATATCGTCAGTTTTGATCACTTTCTTAATTTTTGTCTCCAGCACTAATATTTATTAGTCGAGTCGACTACGTTTAAGTCGACGATATTTTTGAATAAGTAAAAACGATTAAGTCAAATCATCAAAAGGCCAAGGTTTAAATTTCACTACCAGGCTTAGGCTGTTGGCAACTCAAATCGCCTATACATCAAATTTCTCTCTTAAAATAATAGGTAGATGATTAATCTTACTATTCTCAGAAATAGAAAAGAACATAAAAAAATGTTTAATATAATTTCTGCTACAAGAAAAAGACAAATCTTGTACTAAGTTCTCTTTGATTTTTAACTATGATAAAAATATTAATAACATTATTTGATTTTTGCTTTTAAAAGCTTTTAAAAAAGCAAAAGTATGTGGATAATACCACCGCCCATGACATGATTTTTTGGTCTCCGGCTACCTCACTCACCAGACGAAACGCGAAAGTATTTGTCATACTTCCACTTTACGCCGGTCTTCTGTGAGGTCGACAGAAATTCGACACGAAACTTTGTGATTGGTCAACATAGACAGTTTCATAGTGTTTCTTTTCTTCTATACTTCTATACTTTGCATCAAAATATTTCATTTCATGTGTGATGAATACATACATATGTAGAATAATACATATGTAAAGGCATACATTTTAGACTATTCAGTGAGTACTAAAGCAGTTTTCTGCCCACCAGCCACTTCAGTCGCGACTCGACCGAAATGACTCGTATCCAGATTGGAAACAGGTTTCGCGATCCACTTTCTAAACGATATTGCAAACGTATTGTAACTTGACCCAGTTCTGGGTCTAAATTTTTATTATGGCCATTGACAATAATACTTGTGACACCTTTATCTGGTAATCTCTTATTTTTCGGATGTCTGAAACTTTCAAGGTCATGAAGAATAAATTCTAATAGCCCTCTCCACGTTTTTTTCCTTTCCAATATTTTTATTATACAAAGCTCGTGAATAATTTAAGAAACATCCTTAAAGAAACATCTACCAACTTTGAAAATTTTCTACTGGCAAATGAGGTTCAAACGTTTTTTGTCAATGTCACGGTTAAAGGGTCATCATGAACAACAACCTAAATAACAATAAAATATGGTAATGATAGATAGCGTTGATGTGACTTTTGATCTTAAGTTCTCATTTGTTAATATTATCTTGTTAACATCTTTTGTGCAATACGCAGTATGCAAATATAAATACGTACACAATGTAATTACTGATATAAGAACCTCAGTAATGACAGGTAATAGTGAAGATGCATTCATCACTATTCACGTTCAAAACAAACTGAAATGATGGATGAGGTCAAAGTCTTATTTCAGCTTAATAATATTGCCCAATAACAAGTATCAGTTAATAACGGTGTAAAGGGTCTAAAACATCCTGAATTTTAAAACAAAATAAATCGCCTAATTTTTTTTATTAAATAAGGTAAAATAAAAATATAAGGTTTTCAGACGAACATATTTCACAAATATTACACTTTTACTATTTTTCAATCAAAAAATTATTATAATTCAAACCTTAAATTTATGTAGGTTCTCCTGGTTTCGTTTATAGTGTTATAAAAAAGAAACACAGTAAACTAACAAATTCACCTCTCAGCATAAAGTCAACAGATACGTCACTTTACAACAATGTATTTAAATCGTCGATAGAAAAGACATCAACGCGCTTCGTGGTATTTTTGAAAATTAATTAAAAATATATTTTCTTAAAAAATAACCCGAATGAAAAGTATATATTAATAAAATTTTATTTAAATTGTACAATAGTAATCAAACTTAATAACATCATTGCACGCAGACTTTGTAAATACGTAGGAGTAGGAACTTTAATAAGTTTAATTTAAGGGTCATAACAGTTTGTATTTTAAATGCAAGGACTTGAATACTTTCACTGCTTATTTTAAGCTCATTTTACACTTTTTCGCACCATTCAAGGCTTTCTTTCTCAAGTATGCGAACGCTTTGTTTTTGGTTCGGACAATGTTACGTTGCTCGTTACTTGCTTCTCGCTGATGCACGAAAGTAAGAGAATTCAAAGTAATGTTTCATTGTGTTGTTGATTATGTAACTATATCTTTAAAAGCGAATGGATTGCTAAGAACTAAGATTAAGATTAAGACTACAGACTTCAGTAACACATTCGAAAAAGCTTATAAGTAGTTTCATAAATTTCCGATAGTGATTTTTCTCCTAACAGTTTATCTTCGAACTCGGGCCGATAAAAGTTATTTAAAATTACAAAAAACTTAACCTTAACGGTTACATCTCCTTTCTTCCCATATATTTATATAATCCCTGAAATGACGCAGTTTCTTATGAAACAATATCTAAAAAAGAAACTCATTCCAATTTGAAATTTCGGAATATTTTCCTTCAGTTGTACAGAATAAAAAATAAAAGCTATTACGACTCAGCCTACTTTGGGTAGTTTGCTACTCGCTTATCTTTTATGTTATTAATGTACTAGAACTGTAATTTTAATAACAAGCGTTAATTCTCCCCTTCGCCATAAGTGACGGTATGTAACTAATAGAACATAGTGATTTATCTCATAAATAAAACATAATAATAACAATGGATAATTCATCGATGCCCAGCACTAGGGTTCAAACCCTATGTAATTCACTATTCCGATCACAACCATTCGACTACCACTTCCGCAATAATGTTTAGTACCAGCATTGATACAATACTCAAAATCATTAGAACTCGTAATGTACAAAATAGCTAATAACGAGTAATAGGTTAACGTGGCCACTCGTCAAACATGTCAGCCGGTAGCGGACTGTAAATTCACTTTCTATCTCGTTGGTCCGTAGCCTAACCGCGCAGAGCCTCGTTACAATTTTCCTCGTACTTTTTTTGCCTCCATTCGTTCGGACGCGCGACAGACTTGTCTATTACTGCACCGGTTATGCGAGACTTCCGCGTGTCTTTATAGTCGAAAATGCTGGAGTGCTAAACGGACTCACGGAATTTCTAATTTCCCAGTTAACACGATAAAAACGTACATCGTATAGTTTAAAACGAAAACCTCTCCAGGTCATAAATTTTTCAGACACTTAGGAAACTTTAAGATTGATTAAGTTTTTTAGCCAATCAAAAAGAACTTATCTACTAATCAACGAGGTTTATGTTCTTTTATTTGAAATATATTATGGGATTGTTGAGCACAGAAAATTGAGAATCGGAAATCGTTGGTTCACAATTTTACAAGACAACGACACGGATCCCTCACATATCAATCAACAGCGCAGACATTTTAACTGAAACAGATTACGGCTATAAAAAAGCCAATTTTCTTCCATAGCATCGTATCTGTCTTTCTTAAGAGTAAAATCGAAGTTTGTTTCCTCAATTTATAGCTTGGAATGACTAGGCTAATTAATAAATTCACTTTTACTTCAGCCTCCCAATAATTTTTGCTTATAACCAATTTTTATGATTAAACCTTGAACCTAGGCACCAATAATTTTGGAACTTATGTACTGCAGAGCTGTTCTTTAAACACATATAAAACAAAGATAAATGCGGAAATTCGAAACGATTATTTGAAAATCAATAACATACCCGCTTTAAACGAGAATTCAATCCACGTCTTGTAATGTTGTAGTCTATAATCTTCTACTTTGTTAATAAATCATATACATTACAGACGCGAAAGTGAGGAAAAGTGTCGTAAAAGTCGTTTAAAGTCCTTTTTCATAGTAAAAATTAAATTTTTATAACGCTTAATTGTAGCGTTTAAAAAGGATCCTCACTTCCCCACAACTATTTGAAGAAAATTTCAAATGCAAAGCAATACCGTAATTATACCAGGCAAGGCATAAAACCCCACAGTAACTTCAAAAAAACATATTGAAATCCATTTTCATTTACGGATGTTATTGCATTTAATTTTAGCTATCGTAATCCCCCGATCATTGGATATCTTATGGCGTCGATAAACACGTATTACAGATAATCCAGAGAGGAATTTTAAAATAATAATGTTTCACTCAAATGACTGAAAACTACAATCTGTCTTTGGCAATAAGTTCAACTGTCCAACTACTGTCAAGTCGCATCTTCATAACAAAATCCGCAATACATTATTATATTTTATTTATTTTTTAGAATGTTAAGATAAATTTATCGTCGTTTTAACTTCCCAATATCACTATTTCAACGGGTTTAATTCCGTTTTAAAATCACAAACAGTTCACAGCGACAGTTCCAATAACTATTAGCAGGGATAAAAATCGACAAACACTTTTATTTATCATGGCATAGTACTAGCTCATATATAATAAAACATAAATTTACACTCTCAAGTAATATTAAGATCGTGTGACCGTAAAGAAATACGACGAGTTTATGTACCCGTTTTCGTTTTACTTTCATCGATAACATTCTGTGACGCATTCGTAAACTTGATTCACGTTCTCTTCGAGTGCATAATTGCAGAAGTGAAATTAAGTTTACTTTAAACATACGGATCATATAGAGAAACTTTGAGTCTAAATCGAATGGGGGGTTCGTTGGGCTTTTAAAGTAAAAGCTCTAAGGAGTTCGAATCAGACGACAATAAAGTTCACGGATGTACAAATTTAAATGGTACATAAGCGAATTTTAAGTTTTCATTTACATAGGGAATTAAAAAGGGAAATAATCGGTTTCATAACTAGAAAATCGTTATTGAATATAGAGTTAATATTCACATACGAAGGGGTTTCGTAGCACAAGTACAGATGAAACTTGTTTTAAAATACATATATTTATGAGTGTATATAATATATTCAAATCTAACAAATAGTATTAGTTGTTAAATTTTTTAAGTAGTTATGTATGTACATAATAATTTTAACATTTATATATTATATTACAAAAGTAAACCATTGAACTGGTAGACTTCCAATCACTTGGCCAGTAACAACTCTCAGTTTTATCGCTATAATTATTACGGTTCTCAAAGTACTTCTGGTACCCAATGATTTCGTAAAACTGTACCAACTGTCTAAACTATGAACGTAGTTTTCTTCATAACTGGAGTTGACGAAATTTAATCTAACGGTACAGCCAGTAAAAAAATTACAAATTGATTTCGCTTTACAACGCTATACGTTATATAAGTTTTATAACAGAAAGTTAAAACCTCATTATGCGTTTATCTTGTGGCAAAATTAAATCGGTTTAGTCGTGACTGTGGCTACACTCATGGTCGACTGTTTAGAAAGCGATAGATACAATTTTAAATCTTATTGTGTAATTACTAAAGTCTATTTACGAGGAAAAGAATAATGCAAATTATTCAATCCAGTTTCTTTAGTTATTCATTTATTCTTACCTTAATAAACGTGTTTAAATATTCAAATGCGGCAAATTCAGTCACTAATTAGTTATGTGTAATTCACCATCGTTCCAGCTGGCACTATAAGAGAAACACCTTTGTCACCTTCACTGTCGAAGAGAAAGAAAAACTTAATGACAATACGCACACTTCTCGCCAAAGCGCGGCATTTTCGAAAATCCTTAGGAATAGATACGCGGATAGAGTGTCAACGGCCGCGGCGCGATTCGTCTACTGGCTGTCAAGTGTCGCTTGCGCTGCCGTTTCGGCTCAACGCTCGAGTGCACATTAATTGCGAATTGGGTAAATAAAGGGAAAATATTTCTCTATTCTCTTAGCCGCGGTTTCGTGTTACGAATAGTGGCGGGAGCTGTGCGTACGTACGTCGCAAACGTGCGTCGGGGAACGCGGTGACCGTTCGGTGCGCGGTGAGAGACTGCGGTCAGTCGCGCTCGCCATCACACCACCCACCCTGCCCGCGTGTGTCGATACATCGGCCGTGATATATCAGCCACCCTTGTATGGTCTCCGGTGGTGCACACTCGCCAACACTCATCTAGACCAGCTAAAATTGGCACCTGTCTCATACGCGTGCCGTGCGAAACTGGTCTAAACGACCTGTACTGAATACAAAATAAACTGTTTTCGGTTGCAATTTTTCGCACTATTTCCAAATGGATACACTGATAATTCATAAAGATAAATAGATATGCAAATAATGCCTGGGCTGTTTGAATGCAAATATCGCAGCCAAACGCTGTTGTGGTAATTCAACCGGAATACATGGTAAATTCGAGCAGAATATAAAATTATAATTTACTAGCATATAGCTCACGTCCACAACCCGGATGTCATGTACAATCCTCTTCAAATTCACAATGATCTTTTTAGATAATTTTAATTAATTAATTACATTTTGAGATTATTAATTTACACATAACGTTTTTTACGTGTGAAAGTGGCAACTGAGCAGTTTCACCAACAGTTCTTCTGATGTTAAGTGTTTATCGCCGTTAGAGAAGTCCTAAACTGTTAGGTTGCAGAACCTCCTCCGCTTTACCCGACGAAACACAGGAGTAAAATCTTCACACACTTCACGATGGTCGCATGTAAGGCCGTGGTATTTCACGGACAAGCCTATCCATTTGTGATCAACATTTCAACCTGTCGTAGTCCACTGATGAACATAGGCCTCCACGAAATGCCACGAAGTGCGATTCTGAGCCACCTACATCAATTTCACGCACATTTTCACAGTCGGTCACTCCATCATGTGAGGGGCCGTCCTAGTCTACTGTCTGTGCAGCCAATACGAGCCTGCCAATAGAGAAACTTTCTTCCCTATCTGTTCAACGAGTGATATGGCTATATAATTAGACGTGACGTAAACATTAGACATGATCTTAGTCTTGTCTTCATGTTGTTGTTAAAGCTCACCCCTTCAGAGAGACCGTTGACGTCATTGAGAATAGTCCCAAGGTCTTCCAGCGATTCTGACATGAAGACTGTCGTCGAGAAATTGAAAGTAGTTTATGGTTTCGCCATTAATGTCTTAATACCACCTTTTTTTCCAGCCTAGAAGCTAAAAAACATCTTACAGTGCAAGGGTGAACAGTTCTGTAGTTTGGACCCTACTGGATAGGTTTTGTGCCACTGGACTGTACTCGGATGGACATCGCAACCTTGTCACACACGTCAGCACCTTTGATTTTCCAACAGTAAACATGGTGCCACTAAAAGGCCTGAAGTACCTCCTAAATTTCGATAGAATTGACGGCTTTCTCCAAGTCCATATACGCCAGGTATTAAGGCAGATTATACTTTTCAGTCTACTGTATAATCTGCCGCAAAGTGTCTATGCGATTCTGAAGCCTTTTCGGAATGCACTTTGTTTAAGAGAGGCTTGGAGTCATCGAATCTGGAAAAGAGACGATTTATGACGTCTCTCAAAAAAAACTGAACGCACTCGTGGCTCTGAATGGATATCGGATTGTAGTTCTTTAAGAGAGCATTATCACCTTTCTTAAAGAACAGCACCAAACCTCTTTTACTCCACACCTCTGAACCATCCTGTAGAACAGAATTAACACCGAAGCTCGGCTGTAATTCCATTAAAGTCTGATGATATGCCATTCTAAGTGTGTTAAGCTAGTGAGTTAAGAGCCATTCTAATTTTCTTTTAGATTGATGTCTGGAAAATTTTCGAAAGTGTCAAACAAGTTTCGCTCACGGGTCGTTACTCACACGTTTGTGTGGCTTCAAAATTACAGACATTTTAATCTCATTCAAAACCGCTGTTCTAGTGGAAATCTTCAAATAAGTCAACTGGTTTTGTCCGATAGACGACAGATCTATGTTAAAAACTTTTGGGCCAAGGTCTGCAGGTTCCTCAATTCGAGCTATATTGACGTTTATTAGGTCTCACTGTATACATTTGGAAATCTACCTAATAAAACTGCATAGTCTAGTCGTTTACTCTAAAAGTTAAAGACTGCAGCTGAATCTCAAGTCTTGTTTACAAGAGATTGAGAGTCTGGTCGAATTTTTAGGTTCTATTTGTGCGGCTGCTTTTAAAAAGGTATAATCCAGTGCCAATACAGTTTTTACGACCTTAACGTTAATAACGTCTACCCTGCTGCAATTTTCCATGTATTGAAAGCGATCAAGTCCTTCGAGCGTAAAAGCTCTCGCAATTTTGGATATGGACACGAAATGGACAGATGACTTCGTCCGACGAGATCTTTCCAGCTTAATACTATGACGTATATCCGGCTTAATGTTATCTGCCTCTCAAAATATAATGTAAAAAATTAAAATACCAATAAAACAAAATACTTAAAACATTTTCTTACAAAAAAAATATGTGGTTTTACAATTTTCGTATAAGTTATCCACAAATATCTAAAAGTAAAATAGTAAATACTAATTCATTACTTATACATCAAAAGTGTAATTAATGCGTTACTTATAACTAAAAAAATAAAATAACGCATGCCTTCTAAAAAGTGCCTTTAAAGAATATTTTGTTTTATTTCTTCAAACATATAAATTTGCTGACGGCTTCTGCATTCGCCGCCGAGACTAGCAAATCAAGTGCGAAATACGTATCACGTAAAACAAGAAATATATTTGAACTACTTCTAAACGTTACTTAATTATTGCTAGAACTACGTTCTAGTTAGTCTTGCGAAATTTTCTCTCAGGATATACATAATTTAGATAATTCTCAAGCGAAACGACACTTAAAGTATTTTAGTTATTTAATTATTAATCTTAATAGTTTTCCGCTATCACATTTATTTAAGGTCAATCCTCTAGTCTTCGGCAATCCAACCCACGTCTTCGGCATTCGCGGCCTGACGCTTTAGCCACTAAGCTAAACGGCTGATTGCCACACCGACGAAAATCTTAACGTCTTTTATCTACATTGTTATTTAGAATTTGAAGCAATGCTTGGCGCATCACACGTGGCAATCAGCAATTACGGTGGTAGGGCCACGCAGCAGCCTCGGCTGTTGTACGAATGGGCAGGCTCGTCCGGGTAAGTACCACGACCTCTCAGAATACCAGCGTAAAGTGGAAGTATGACAAATACTTTCGCGTTTCGTCTAGTGAGCGAGGTAGCCGGAGCCCAATTTTCAAAAAGTTGTCAACGCATCTGTAACCCTCGGGTGTGGCAGATGTCCATGGCCGGCGGTATTCACTTAACATCAGGTGAACCGTCTGCTCGTTTGACAACTTTTCGCATAAAAAAAAATACATATATGAAAAACACAGCGATATAGGACAGCGATTCCCAAATGTCAATGTTAACGCGGCAATAATAAAACAGCTTAGTATAGCGATTATGAAATTGTTAAGAAAAACATTTTCGTTATTCTTGTGCTTATTTTTAACTTAAATTACTTATATTTATTTTTAACTTAAGTATTT
The DNA here is from genome assembly GCA_933534255.1 of Iphiclides podalirius. Classification (NCBI taxonomy): domain Eukaryota; kingdom Metazoa; phylum Arthropoda; class Insecta; order Lepidoptera; family Papilionidae; genus Iphiclides; species Iphiclides podalirius. Next base: position 15,243,110 of record OW152815.1, on the reverse strand, counting down.
TACTTTAAAGGAATGGCAACTGAGCAAGTGGTACTTGATGATAAGTGACAATCGAAATCTACGGACTACAAGATTGCCAACCGCTAAGAATTAGGGCCTCTGCTTATTTCAACCCTGGATATTTTCTAATTAGCAAAAAAATTCCTTTACTTCTTACCCTATGAGCCCTATCCGTGATGAGCATTAAGGCGGAAATTAAATCAAAATATGGAGATTAATTAATGATTGTAACATTCTGAAATACGATGTTAAGGTCGAGGCAATGTTCTTAACAGCTTAAAGTTCAAAATTTGTTGACATACAAATGTTTCTTCTCGAAAATGTTTGAATTGAAAAAGTCTGAACCTTCAAAATTGTTAGTATACAAACCCGACATTAAAGCTAAAAAAATTATTTCTTTTTCATGTTCCCTAAAAGGGAAAATATCTATTAAAACAATCTAAATACGTTCGAAAGTTGGAATGTCGGCATAAAAGAAAAGTTTAATCAGAAAAGTTATCAAGCGAGCGGGTGGTTCACCTGATGTTTAATGAATCCGAACCCATAACCAAACCGCATAATGAAACTGCCACCCATAGACATCTGCAACACCCGATGGCTTGCTGATGCGTTGACAACCTTATAAGTGGACCCCGGTTCCCTCACGCACTAGACGAAACGCGACGTCTCCTGTGAGGCCGTGGTTGAACAGCAGAAGCTATTGAGTGGTCCTAAATTAAATATTTTTACAAAATTTGATTGAAAGGATACATATTTTTATGTAAATATTCATTACAATACCAAAGACTACCTGTGAATATTTCTTAACCACCAGCAGTATTACAGTGGACAATAAATCAAATTTGTTAACAACATACAATCTACCAGGACTTATAAAAAGTTTATAAATGCCACAAATGCTTCAAAGTGAAATACTATCAAAGAAGAAGATCAAGAAGTCTAATAAGCCTACTAATGACTAAGGAATATATAACAATTTTAGGGCATAAAACTGATAAATGTGCCTTACAGCAATTTTCAAGACAATTTGAAATAATAAAAATATTCCATTACCTAAACATGAATCGGAACTTGGAGTGTTTCTGTGCTTTATAACATTTTATGATTGGCCTACCAAATTGTTGCATAGCCGTTACTCATCTCTTTACAGAAAGATAGCAATAGATTGTAGGGACTATCAACAAGCAGACACCTATTTATGCCAAGGGGTAATCATCAAGCACATGGATCAACATTGGCTTTGTAAGGACAATTTTTGATATAGCTAGTTAGGTTAAATAAGTTCGTAAGATGTTGGTTCATTTTAAACAAATGAATCGCTCAGCTACGTGGGGCTCCATGGCTTTAAAAAGTGCACTACTCTAGTATAAGTAACGTATCTAGCCTTTCTTTTTTTATCCTTTGTTACAAAAATAAAGTATAGAACTTTAAAACTGGAAGAGATTCGTATGAATTTTAATGTTACCCTATTAGCACGTCGATAGTATAATACATAATATATGTAATTCGTTATATGTTATTTTTATACTGATGACATTATAATATGTTCTTATTACTGTTAATATTAATTGTTGATAAAGCATTTTCGTCCAGCTAATATAAAATATTTCCCAATTTTTTATATCCTTAAGTTATCCTATGTACTCCCAAAAGATAAAAAATATATTAGTTAATTTTTAAGTAAAAATTTTAAATAATTTAATCCATTTGTAAATGTTCGAATGATTTTTGGTTTTTAATTATTATAAACTAGCGATCCGCTGCGGCTTCGCACGAATGCAATGTATTATACATATAAACCGTCCTCTTGACTCACTCTATCTAGTAAAAAACCGCATCAAAATCCGTTGCGTAGTTTTAAAGATCTAACCATACATAGGGACAAGCAGACAGCGGGACAACTTTGTTTTATACTGTGTAGTGATGTTATACCTAAACAGTAATGTTTGTCTACCGTTAAAAAAATTACACGTGACAAATTAACGTGTCGGCAATCCTTACTTAATATTATAAAGGCGATAGTTTGTATGTATGGATGGATGTTTGTTAGTCTTTCACGCAAATACTACTCAATGGATTTTAATGAAACTTTACAATAATATATACATATTTGATGTATATCTGTCTTTCTGTCTGAAGGTTTCGCCTTCAGCCTATTCTACGCAAACGTAGTCGCGGGCAGCAGCTGGTTTAGAATAATTTTGCAAATACGATTCCATTTAGTCTTATCAATTTTCAGTCCTTAGACCAATAAAGCTTCAACAAAGGCATATCCTCTTTTGTAAGGGGCTTTCTAGTGCTTGACTTGATGGTAAGTGGCGATAAAGCCGTAAATGTTAAACGCCCTAGCCGATTACAAGCGTATTAATCCTTGATTGCAGAAAACCCACGTTATATTTGGGCGGAAAGACAGTCACTGGCAAATTGTTCCATTCCTTCGCTGTACACTAATCCATACTAATATTATAAATGCCAAAGTAACTCTGTCTGTCTGTCTTGCTTTCACGCCAAAACTGCTGCACCGATTTAAATGGAATTTGGTACACAGATAGTCTAGAGCCTGAGAAAGGACATAGGACGTAGGCATATTTTTTAATTGGAAAAAGGGTTATAAAGGTTTCTGTAAGGGGATAGATATTTATTTAAGGGCTTCTAGGTGAGCGAAGCCACGGGCGAAAAGCTAGTTAATTATATAGCAAAGCGCTTGATTTGAATGAGTGGAATGTCAATGCAGCGAAAGGGTGGAGATGTACCGAGTGCCTTGTCTTTTGAAAAGGGAGGGGGGAATTTAATTGGTGTAATTCTGATGGACCCTTAAAGAAATGCAAAGTGCACCTAAGCTCTATGATGCACCAATTGATGACTCCATGGTGCAGCTGTCATAGTATTGAATTCGGCGCCTGGGGTCGTGGGTTCGATTCCCGCACAGGGCAAACATTTGTGAGACCCACAGATAATTGATTCGATTCTACGTGTTTTTCCAGTTCGGTTGTAAAAAGTTTGTAAAACATCCTTAAAACATAAGATCATGTAATCGTAAAGTTTAATGGTATAGTTTTTAAAAAATTAACAAAATGACCCCTTTTGATTGCCTCTCCATTAAGCGTAAAACGTGAATATAAGTTTAGCAGGCTGCTAAACGGCAGCATTTGGCAGCAGTACCCATACATGACTAGTCTTGTGCTATGTATAGGGTGAAAAACTAATCCGGTGTAAAGTTTCGCCGTACTGTAGCAAGGATACCTTACCCATTCTGGAGTATGACTCTTGGGATAACCAGATTCAACGTGCTCGGAACGATCATGCGGGCGTTATCTATTGTATGAATAATTGTTACCTACAGGCAATCTGAGTTCGGTATATACCATCGCCCCGAAGGCCGTTGATTGTTTTAATCATTAGATGGGTGAGTACTTTGTGTACGCGATTTGTTGGTTTCGCCGTGGTTTTAGGCGAGAACGATCTGTTTAAATGTGCATGTTTAGTGCTGTCGGGAGTACGCCGACAGCACTAAACATGGGCTAAAATTATTTCGTCCCAATCCTCGGCCGAGTCAATGTGGACGTTACCTGGAGAAGTTTCCGGACGATTTCTATAAAGTGATCGCGTTTTGTTTTATATGCTTTCATTGTTTTTAAAAAGTATTTAACATGCGATGTGAGCCAACTCTGTCTAAAAAAGTTAAAATTGATAATTAAAGTTTTATAAATTGATAAATAAAAGTAAATACTTCTGGAGTTAAATGCTAAATACATCTGGAATACTTAAACTTTATTTAATTTAAACCTAAATTTACAGAGATTTGGTTTCGAATGAATAATTTACGACGAATTGATTGCTTTTTACTTTGAAAGTGATTTACGTTTGTGATCTAAGTTTTGTATTTACGCCTGTGTATAAGACGAACAATGGAGAAGTATTTTTCGTCCATTTTAAGTTTAAGACAAAAGATCTCTACCAGATCTTATCATATTACTTTTGGTAACATAAATGTAGCTATACGTTTTTTCAAATTGTTTTGTCTAATTGTGTTAAAATTTTTGAAAAATACGATACGAAATATAACGCCTGAGAAAAAATGCGGCGATGAATTCTCGTCTCGCTACAATATGACATTAAATCTATTCAGGCGTTCCTTAGAATGTTTTAAAATAGTTAAATAAGCTTTGAGTGTTTTACCGTTAATTACCAAAATGATTCAATTGTATTGAAAATAATTTATATGCATATATCATATTCTTTGTTACTTCTGAACGATAACAAAAAATTACATTTTTTGACACTTATGACAGATAAGAGTCAGAGGTTCTAAGTATTTTCCGTTAACTTATTATCTGAAGTAGGAATGATTAAAGTGTACTAAGTACTTAATTCACTCACCCACAAAAATGCTAGTTTTCATTAATGTAGTCCGATATTGCTTGTTTGATAAGATTATAAGTGACGCACTCTTAATAATAAAAATGTTTATTTTGAGTAAAACTTAAATATAATTTGGATATAGTTGGATTTTTATTATATTAAGTCATTTTATGGTGCGGCCAAGCAACGGCGTCTATTGCACGAATGGGCAGGTTCGTCCGGGTAAGTACCACGACCTCACAGAAGACCGGCGTAAAGTGGAAGTATAATACTTTCGGGTTTCATCTGGTGAGTGAGGTGACCGGAGCCCCATTTTCAAAAGGTTGTCAACGCATCTGCAACCCTCGGATGTAGCAGATGCCCATGGGTATTCATCGTTCCATGTGAGTCCATGTGAGTCCATGTGGTATTCACGTAATATCAGGTGCACCGTCTGCTCGCTTGACAACTTTTCACATTAAAAAAATTAGTACGTAAATAATCATTGTTATTATAAGAGGCTTCATAGGTAAGTTATGTAGCTTTCACCGATAATAACTGATAAGGAAATTAAAATAATCATTGTGTGTGGAAATGTCAATCAATTCCATGCAGCTGGTGCGGTATCAGGAATGGTTTCTTAACACATTTAAACACATAATTTAATGTTTTTAATTCTTAGTTCGATAGTTGTATATTTAAATCAAAACGATCATAAGATGGACTTTTTAAAAAAATATATTTAAAATACAAATGAGCCGTAAGTGAGCATGTCATGGCAATGACGTATCAAAAGGTTTCTAACCACTGCTTAAAGTTCTACAACTATTTTCATTACGTCACTTCATGCAATAAGATAAGGCCGTTGTCGGTCGAAATAGTTTTTCTACTTGAAATATCCTTGAATTAATATTTAACTTCATGATTCAAACAGTGATCCGGTTTTTAGACTCCATTTACTGTGCCTTACACTGTAGTCCCGTTTAAAAGTACGACCTGATGACTGTTTCTTCTTGAAATACGTGGAAAAACTTTTGTAAGTAATCATTTGTAATCATTAATTTCTCTCAATCAGCAACCTTGGAACACAGCTTTGTTCATTGGACCATTGTATGTCATCCTCGATAAAACTTCCCAAGAGCATGGTCGATTTCATTTTTAATTTATTATTGTCGAATCGCTACCGTGAGTGACGAAAAATAAATGAAAACAACCGCAATAGTTTCCATTATCTTATCATGAAAAGATTGTGTACGCAAGTGGTAAATTCATAGCGTGTAATGGATAGAACATTACCAGCCAGTATCAATGTAACTGTGAAATTAATAGTGTTGTTCTCAGTTTGTGTAAAATAATGGAACGAAATGAATTGACATTAAGTTGCCATAACCTTATTAAGAGAGGTGTGTGTTCAACCTGTGCTTGTTTATTTATGTGTTTTGGTTAATTTATATGTATATAGATTATTTACATAGAATACATGTTTAAACATGACTTTATTATAATGTATATTATTCAAATATATTCATCTAAAGGTATAAAACTTTTACAGGTGAAAAACAATTAGAAATCTTACAAAGTGTAACCTAACTAGTAGAGAAGTATTATGAATTTTATTGACTCTAACAAAACTTCTACAACAAATGGGATTGAGTTATATTACAATACTTGTATTGAATACAACATATATTAAGATTATCATAGTTCATTTATACTCATTGTTTTATTGAGCAGGTACATCTTACTTGCTAGAAATAATTTATAATTCTATTTGTTTAACTGCTATTGAAAACTGCAAAGAAACATATAAAGAAAATGGTATTTAATTTTAATAATATTAAGATTTTTAAAACATTTAAGTATTGGTTAGAACTTAATCAGTTTGTTATAGTTATAATTTATTTAAAGCAATTAAAATAAGTCGAAATGTACGATAATGAATTGGTTTTTACTTGAAAGTATTACTATTCTATCAAATAAATAAAAATAAGTTTAAGACGTATTAGAAAAATGTTTTTAGGCCAATAAAAATTATTATGCTTTGTTTGTTATGAATTACTCTTAAAAATGTGACCGTTATTTACATACTTTCATAAAGTAACTAGTATGACTACATAAATATTCAGTCTGCTGCAGAGCAGCCTACGCTAATAATAAATACATGTACTAGCCCTTAAATATCTTTGATTGGATTTAATAGTCATATGAATTCTATTAGCCCAGATGGCTGTAATTAACTTACATACAACTTTGTTGAGTCATAAAATACACCATAAAATGAAATGTGTTATAACCAGTCTCACATTGAATTTCTTGGTTGCTTAGCATAATATTGTAACATATTGTGTCATATCTAATGCATCTGGCTTTTTCTTCCTTATTAAAAATCTTATTTAATTAACAGAGTAAGACACTACTCCGCATACCACGAATCCAAGCTATTTTGATAGCAAACAGAAATGCATATCAAATTGGTCAGCTATTTATCATATTTGATACGCAAATCATTGTGATTTCTAATGAAAATATCGCATTTATTATATTTAATTATATCCTACCTATGTCCGAGTTAATGTAGATATAAATTATTTAAAATGTTCAGTATTGTTCAATCAACTCAGGAAATGTCCAAAATTACTATATGCTGAAATGGGTGAGTATGAGAGGAAATACCAGTGCCTTATATTGGACCTGCGTGAAGTTGAACTGGATTGTATGGTGATTAAGATAACCCCGAACACTTTTAAAGTACTGGAATAGATCTGGAACAGCATAAGTGGTGTAGATGTCAATGGACAGTGGTAATAAATTCACATCAGGTGAACCAGCTGCTGTTCCACCTTCTCCACTTCATGTAAGCTATCTTGTTATTATAAAAACCCAAGAAAACTTACTCAAAAAGTTGACATAATTCAATTAGAAATATTGAAAAATTCAGGAAATGCGTAGTAAGCAGATTCACTAATATTATATTAGCTGATGTTATGATGACTATCAAAAATTTATGTTAAACTGAAATTGTCTAATAGGAAAGTTAAATCCTATATACTTTAAAATTGAAAATTCTCAAAAACTTCTAATATTTGCTTTTCCAACAAGACCATATGTCTGTAATTTATTGTTATTCTATTGATACACAATGTTAGTTTTTTATTAAGTTTATTTTTATAGACCGTGAAAATATTATTTGGATGTGAATCTAATGCCTAGTTTCTGAAGCTATTATCATCATAGCTGTCAAATGGCTTTTCAAATGTCATTTGATTTGTCAAAAGGATGGTTAAACTCTCTGAATTGATCAGAAAGATCTTCTTAATGATCCATTTGACAACTGATTAGTTAACTTTTACGATGAACAGTGTTTCAGAAACCAGGCGAAAGTGTGCTTCATCCACTGGTTTGTTGTACTGTGACAAGCTCATTAAAACTTGGCAAAAATTCACATTTCAATTATTAGTTTTATGTTTATTAGTAGTTACTTCATAGTTTAAAAGTCAAATTCAATGTCATAACTTCTTTATCAAATCACAACTTGTTACAATGTTTAGAGGTGCGTTTTAATTAATCTTTGGCCAAGACTAACTGACAACGTCAAAATCATACTTGTATTTATTTTTAAAGGTCTGGTCTATGAATCTATGTATTTAGTTGGTACATATGCAGTCTTTAACAGGTTTTCTGTCAATACGTAACACATTGGTTTGGCGAACTTATTCCCATGATAATTAAGGGCTTCCAGCAGTAAGATGTTTATGTATATGTTGTACTTTATTTTGGGTGTGAACAGAGCATCGGTTCACCTGATGTTAAGCGATTACCACCTATTGACAATTACAACACCCCAGGGATTGCAGATGCGTTACCAAGTTTAAAAATGCGACTCTATGAGTGTGTCGCGGTAGTTTCCGGACGAGTCTGCATAACCCTGCAGTACCAAAAGTTGCTGTGGCCCTACAACGGTAAAGTCTTCACCCGTTGTACAGGATACTGCGCTAATAACATAAGGGTACCGTGGTAGGGTCACGCGACAGCTTTGGCTGTTGGAGGAATGGGCATCCTCGTCCGGCTAATTACCACGACCTCACAGAAGAGTCAAGTGGAAGTATAACACTTTCGCGTTTCGTTTGGTGGGTTAGGTAGCCGAAGCCCAATTTTCAAAAGGTCGCCAACGCATCTGCAACCCTCGGGTGTATTAGATGTCCATGGGCGGCGGTATTCACTTAACATCAGGTGGAACGCCAATTTTTCACATAAAAAAGGGGGGGTCGGCGTTATTCGGTTCACGAAAGGCGGTGGCAAACCAGCCGTCAGCACCACCGCCTTCGGATGTACTCAACGGCACCGCTTCCAGATGAGGAGCAGTACAGCTACACGAACTACGCAATGGAGACGCCAACGCCCACCACGCCGGGCGACTGCATCCCGGGCATATTCCAGCAGCTGGACTCGCTGGCGACCTGCGTCGACTCCGACTTCGACGAGAGCCTCGCCGTGCCCGAGTCCCTGTCCGTGATAGACGCGGACAAAACCGGCAACCGGGAGGAGACGGACGCCAGCGGTGAGTCCGCTTACATTGCTTCTTTTTAATAAATATTGTAAAGGAACGTTTTTGTGATTATTTAAATGATAACACACGATGGATATGCAGTGATCGCTCCAGGCTCTTTCAAGTTGATTTTAATACATTTGTAAACATTTCTTTATTTGATAAGCAATGGTAAAAAAAAAAAAGTCCCGCTGAGTTTCTTTCGCCGGTTCTTCTCAGGTCAGTGGCATTTCTTTCCGAGCCGGTGGTAGCGTTTTGACAATCAATAAGAAAGTGTAATGCTTCTATATCGAATAAAGGTATTTGATTTTGATTTATATTCTGACGGCAAGCGAACGGGCGGTTCACCTGATGCTAAGTGATAACCGCCGCCCGTGGACGTTTGGAACAGCCGTAGCGTTGTTGAAAATTATGCTTTAGTGCATATTAATTTCAAGTCTTGACAAGAAATAATTGCAAATGTCTTTTGTTTACAGTTTACACCAATACAATTATGTTTAGGCGATTATTGCTTTCAAGTGTTGACATGTCTAAACACATGCTTGTATGTGCGTGTACAATTTATTGGCGTGTTGCTTCAAGTATTGCGTTGACAAATTTTTTCAAGTGTTGAACGTTTTAAGAAGGGCTGTTTATTTTTAAAAAAATGGGTCAATAATAAGTGTTAAAGTTAGATTGTACCGATTTAATATATTTCATTGACATCTATTTATTATTATTATCCATATATTATTATCCAACTTTTTTTAAGACCTTTCTCAATATTTCTTGCCTCAAAAGAACAGCAACGATTAAACACCCTCAGTCATCGCACTCATGTTTGCAAAGGAAGAATGAATGCAATTGAATACAAGAATTGCTTAAGAAATTATTGTGTGTGCTGTTTACACGAAGAAAAGTTTTAAATCAAAACTTGAAGCAAGTCTTGTTCAACAGTCAAGAATGTTATGTGTTGTTTAGACCATGCAACTCATTTATTGCTTCAATTTAAACAAAAAAATTCAATACAACAGGCAAGAAACTTGCACCATGTAAATGGGCCTTTAGTCATTAAGTAGTCCGATAATATCATGATATCATTCATGAATCATTATATTAATACCATTATCTATTTTATTTTTAAAGTTCGAGTACAATCTGTAAAGTGTATAGTCAAACACCACCATAACATTCCAAACTAAAAATAATGAGAATAGGCAAAATTAGTGAGGGAGAGCATTCTGCAGTCTGTAACAGTGTCCAGTACTTAGCATATAAAATACAAGTGTTATTGACATAGTGAACGTAAGAGGTTCATATAATTAAATTTAAAATTGATCATAAATTTTATATCTTTTTATTTATTTCCTCGCTTCTTGGTAAAGGGCCATCCATCATGTAACTTCAGTTTACACACGCGATCAAAGCCGTCAGATCTTTTTGATCGACAAATCGCTGATAAGATGTCGCCGTGATGATTCATGTGGGTCACTGTATCGTTATAAATACACGACATTTGCATTACAATACATTACAGCCAATGTTATGCACTATACAATACAAATAACCGGAAAGCGTCCTCCTTGCGGTAGATGGCGCCGTTTCTTGGTATAAATACGAACCATCCTCTCATATTGTGTACACAAGACCTTAGCTGATCTAAAAGTTCTGATATTACATGATCACTTAAAGACGGACTATGGGTTATATTAAAATCCTATTATAATTATCGTTTGATTTACACAGTCTAGTTTGGCGGTGGAAAGCTTTACGAGGAAATCTGCCCGTATTGGTAATAGTCGAAAAATCTTTATGATATATATATATATATATTATAGAAAATAAGTGTGTTACTATTTTTATTGCATTAAAAACACATTACATAACGATGTAAATTTCACTAGTAGGAGTTCACCTAATTGATACATAGGTATACAGTTGTGTGTTTAGGTGGCAATTAAAATTTGGTAAAAATGTTGTTAAGTCTTAATTAAACTTAACATAAAGAAAATTGCGATGGTTGCCATTGTTTTTATTTTAGCCCTATTGTAATGTTTCCTTTCCGGTCAGTGTTTTTCATTTCAGTGACATTGATAGATACAGTCTGGCAACATTGTGTTTAGCTAAAATGTTTCTTAATTTAAAATGTAATGCGTCTCGCCGCAATGTGTGTAAAATGCACCTCACCGCCATTTAATTTAGACTGTAATCTGATAATTGGGATCTTTACTGTTAACTCGGATTATGCCGTTAAGTTGAATTACTCAACGTTCCGTACTGTGAACAGAGGTGCATCCGCTTCGAAAAAAAATTCAAAAAGGGATACACTAAAAAACACAGACTAAACAGATTCGTAAATCGTTAAACAGACTGCTAGTTCACAGGTTGATTTCTTGATTTATCGCAAATATCATACATATTAAATGAAACTAATTTAATAAATATTTAAAAATATATAATGAACTACTAATAACAATTCCGCTATGAACATGGAAAATGTAAACTGATGATAAGTGGAAGCATACTGTTATGTCTATATTCGTCATGTCTCCGTTATGCGCAAGAACTTCTTTCCTTCTTTGGTAACTAAGTACACAAAGTAGATGGCTTTTTAAAGTGTGTTATACACACGAAGTGCATAAAATTTTATATTAAATTCTTCTAAGGCTAACTCTGCACTTTAGATAATAATTCGAACGGGAGATGTCGTCTTTGCTATTGAAATTTAAATATTATATTACTAGTTTTTAATGTTAATCTCTGCTAATCTTACCCAAAGCATTGGATTATATATTTGTTTACAATCATACCTTGTATCTAACGCGTCACTTATCTTCATGAATTATCTCGAAGATAACAAATTGAATAAAGTTTTCTCTTTTTCCTGGAGAAGCGATTGTACATTGAAATATATTCGGTATTCTGACGTTGTCGCCTGCAAATCTTTTATAACAACCTTGTTATATAAACAATATGGCCTTCTTTATTTTGCAGCGCAAAAAGTATCTGTTTACTGAAGTTCCTTCTATTATATTGAACATCGAAACCATTTCAAATGCAGAATATAAATATACAATTAATAATAAAATTTTTTAGACCGTATAACTCGGTGGCGATCCCGTCGTGGGTTTGATTCCCACACGGGACAAGTACTTAAGTTACCCACATAATTGTTCCGGATTTGGGTGTTTCTTCCCGAGGAGGGTTAAGGTATGTCAGGCAGCCGGTTGTAAAAAAAAAAAACTAACCATAACCACTTACAACGTGATTCATGTTATACCCCCATAGGTGGGATAAATGCAGGGGTATGATGATGGCTAACTGTTAGGCCGGGTACGGTCACCGAAACAGCCGGAAACAGTCCACATACTTCCCCGATCAGGGTTACGACAGTAACACGTGACAATTCGGACCTACAACAGGTGAACTCACTACCAAGCCCTTAATGCTTCATACATTTTTAGGCTTCCGTACCCAAAGGGTATAAAGCGGGACACTATTACTAGGACACCGCTGTCTGTCTGTCTGTCCGTCTCTCACCAGGCTGTATTACATGAACCGTGATAGTAATGTAGTTGTTAAATAAATTTTCACAGATCATGTGTTTCTGTTGCCGCTATAACAACAAATACTAAAAAAACAATAAAAAAATATTTAAGTGGGGTTCCCGTACAACAGACCGGAACCCTTCGTGCGCGAGTCCGACTCGCACTTGGCCGCTTTTTTATTTTATGAAATTTTTAAACAAATCTTATCTATTGACGGACTTGATGACTGATGCATTCTCTACCAGTCAACCGGAAACGATGCAGAGATAAAAGAAAAAAATCACCTAGGTGTAAAACAAAGAAGAAATACGTAACAAGTGCAGCAAATAATTTTAGTGCCTTTATCCCTTGAACGATGTCGGTGTTCACTGTAAAATCTAGTTTATGTAATGAAGTGGCAGATGGCTAAGCGGTATAGGGGTCGGAGACTTAATGATGGATTTCGAACCCACGACCTTTTTCGATTTCACGGTTAAAAAATATGTTTTTGTGCAATTTGTTTAACATTTTAAATGGTTGAGTAAACTGTGTAATGCGCTTAACAATCAGAGCAACGGAATAACGTCCATTATAGACGTGTCAACAGCTGGGGTTTACGTGGGCGATCTGTGACGCGCTATAAAGGTTATCAGAAAATGCCATGAAACAAATCCGCGTCACTAAAAGCTACGCTATCATTAAATAACATCCCATATGGACATACGTCAAAAAGGTCGAAAAACCATTTTTTTTTAAAACTATATTTTTATTAATCTTTAAAATAATCATCTATTTTTTTTGTCATATCAAGTATATGACAAAAAAAATAGATGATTATTTTAAAGATTAATTTGGTAATCTCTACTACCTGTGTGCATGACGTTATACAGTATGTATTATAATCTCTTTAACAATTTCAAATCTATTAAAAACTAGCGGACCTGACAGACTTTGTCCTGCACACACGTCTTAAATCCTAAAACTCCAAACTTTTTAAATACGTTTGTAAATCTAAACAATTCTCGAGTCCACCTGAAGACACAACAAGAAATTTCATTAAAATTGGTCCAGCCATTTAGGAGGAGTTCAGTGACATTCACATGAAAAGAAGAATTATATATATATAAAGAAAAACATGACAAATTTCAAAGTGAATAAATATGAATACTTTACAAAAAATGAGTTGTTTATTATTATATTTTAACTCCGCATCACCGTAACACAACTGATTTCAGTGTAGTAACACTACAAATAAAACTAAATTTATAAACCCTAAGAATATATTTCGTGTTACGCAATGCGACTAGTTTACGATAAAAATTCCGGCAACAGTTTTAGAATTAACAAAAATATAAATAGAGTTCAGTCAGCCAGTAGCGTACAGTTGGATCATGCCGAGTTCGCGGCCTAATTTCGATTGTTTCACGGTTTATAGTTTAACTGGGCCAACACTGAACGAGAGCCCATGCTCGGCACGGGTTTTGTGCTAACAGTGAACAATATCGAAAATTCACACGGGTTTAATTTATTTTAACACAGACTGTGTCTTCTTCCATCTTAAAATTACATTGTTAACTTTAAACTAGAATATAGTAATGCTCATTTAATGTTATATGTCATCCGAACCTGATATAAAGCCAGCCCGCAACAGAGTACTTGCAAAGTAACGTAAAAGTACGTGCAAAGTAAGTGCGTGTCGAACTCGTACGGCGAGGGTTCCGTACCTACCCATTATACCGCCATAATACAATTGGTATATACAAAACCTATAGGGTAGTTCCGGTAGACCTAGAATTGGCAATTTTGATCAAAAGCAAGGCCTTACAACGATTTTGATTAAAAGCAAGGTTATCAACTCAGGTCGCTCAAGTATATTTAATTAAAGAACCTGATCTATTATGGCTCTTTTGTAATTATAAATAACTTTATTTAATTAACGTTCCTTAATGCCATACTAGTTTGAAGCCATCGCGGCTTAGTGGATTAGACGAAAGATGTTCGTGAGTTCGGAACCTAGTGAACAACGACACACGACAAAATCACTGTTTATTATTTTTGCCTCTACAGTGCCATTCTTAATCTTTGGGACATATATCAGACTGATGAATGATGGAAAGATCTATCTATCTCTTTACACCCTGCTCTGGTTATACGACGTGAAAGGTTGCTGTCCCTTATGCATTGTTGATACTGTCTGAATAATAAATACTCTTCTTCAAGTAGCCACGTCTTAAGCGCGCTCTCTGAAGAAAACCAATTCGGAGTACAAATGAGAGTTTTTTTTTTTAATTGCAGCACCGCAAGCAAGCGTACCTTTCAAGGCCATACACAACCCACCGATAAAGTTCAACTCGGTGCACAGGAAAGTGTTCATACCGGCCGTCGAGATAAAGGTCAGATTCGTCGAGAACGAGAGGAGCGTCACCACTCATCTGCTCAATCCGAATCTGTGAGTGTCTTAATATAGGCTGCATGAAACTAAGATTACAAAAATTAAAAAAAAAAAAAAAGAATTAGAAGATTGAAACGAGAGGTTGTCCCCCGTGGGTAGTATTATGTGCAGTGGCTCACGCCATTATTTATATACCTTTTAACTGACTTCGAAAAGGAGGTATTGGATCTTGGGCTCCGGAGATACGTAGGGAACTATTGAAAATCAATTATAAAATGAATACAGAGCGAGATATTTGAAGTCAGTTTTGTTTTTCGTTAATAAAAAAATTTACTTCTTAATTGATAAGTGTTAATTGTGACTCCGGCAAACGAGCAAACGGTTCCCCTTATGTTGTTGCCACTACCCTGACATCTCTTAACCCGAACACACGCGAGATTGCGGACGCATCGCCAATCTTCAAAACAGTGTTCTTATTACTTCACTTCGCCGGTGAAACGTAAACTATAATACTTCTAATTCACGGAATTATGCGAGACCTTAGCTTAGAACTATTCGAAATGAGCTTGTTTGTGCAACGAAGTCTCTTAAACGGTGTATACGAATGACTAAAGAAGACTTAATTTTATTTACAATATTCGAAAAGTAAACAATAAACTGTTTTTGGCAAATGAAATTACAATTGTTTCCCCAAGAAAAATTAATAAATATAATATAATAACACGAACCTCATCGACCAAATTATTTGCAATTGCATTTTAGATAAAAAAAAATGTTTGTGTTTATTTATTTTGCGTTAATGTTATAAATAATCTTACATTAACGGTACATTAATCGTTAATTTGCCCGAGATGTTTTGTGTTTTGTGTTTGTTGCATTGTGAATGATTCATATGCAATTATAAATAACGTAATCGCCTGCTTTGTATCCGTTTAATGGTTTTTGTAGATCGAACGCAAATGTATCGGTATTCATGAAGTTATCTATATTTATTTACTATTTAGTAACAGCCCACAAGCTTAATTAACTCTAGACATAACATTTTTATTTTAATAACATTGGGCTCAACTTTTTCTCGAACCGTTAAGTAATTTAATTTCAAAAACAATTGTTGAATAATTGTCTACAGCTATACAATTGGATAACAGTAATATTATCACTACCGAGTCTAAACTGATAACTGGTTGGCTAGACAAACAGACCACACTCTCGAAATTATTACGGTTCGCTGAACAACTTGGTCCATAGTCATTTAGTTTAGAAATATATTTTTCATACATCGATGGCGCAGTTGCTAAGCTATAAGCTTCGGCGCTGGAGCAAGGGGGTGATACGTGAATGAGAGATAAGTTTCCGGATGCGGGTGTTTATTCCCAAGGGGGGTTAAAGTTGGGCAGGTGGTCGTAAACAATCTACCTAGCCAATACCTTAAATAACATGATTCAAATGTTACGCCGACCCAACCTAGGTGGGATGAGGAAAGGAGAAAGAAAAAATATCTTATGCAATACATACATACACACATACATCATTAGCCGCAACACGACCACTGTTAAACGTAGGCCATTGCCATTTGCATCCACCGGTTGCCCACGACTCTTATAATGTCGTCAGTCCACCCAGGCCGGCAGAGGCAGGCCTTTCAACCCTTAAGCAATTACATCATATTTTATGGTATTACAACATAATATATTATTATTGGTATTTCCTGACCGATATGATTTAGGGACCATCGAGAAGAGAGCCTAGTCCTGCCTATTGCAATTGTCCAAGCGACGGTGATCATTTACCGTCAGGTGACCCGCTTGCTAGTTTGCCTCCTTTTTCTATATTAAAAAAAAACAAATAATATTATCGCCGAAACGCTTTATCGTAATATAGGTTAAGTAAACACACTAACGACTGGTTTCAATGTTCAATCTACAGATAGAATTGGTTACTGGAAATAGAATATTGACATAAGTATTGTGTGAGCTAATGTCAACTGCCTATCGCTAATAACAATAACTGCAATCTGCAGATTCAATATAGAGGCCGGCCGTTAATCTAAACACGCACTCGATGATGACTAATGTCCGGTTCCTATATTCAACGAACGGCCGTTAGTTACATAGCTTCGTAACATTCATAACGACTTGTAGATTAAAGGAACGCTACTAACTCACTTCCCGTAGGTAATTCAACGGCTCGTAAGCAAAACGCGTCGTTTTGCTAATATAGGAACCGGTCGTACGAGTCGTTATGAAAGTTGCGAAGCTATGTAACTAACGGCCGTTCATTGAATATAGGAACCGGGCATAATTCGCATCGGCCTTTGAAATTATGAGCGTCCTCTTCTAACGCCTCACACTTCGATCACGTTTCAGATACACTATACTCCTGCAGCACGGCGACTTCAAATGGACGATCAAAAAGAGATACAAACATATATTGTACCTTCACCAACAGCTGACACTGTACCGGGCGTCGCTGAACATACCGTTCCCTACCAAAACGCACAAGTCCCGAAGGGCGAGTTTCAAAAACACGCTCAACACGGAGGAGAAGGCGGAGAAGATCGCTTTGGAGGCCGTGCCCAGGAGCAATTCGAAGCGGCGGGAGGGCAGGCCTAGGAAGAGGAAAGGCGCGTTGCCAAGGTAACAGTGGTAGGGCCACGCAACACTGTTGCACAAATGGGTAGGTCCGTCCGGGTAAGTACCACGACCTCACAGAAGACCGGCGTGAAGTAGAAGTGTTACTTCTGCGCTTCGTCTGGTGCGTGAGGTAGCCGGGGCCCACTTTATTTAAAGGTGGCAACGCATTTGTAACCCTAAGGGTGTTGCAAATGTCCATCTATCGGGTGTCGTGCTACACACAGATTTTCAATGCATTCATCATCATCATTTCAGACTGTTAGAGTCCACTGCTGGACACAGGCCTCCCAGAAATGTCAATGGGCGGCGGCTATCACTTAACATCAGGTGAACCGCCGGCTCGCTTGCCGCCCTCTCACATAAAAAATTAAATTCGAATTTATAGTCAGTATCGCAATCTGCCGTTGAGCTTAGCGGTTAAGCGTCCCGTTGTGAACCCGCAAGACGCGGGTTCGATTCCGGCATTGGCAAAAGCTTTTGTTTTTTTTTTCCACAAATTTTATCACTTTTAATTGCAGAAGCGCACTAGAAATTGAAAATTGAATTTCAATGAACTTTTATAAAGGGAGGTGTATCGCTTTCAGATTCCCAAAGAAACCCGAGGTCATGATTACATACGAGGGCATACAACTGAGGATGAAACAACTTGAGGAGTACCTTTACAACTTGCTCAACATATCGATATACAGAAACCACCACGAAACGGTGAGAAGCAATGTTTCCTCCAATCGATTAACTTTGCGCTATCGGAAGCGCTTTTGTCATCAATACGTAATCTCCTAGCCCGAATTACCGCTCGAATTCACGAAAAGCGTGACAGGTGACGAGTATATCGCCGTCCCGGGTGCAAGTTT
The DNA here is from genome assembly GCA_933534255.1 of Iphiclides podalirius. NCBI lineage: Eukaryota > Metazoa > Arthropoda > Insecta > Lepidoptera > Papilionidae > Iphiclides > Iphiclides podalirius. The sequence continues at coordinate 15,224,838 of OW152815.1, read as the reverse complement.
GTCACTGCCGTATTACACTGAATAATTTCACATCTCCAAACTACCTTAAACGAGAGTAGACTAGCGGAGTCATCATCGTTTTATATGTAAACCGCCTCAGACTATGATCAATGTTGCCATGGCTATAATTACGGTCGTATAATTTCTCCTCGTTTGCACTTATTTCCCAGTATACGTGGACGTAATTCGGTTCAAATAAATAAAATTGACACAAAAATATATGGGCAATAATCACTTAAAGTTGAAGAATTTGCAGTTGGGTTTTCAGCAAATTAATACATAAAGGCAAACAACGTGAATACAAAAGAGATGACTCCGTGGCGCAGTTGTCAAGTTAATAGCCTCGGCGCTGTGGGCTGTGGGTTCGATTCCCCCACGGGACAACCTTTTCTGTGGGCGACACGTAGTTGTTCGGATCTGGGTGTTTGTTGTGAAATATAGGTTTTTAAAACATCCAATGTAAGGGCAATATTTAAAAACAAAATCAAAACGTATCCGAAATGTATGCGTGTGATATTGGGATATGAGAATTAAAAGGATATGCAAGGGTTTATCCGAAATTATCAATCCTTTTTCCTTTGTCACTAAATGTTGAGCGAATTAGTTCGATACGAACAACATCGTCTACCTAGTAAAAAGATCTTGTGGTGATTTTAACCAAAGTTGGGTTCTTATACGGAATTTACTTATATTCGAAACCAGTCTTATAATTATGAAGCCTTTTGTAGGCGACGGTACAGTTTTATTTTATACAGTTAAGTTTTATGTTATATTTTATATCAATCTAGTTTGTTATTTTAATATTTTTATTACTATAACGTAATTTGTAATTTGGTATTTATATTTCGTTTTATATGGCAACTGCGATTGGGCGCGCGAACGATACGTTTTGAATTTTAAATAAATACGGGTACTGACTGTACTTACATGCTTTTTCTTCTTTACTGTGTCCACTTAACTATCCTGAGTTTTAAATTGTACTTTGTTGCAAATAAGAAGAAGAAGAAGAAACGTTTATTCACGGTCTAAAAACAAATGAATACATACAAAACTTAAAAATAATAATGTAACTACGCAGAAACTTAAAATAAATGTAAACATAAAAATAAGCAAACAAAATAACAACAGTAAGTGACGGTCTGTGTAACAGCAAATAACCGTGAAACGGATAGGACTCGGTAAAAGTCGAGATACAGTGATTAGTTCTGATCCCGACACCGGTTTTCAGTCCGGCCCTCACTTCGAGGCAACTCGGACGGCTGCGACAGTGAACTTGCAAAAAAAAATAAAGAACTGTTAACCTCAGTGCACCGAATTTTACCGCGAAACACCCTTACGCCTTCGGCTCTCCGAATGTGGTGATTTCGACACAACCGTCCTCTTTTTCCCCAATTTTCCCATGTTCCTAAACCAATCTTATGCGTACGAAGCATTTTTGTTGAATGCTTTCGGCCCGGAGTTTCCTTTTGTTCGGAATACGTACGAGCGTCGGCGCTCCGAAACATCGCGGGCTCCCGTTGCAGGTGAAGTTCCTGGAGGTGTCGACGGTCTCCTTCATATCGGAGCTGGGCTCCAAGGGCAAGGAGGGCATGATCCAGAAGCGCACAGGATCCACGCAGCCCGGCCAGGCCGGCTGCAACTGCTTCGGGCTCCTCGGCAACATGGTCTGCGTCAGGTGGGTGCGGTCCGCTGCGAAGGTTACACCCTGGTCTTCCAAAGTCATTTGAGCCATGTTTTATGATGATAATTTCTTGTATTCACGCGATTACACATTACAAATGAAACAATTTTTTTTACGGATTTCTCGCATTTGTTTTATTTTTAATTTCCGACGCTTCGAACCCTTTACAGCGTTCATGGTGACCATAAATAAACGCGATTAATCCGTAAAACATTGATTCATTCATATTTTATTATTTTATTTATTTATTTAACAAGGCTTACCGACTAAATACATATAGGAACAATTATTATTCTGATTACTATAGATTTATATAAATATATTTATATACATTTATTTATTAACAAAGTACATACAATTGTGTCAAAACACACGCGAAGTTGCACTCATTTAGATTGTTTACAATTGCATTTTTATATTTCTCTAAGATAAATTAAAAAATAATAATAATTAAAAACTAATATCTATAAATCCAACCACACGAGAAAACAAAGAAATATCCCCAATAATTAAAAACTAAAAAACTTTATACGGGGAAAAATATGATGTTCATCATGCCGGCACCAATGAAGTTGTAAATTTTAAGTGTTACTTTATCACGTGCTCAGCGGCGGAGGAAAACGTCGTGAGGAATCCTGCATAATTTCGAAATAATAACAAAAAAAATTTCGAAGATATGTGGAGTCTTCCTCTCCGCAGTGGGCCCGAGGCCTTAGCCCAGCGGCGGGACATATATAGCTTCTACTGCTACTTTACATTTTTTGAAAGAGAGAAAAAAACTACATTTGTTTACCAAAAAAAGGGCTCACAAATTAAAAGAGAAAGAAAAACAAAAAAAAGAAATAAAAAAAAAATACTTCTAAATAATTCAGTAAAGCAAAAGAACACAAACAAACCAAAAACATTGTACGCCCTATTCCGGTAAATTAGGTTTGCAGCGGTAAATTAGTTACAGTGTAAATAAAAAAAAACTTGAAGAACTACCAGTTTTCGATCTATTCACCTGTGGCACATTATCATATTATATCTATTATATATACATTATATTATATATTTATACATTATATTATATATTTATACATTATTTTTAACGTATATATTTAAATATGATGTTTTCATGTGTATTTATGTATAATTCATTAATATGTATTCATATTTTAACTTATTAGTTTCTGTTATGAATACAGTGTACACCGTTACCCGATGCTACTGTTTTTACTAGCTCCTTTTACTAGGTTGCCTGGAAGAAATCGCTTTTTAGCGATAAGGCCACCTATTGTACAGTTTTGTGTTATTTTTTGTTGATTATTCAATGTCCGTTGTTTGTGTACAATCATGTATATTTCATTCATTCATTCATATTTGTATTTGCTTATGTGTAAATGTTGCGTGTTTGCAGGTGCCACTATTGCTGCACCGGGCTGGTGTGCGCCAAGTGGCAGGAGCGGTGGCTCTTCGTGAAGGACACCTTCTTCGGCTACATCAGGCCCAGCGATGGGGTCATCAAGGCCGTCATGCTCTTCGACCAGGGGTCAGTAATGGGACCTCGCATTGCATCGAAAGGGCTTTATATCGTTGCAAAGTTAGACGGGCTTCGGTCTGAGATGTATTTTTTTTTCTTAAAAAAAACACTGCCCTTACTTTAGGATAATATTATCCTGTGTTTTACAAACATAAATTTCACGCGGACAAACACCCAGATGCGAAACAACTATCTATGGGTCACACAAATAGATGTCCCGTGTGGGAATCGAACCCACGACCCCCGACGCCGAAGCCAATACCTTGGCAACTGCGCCACGGAGTCATCCCATTTAAATTTGAACCCTATTTCGCACTCGTAGAGTTTATTGTGGAATAGCACGATGACTTTTAGTTTACGCACATACTTTGTAACGCCGTTGAAAAGTTAAAACGTATCCGTTTCATTCTGATATGTATTTAAATTTTAACCCTACGCCATAGTCGTAGAGTTTATTATGTAATAGCACGGTGAGTTTTGAGTCTAATTTGTATTTCCATGCCTAACATGAAAATTCTGCCTTTATACTATTGTTTCACTTCAAATTTGCACAATAGCAATAATAGGTACATATTGGGATTATCTTTATCATGTCAATGCAATGGGATTAAAAACTAAAAGACACAAAGACAGAAGAGCACAGCGTAAATCTCTAAATGTATTGCAACTATTTGTTTGGTATACTGACAACAGTTTTAATATACCACATTCTTTTCTTTCACGCAGCACGCGAACGCGTGAGTATAAAAGGTTTATGGCTGTTTGTGCTAAAACCGTAACAGATTTATTTAGTATATAAGCTCGCACACATTTAACTATGTGCAAATAACTAAGCATTCGTCAAAATCATGTATCATATTGATGAAACTCTTAATTTTGTACCGCAAAAATAAACTTGGGGAAAAAGAAAGGTAATAAATTTTTATAGCTCCGTTTAACATTGCTTTATGTGATGGTTTCCTTGCTGTGAACATCAACCATCTAATGCATTTTTTTTTCCTATGAGGAAAGTTGTCAAGCGCGCAGCCGGTTCACCTGATGTTAAGTGATTAACACCGCCCATGGAAATCGACAACACTCGCTTGGGTTGGAATTATCTAAAAGAAAGTAACATTCTTCTGTTTCCGGCCTTATCCCACCTAGGTGGGGTCGGCGGAACCATTTTGTATGTGAATCATGTACCAGTATTGGCTAGGTTTTTTTTACCAACGGCCGTCTGCCAGATGTCAACCCGCCACAAATATAATACGGAATAATTATTTATTTGACGACCCGAATGGCGCAGTGGGTAGTTTTCCTGCCTCCTGCGATAGAGGGTGTGGGTTCGATCCCCACTCCTGGAAAAACATTGTGTGATGAAGTGTTAATGAAGTCATAGTTTTCTTCTAGTGTCTAGGTCTGTATATATGTATAATGTGTATTTATTATATGTATAATGTGTACATATGTTTAATTATGTTTATCAGCTATCTAGTACCCATAGTATAAACATAGCATAGTTTGGGACTAGAGAAAGTTGTGTAAAATGTGTCCTAATATATTTAAAATGCTTAGTATATATATATATTTATTCTTTATGCACACTAAGTATGCACAAAGGCGGATTTACGCCATCAGCATTCAACCAGTCAACCTTATCTGTGGCACAAATACTTGGTCCGTGTGGGAATCGAACCCTCAGCGCCGATGGCAATTGTTACACAGATGCGCAATCTTACACGTATTAATCGTTAACTTAATAACTCTCTTTTGCCACGTCTGTTTAGTTTTTTTTTTTATGTGACATGTTGCCAGAGCAAGCGGTTCACGTGATGTCTACGTCGGCAATGACAATGTCTTTTTATTTAATTGGATATACTATTATGTATTCGTTTTTATATACAATGTTCACTGTTTCGACTTAAGTTAAAGAGAATTTTTAACTTTGTGATAGCCATTTTAATAGTCTGCGAGTTAAAATTACATTTAAAATTTTATAGTACTGTACTCCTGTAACTTGTGATCAAAATTTTTAATGTGGTAAATTTCCAATTAAATTTTCCAAGCGTGCAGACGGTTCAACTGATGTTAAGTGAATACCGCCGCCCAGGGACATCTGCCACACCCGAGGGTTGCAGATGATTTGACAACCTTTTGAACCATTGGGTTTTTTTAGGTCTTATAACCCTTTCTATCTTGAGTGGTCTTGCTTACGTAATACGTATGCGTTTCCAGGTTCGAGGTGTCGAGCGGTATGTACTCGACGGGGCTGAACCACGGGCTGCAGATACTGAACCAGAGCCGTCAGATGGTGATCAAATGCTGGACGAAGCGGAAGAGCAAAGAGTGGATGACCTACCTCAAGACTGTGGCGAACCAATCAGGTGAGATACATCAGCGCTGCAGCTCGGCAGCTTCCGGGCAAATCAGTTCCCGGTGTATTTGTGTTTAGGTGGCTAAGTAAATAATAGACTATGTTAAATACTTTTTGAAAACAGAACACTCATTCCAATTCAAAATTGACACTGTTTCATATATACGGTGTGTGACTTCACGCGGTCGAACAGAATAAATCAAAAATGGAACCGCCACGTGCCAATATGCACCTGTCGTTCGCGCATTCAGCCCGTCGTAATGCCAAACAAACCAATTAAAAATGTAACTGACCGTGTGCAGCCGGCATCAAATGCGAATAAAGAATAAAAACCACTTAATTATATTAAATGAAACCACTTTACGGATTTTATCGCGTTTCTTATCAAATTAGAAAACGCGATGAAATCCGTAAAGTGGTTTCATTTAACGTGTATAATATTCGCGTAAAATCAAGAAAACAATATGAAAAACCACCTTAATTCAAATTCAAATCGTTCGCGCATTCGGCCTGTAGTAAACTCAAAAAAAAAAAAAAAAAAAAAAAACAAAACTGGCCGCGAGCAGCCAGAAGCGAGTCCGAAAAAAAGAATAAAAGCCACGGTATTTCAAAATCGGAACGTTGGCCCTCAGCGCGCGCGTTCACGCAGCCGAACGTGCACCAGTCGTTCGCGGGCGCGCGCGCCGGCGCCCGCGTGCTGCCGCTGGTGGACGGCGCGGCCTACCTGGCGGCGGTCGCCGACGCGATGGAGCTCGCGCGCGAGGAGATCTTCGTGGCGGACTGGTGGCTCAGCCCCGAGCTCTACATGAAGCGGCCCGCCCTCGACGGCGACTACTGGCGGCTGGACTGCATACTCAGGCGGAAGGCGGTGAGTGCGTCTTGCCAAGCGTGCGGTTCGCCCGATGTTTTTTTTTTTTTTTTTTTTTTTTATGTTAAAAGTTGTCAAACGAGCAGACGGTTCACCTGATGTTAAGTGAATACCGCCGCCCATAGACATCTGCTACACCAGAGGGTTTGCAAATGCGTTGACAACCTTTTTGGAAATTGGGCTCCGGCTACCCCACTCACCAGACGAAACGCGAAAGTATTTGTCATACTTCCACTTTACGCCGATCTTCTGTGAGGTCGTGGTACTTACCCGGACGAGCCTGCCCATTCGTGCAACAGCCGAGGCTGCTGCGAGGCTCTACCACCGTAGAGCCTCGCAGCAGCCTCGGCTCAGGCGGAAGGCGGTGAGCGCGTTTTGCCAAGCGTGCGGTTCGCCCGATGTTGGGTGATCACCGCCGCCCGTGGACATCGACTATTTTGTGTGTGAACATTCGAACGAGGCTGCTGCGAACCACCGGGCCTCGCAGCAGCCTCGGCTCAGGCGGAAGGCGGTGAGCGCGTTTTGCCAAACGTGCGGTTCGCCCGATGTTGGGTGATCACCGCCGCCCGAGGACATCGACTATTTTGTGTGTGAACATTCGACGAGGGAACGGGCGGTTCACCCGATATTAACAGATTACCGCCGCCCATGGACGTCTACAACTCCCGAGGGATAACTGGTGAGCGCGTACCGGCTACCTCCCTCACCAGGCGTTACGCGAAATTATTTATTTATTTATTATTGTTTTGTTTCAATGTGATTATCGCCGTTGGTTAATGAAATGTGATTATCACACTTGTTGGTAATTAGTAAACTGGTATGCCACAACTCGCCGGCTAAATACAAGTTTTTCATTTACTTTTTCCTCAAGCAAATATATGTACGTTATAAACACCGTGTTAAAGCCTTAAGAAATGTTGCGAAGCTACTCTAATACTACGTCCAAAAAATGGACTATTTAAAACTAGCTGCGATTTTATCTCAAGGCTCAAAGGACCATGAATGATAAAATTTCCTTAAATTTTTATGCATTTCACTTTTCACATAGAAATAATATTTCCAACCAATTAGTTAACAAAACAAGTTAATGATAATTTTAATTCTCTATTATTGTTGAACCAATTCAGGCTCAAGGTGTGAAGGTGTTCGTGATGCTGTACAAGGAAGTAGAGATGGCGCTGGGCATCAACAGCTACTACAGCAAGTACATATTAACGAGGAAAAGTGAAAATATTAAAGTAAGATTTGAAATTTATTATTATGTATCGCTCTTAAGTTTATCGCCGTTATTTATTTTAAGAAATTAATATAAAGTGTAATATGAGCAGTTTTTGATAAACTCAACCCAATGGTTGATTGATTTACTTATGTTTTTATTTCTTGGTATATAATATAGTGCTGATTTATAAAAGCATACATCCTATATATGTCTCACGCCCGGTTTCTGAAGATGTCAACTAATCTACGTACCATCTACGATGATCAGTGTTTCAGAAACCGGGCGTCACTGCTGGCAAAGTCCTTGTCTGTACGGAGGGTATTAAGGCATAGTCCACCTCGCGGTAACACTTGTTTTTCTGATTTGCTGCTGCCGTGAAACAGTTTCAAGTCCACAGCATGCGGGGCGGTGTTCCACCCGCTCCGCCATTGGGACGCAGCACGTCCCACGCCCAGCAGTGGGATTCACGAGTTGCCGCTTCGCAGGTGATGCGGCACCCTGACCACGCGAAGGCGGGCGTGCTGTTCTGGGCGCACCACGAGAAGATCGTGTGCGTGGACCAGACCGTGGCTTTCGTGGGGGGCATCGACCTCTGCTACGGCCGCTGGGACGACCACAGGCACAGGTAGGTCCCACTGCTGGGCAAAGGCCTCCTCTGTACATAGGGTAGCATAGTGCACCGCGCGGCCCTACTGCTGACTAGCGGACTTATATGCATATCTTCGAAATATTTTTTTTATGATATCGAAAATATGCGGGTTTCGCTATTATTATATTTTTCGCTATTTGCCATCGCGAATATTGCATATAAATTTCACCTCACTACGTGAAGTCCGACCCTGGAGTGCGGTGACGTTGCAGGCTGACGGACCTGGGCAACATCGCGCAGCCGAAGAGCTCGATCCGCAGCAAGAAGAAGACGTCCAGCTCGCCCGGGGGCGGGCTGCGGCTGGCGGGGGACGCGCCCGCCGCGGCGCTGCAACTCGCCAGGGCCTCCAGGGACGTGGTGCTGGGCATCGACGAGTGAGTAAATAATTGTCTTGTAAGACTTTTCATAAACAATTTCTGATAAGATTTTTCGTAACATTACGGTGGAAGGCTCGGCTGTTGCACGAATGGGCAGGCCCGTCCGGGTAAGTACCACGACCTCCCGGAAGACCAGCGTAAAGTGGAGGTATGACAAATACGTTTCGACTGGTGAGTGAGGTAGCCGGAGCCCAATTTTCAAAAGGTTGTCAACGCATCTGTAACCCTCGGGTGTAGCAGATGTCCATGGGCGGCGGTATTCACTTAACATCAGGTGAACCGCCTGCTCCCTTGGCAACGTTTCACATAAAAAAAAAATGGAAACTACAGTTTGTTCGTGTTGCTTTGACAGTGCGTCCATAATTAAAAGTACGAATACAAGTTCAATCAGACCGGTCCGATACAATTCTTCGTCGATACTCCGTACGCCAATTAAAAAATCTCGACATCGCATTGCAGACCGCTGCAGAACGGCATCAGCGAGCCGCGGGAAGGGGAGCAGCCCGAAACGGAGAACGTACCGGACGAGGGTATACCGGTGCTGGAGCCAGGGGACAAGCTGCTGATAGCCTCTGCCAAGCAGACCGAGGAGTCGTTAGAAACGCCCGAGAACCAGAAGAGGAATGTGCTGAACAAACTGACAGACAGGGGGAAGGACATTATCAGCATGATATACCCCCCGTTCGAGGAGGACAGGAACGAACAGAAGTTCGACGACTCGGAGAGGAAGAAGGCGGAGAAGTACGCGCTGTCGAACAGCCAAGTCATGTTGACGGACGCCCTCGGGGTGAAGAGCCACTCGGCACAACCCACCCCCACCCCCACCCCGCTGGCCCAGGTGGTGGAGGGGAGGGTGGTGGCGGAGAGCACGAGGCAGCCGCGGGGGGTGGAGGGCAACTCGAAGCTGTGGATCGGCAAGGACTACACTAACTTCATTGTGAAGGACTTCAATAATCTGGACCTGCCTTTTGTGGGTGAGCGATTTGATACGCGTCAAACTTCATTATTCGATGATGATTCATGGGCACAAATATTGGATACAATCTAGCAAATGTAAATTATAATATTACACTTGTCTCTATGATTTTCGACTGAGTGCAAAAACCAAGTTATTATTGGGAAGTTGTTATTGTACGGTCATAGATTTTTAATGTGTCCAAAATAATAAATTTTATGTAAGGAGGAGTATATAGGAGTTGTTTAAATATTTTATGAAATTTAATTAGTTTGTTGTTTACGTCGATGATGGAACATTAATTATAACTATGTTATTTTGTTTTAATATAGTTATGTCATATTAATTTTACTGGCATATTACTGTTCATTAGTGGACAACTGTAAGTTATGGTTCGCCTAAGACTATCGCCCCATAGTATTGAACGGAGTCCTTATCATCAGACAGGACTATTTTTATGTGCCAAGGTGGCAAACGAACTGGCGATACACGTTATGACATTTAATAACCGTCGTGGACAGACACTTGCCACATTAATAAGCTGGGCTCAAGTGTAAAACTTCCGCTTCACGCCGGTCTTCTGTGAGCTCGTGGTACTCAACGAAGACTGTTGCGTGGCACTACCACTGTAAGAACGAACGAACCAGTCGAAGTGAATAGTGTAATCGTCCATTGCGGCTTATCTCCAAACGAGCCGCGCAACGATTCACACCCGCCACGCAATGGACTATCGAACTGAATAGTGTAATCGTCCATTGCGGCTTATCTCCAAACGAGCCGCGCAACGATTCACACCCGCCACGCAATGGACTATCGAACTGAATAGTGTAATCGTCCATTGCGGCTTATCTCCAAACGAGCCGCGCAACGATTCACACCCGCCACGCAATGGACTATCGAACTGAATAGTGTAATCGTCCATTGCGGCTTATCTCCAAACGAGCCGCGCAACGATTCACACCCGCCACGCAATGGACTATCGAACTGAATAGTGTAATCGTCCATTGCGGCTTATCTCCCATCGATTCGCGCAACGATTCACACCCGGCACGCAATGGACTATCGAACTGAATAGTGTAATCGTCCATTGCGGCTTATCTCCCATCGATTCGCGCAACGATTCACACCCGGCACGCAATGGACTATCGAACTGAATAGTGTAATCGTCCATTGCGGCTTATCTCCCATCGATTCGCGCAACGATTCACACCCGGCACGCAATGGACTATCGAACTGAATAGTGTAATCGTCCATTGCGGCTTATCTCCCATCGATTCGCGCAACGATTCACACCCGGCACGCAATGGACTATCGAACTGAATAGTGTAATCGTCCATTGCGGCTTATCTCCCATCGATTCGCGCAACGATTCACACCCGGCACGCAATGGACTATCGAACTGAATAGTGTAATCGTCCATTGCGGCTTATCTCCCATCGATTCGCGCAACGATTCACACCCGGCCGCAATGGACTATCGAAACACGCAATGGACTATCGAACTGAACAGTGTAATCGTCCATTGCGGCTTATCTCCCATCGATTCGCGCAACGATTCACACCCGGCACGCAATGGACTATCGAACTGAACAGTGTAATCGTCCATTGCGGCTTATCTCCCATCGATTCGCGCAACGATTCACACCCGCCACGCAATGGACTATCGAACTGAACAGTGTAATCGTCCATTGCGGCTTATCTCCCATCGATTCGCGCAACGATTCACACCCGGCACGCAATGGACTATCGAACTGAATAGTGTAATCGTCCATTGCGGCTTATCTCCAACCGAGCCGCGCGCCGACTCACACCCGGCACGCGACGGACGTTGCAGACCTGGTGGACCGGCACACGACGCCGCGCATGCCGTGGCACGACGTGGGCGTGCTGGTGCAGGGCGCCGCGGCCAGGGACGTGGCGAGGCACTTCGTGCAGCGCTGGAACGCCATCAAGCTGGAGAAGTACAGGTGGGTACAGAGCAACGGGAACCAAATGAAAATAATAAATGAGGGCACGGAAAAAGAGCTAAAGTAAGAGTACAAGTGGCACAAGTGGTCCTCCGCCAATCGGACCACAGTATTTTGTGTAGAAGGGATTGTGTAGCAAGTCCCAACGACCACTGCGGCCTGGAAGATCTATCACTGTTCTGTCCTTTCGTAGCAGATTCTATGTGTGTGTGTGTGGGTGTGTGTGCTTTATCCTCTTGATGGCGGTGGTCATCTCATTGTCAGGGAAATCGAGAAACATTCATGGTCTAGGCCATTTGCAGCGAAACTAAGGGTCTGTAGGTGACAACACCTAGTCGATGTTGCGCATACACCACGCTCTGCCCAAAAATCGATTCTGGATAACCTGAAGTCGGTTTATTTGCTTCCGACCAATAAAAACCGAACTCATAGAGCCGGTCTCAGGATCCGTAGTTAACAATTTGTTACATTGACTATAGTCAACTGGTAAACTAATGGTTAAATGGCCATTAAATTTTTCAATATCATAATATCAATATATCATAATGATATCTAAACCATTGCCAGTGTAATTCTAAATCATTTCCTAAATATATTTTTCTACGTTATACACAGAATCTATTTATTTCTACGTAAGAATCATATACTTTATTGTACACCAAAAAATAAAAATAAAAAAGTACAAAATACAAACTATTTATCAAGTTTTGGTCATCAAAAGACGGCCTTATTGCCACACAGCAATTAGTATAGAAAAACAATAATTCATCCAAATCATATTATTTGTCCGTGTAAAAGTTTTGTATTTGAAATGCAGGAGCAATATAAAGATATAGAGGAAGATACATTTTGTTTAGAAAACGATAAATCAAATATTAACAGATTTTGTGGAAAAAAAAATGGTATAAACTAACCTATTTTATAACTTTATAAGCCACAGCTTTATTTCTTTAACTTAATATTAATACATTTATTTCTTATTTTCAACAGACAGAACACAAACTACCCTTACCTGCTGCCGAAGACCTACAACGAAATAAAGCCTCTCCAGGACTTGGAAGAAACACTCAATCTCGATATTCAGACCGCTTCGTGTCAGGTAATTATGAATACCAAACCTGCAATCATTCTTATATACGTAAATTAACGACAAATCTACTCCCTTTTTCTAATTCTTTCACCTAATTGTTTTAACATCTAGAACAGAATTCATATTAAACAAAATTACATGTTCTTGAATTTAACATTACCTACAAAATTTATTAATAAAATAGCAGTATTCCTAAGTCTTTCGAGCTGACAGTTAACTTGATGTCATATACCATTTATAAATAAAATACATTTAACATTTAAAAACACTACAATAGCCCTTGTAACCCCCACCAAAACCGGAATAGAGTGGTCGTCTCGTAGCCTCACGTAGACCTCGTAACCGTGTGCCAGTTTAACCCTGCGTAACCGTACAGGAGCTACTCAACTTTGTAATTCAGTTCGTAGCTCTCGTAGCGCACGAGCTCGTGAGCTAGTGTAACCGTAGCCGCTCGTAAGCCCGCGTAACGTGCAGGTGCTACGCAGCGCGTCCGGCTGGTCGTGCGGCTTCCTCGACCCCGACACGGTGGAGCAGAGCATCCACGAGGCGTACGTGGACGCCATCACGCGCGCCCAGCACTACGTCTACATCGAGAACCAGTTCTTCATCACGCTCTCTAGGACCAACGTCACCGTCAGGAACCAGGTGAAGTGTATATTGTAGAAGAAGCAAAGTAACAAAAGCCTGGGAATATGTCCCATGGCTGGGAGAAGGCCTCCCCTGTACAGAGGGTATTATCAGGTTTCGATCAAGTCATCGCTAACAAACCAGCCTGCACGGTGATCGATATACTTTATAGTTGTTGCATGCTGATTTATCTCGTTTCGTCGCCACAACACCACAGATTGATCGGTGTTTCTTTCATGTGAAATGTTGACAAACGAGCACATGGTGCACATGATGTTAAACGATTACCGCCGCCCATGAACATCGACCACATGCGAGGAGTGACAAATCTTGACAGCCTTTGTCAACCCTTAACAAAATTAGGTCCAATTCATATTTTGCAAGAAAATAAATAGCAAAAATGTTTTCGAGTCATATACAAGACAATGTTAGTAAACAATTATTGTATAAATACAGACAATTATTGTATAATTCTTCATTCTGGTCATCAGATATATATATATACATCTGTGAAATCAGCAATAAATATACAACTGCAAAACATGACTTATTACGGTTGTTTTTCTAAAAGCTTAATTAATTGTGAGAAGGTGAACACGCGAGCTGGTGGTTCTACTGATTTTAAGTCTTCACTGTCCATTGACATCTGGAGCACACGCTTTTGAGGGTTGGCAAGGCATCCGTAAGCGTTGCCAAACTTCAAAAGCGTAGGGTCTGGCCTTCGCTCACCTGTCTCGCCAGCTCTCAAATCTATCACAAGAGGTGAAAATTAAGGGGAAGTACACTGGACGCCATAAGAGGTAAAATCAGGTGGTAGGAAATGAACTGGGCGTCATAAGAAGTGCGGCTGAGACCAGGGGAGGTACACTGGGCGGCACGAGAGGTGCAGATGAAGGGGGAAGTACACTGGACGGCATAAGAAGTGCGGCTGAGTCCAGGGGAGGTAGACTGGGCGGCACGAGAGGTGCAGATGAAGGGGGAAGTACACTGGACGGCATAAAAAGTGCGGCTGAGACCAGGGGAGGTAGACTGGGCGGCACGAGAGGTGCAGATGAAGGGGAAGACGCGATAAGAGCGGCGGCCGTGTCGCAGATCGGCGAGGCGCTGTTCAACCGCGTGGTGCGCGCGCACAAGGCGGGCGAGCGGTTCCGCGTGTTCGTGGTGATGCCGCTGCTGCCCGCCTTCGAGGGCGAGGTGGGCGCCCCGTCCGGCACCTCGCTGCACGCCGTCACGCACTGGAACTACCAGAGCATCTGCAGGTACGCGCCCTCCCTCTCTCTCTCTCTCTACTCACTTTGTCTCCCCCCTCTCTCTCTCTCTCTCTCTACTCAGTCTCCCCTCTCTCCCCTCTCTTTACCTCCCACTCTCTTCCTCCCCCTCTCTCCTGTCTCCCTCTCTCGCAATATGCGCGGTGTGGCGACGGACGCGCTCGGATCTATTCCTAGAAGGATCGAAACTACTGGAGCATCTGCAAATATTCGGATCTTAACCCCTCTCTCTCTCTCTTTCTCCCTTACTCTCGCACTATGTGCGCTGAGATGACGGACTCATACGGTTCTATTCCTAGAAAAATCGGAGCTACCGGAGCATCTGCAGATATTTGGCTGTTTACCCATCTCGCTCTCTCTCTCTCTCGCATGATGCGCGCAACTGCTACGGACTCCTTCGTATTAATTCCTAGAAGGGTCGCAGGAGGACCCCATCTGTGTTCTCTGCCGTAGTATAGACCGTATCTTTACGTATCCCGCTTATTCTCTGACCTAGCCAATACCTTTAGCAATACGATTCACATGTTATGCAAACCCCACCGAGGGTAGAACACAGGCAGGTGGATGATAATGTAGTCTAGTTACCTGAACCTCACAGATTGTAATATGTGTGCATGTATAGTAGTTGGTTACTCTTTCACGCAAAAACCACTGAATTAATTTTAATGAAACTTTACAGTAATACAGCTTATACATCAGAATAACATATGGGCTATTAATTTATAAAGATACAAGGGTCTCTCAAAGTCATTCTGTCTATATGTTACACCTTCACGTCTAAACCGCATAACCATTTTAGATAGGACCGAAGAAAATAAGCTACTCGAAGTACTAATACTGCGCAGACGAAATCACGGACACCAGCTAGTATATTCGTATTTAATAAAACAAATAAAGAAATAAAATCCTGTATAAGTTGAAATTTCTTCTTCTTCTTTTTTTTTTGGCTATTTTCAATGAATACGCCAATGAACACTGGTTGTTTATTTTTGCCAACTTTTATAATGAAATGATGAAGAGAATGATTTTATGGACGTTAAATATGTATATTTTTATATATAGAATATCTAAACAAAAAGTAAAAATTTATATGACCCTGTAATGATCGCAGCGATAAAATTATCTCGTAACAAACGTAAACTGTAACTGGATTCTGCATCACATATAACGACGGGACGTCACACGAACAAACAAACACGCACACAGGAGCCGCGAGGCGATCCTCACCCGCCTGTACGAGGCCGGTGTTCCGGACCCCGGCGAGTACATCACCTTCCACGGCCTGAGGACGCACTCGCTGCTGGACGGCGAGCCTGTCACCGAGCTGATCTACGTGCACTCGAAGCTGCTGATCGTGGACGACAAGACTGTCATCTGCGGCAGCGCCAACATCAACGACCGCTCCATGCTGGGCAAGCGGGACTCGGAAATCGCCGTGCTCATCCAGGTACCCTAATATCGAGGGAGGCGTCCATTTATCACGCGAGGCTCGAGAGGGGGGGGAGGGGTTTTGACAGAAATCACGAAATATCACGCGGGAATGATGGTTAAACTGGGATCATAATGATCAATTCAGAGAGTTTAACCATCATTTGAACGGTTGCCAAGGTCTTAGCTTCAGCGTCGGGGGTCGTGAGTTCGAATCCCGCACGGGACAGTTATTTGTGCGACCCACAGATAGTTGTTTCGCATCTAGGTGCTTGTCCACGTGATATTTGTGTTTGTGAGACGGTCCTAACAACACAGCATTGACCTTTCTTCAAAAAAATAAAGCCATTGGTCCGCTCGTCCAGGACGAGCAATTCGACGAAGGCACAATGGACGGCAGGCCGTTCCCCAGCGGAAGGGTGGCTGGAGCGCTGCGGAGGCGGCTATTCGCGGAGCACCTGGGGCTGATGGAGGCGCCCCCCGGAGCGCCCAGCATCGAGGACCCCTGCAGCGGCGCCTTCTACCGGGGCCTGTGGAAGGCCACCTCAGCCACCAACACGGCCGTCTACGAGGAGGCGAGTGACACCGCACAATCAATCAATCAATCAATCAAATATCTTTATTCAAATAGACGCTTGCTCGTTCCTATGAATCGTCAAATTTTACATAAAAAAACTATACATGTAGGTTCGTAAGGTACATATGCCCCTCGTGTTGAAATAGTAAAGTAGATAACAAAACAAATACGGCCGTGTAGCAGGTGTCAGGTTGTTCGACCGAATTTAATATGTGCCGGAACACAGCTATCGCGGCTCGATTCTTCTAGGAAAATGGATATTCTTTTATATTTCTATGTTAAATTCTATGCCAATACATATTTTCTGCAAACACACAATTAGCTAAGTGATAATTAAGACGGTATTAAATAAATTTTGGTCAACTCCTTATTTTAGCTAAAATACTTTACTTCATTACTATTTTAGGTGCAATAATAGGCTTATGATAAGTTTTCATGTGTAACAAAACTAATTTTCAATGTATATAGTTTCCACAAAAAGGATTCATTAAGCATGCCAAATATTTTCTAACCAATTGAAAAATGTCACCTTTATCACAGAAATATGGAAAAATTTTATGTTGTCGCAGTTATACTGCCGAATCACTGTCCTATCCAATAGAATGAAAAACATAAAAACTTTTAAAATAATTTTTGTTTTATGTGAGCAGGTGGTTAGCAAGCTAGCGGATCACCTGATGCTAAATGTTAACCGCAGCCCATTGACACTTGCAACACATGTAGGGTTGCTTCAAAAGATTCACATCGGTCTTCTGTAAGGTTGTGGTACTTACCCGAACGGACCTGCCCATCCGTGCAACAGCGAATACTGCTACGTGGCCTTACCACAGTTGATACTTAAACAAATCCCCCGATTGACTCTGGAATGATAACGACTAAGTACCATAAACTACACATTTAATATTTTACCCAAACCCGTGGGTTCTGGCTAGCCCACCGGTTCTGCGTCAGATGAAGCTTTAATAGTCTCGGGACTGAAAGCAAAAACATCAGTTAATACAAGATACATTTAATATTTTAACTCCTCATTAATCCAATTGCAGGTGTTCCACTCAATACCTACCGACTCGGTGCACAGTTTCGCCGAACTGAAGAAATACCAAGAGGAGCACAGTGAAACCCTGTGGCGAAGCGATCCCGCCTTGGCCAACAGGAAAATCGACCTCATCCAAGGCTACCTGGTCGATTTTCCGCTGAATTTCCTGTGCAACGAGGTGCTCACGCCAAGGAACACCTCGATGGAGGGTATGATGCCAACTTCATTGTGGACATAGCCTTATCCTAATAAATCGCAGACCAACTATTGTGTAATAATGCTGTTTAGAATTATCATTGTTCTAAGCCGACGAAAGCGGCAGAATGAACATTTTAGAATAGGTTATCAAAATATGTACAATGAATAGTTTAAAAAGTCAAGTTTCCATGTCTTCAGATCCAGCGAAACAAATAGAAGAAGTACAATCTATTTCCTTTTGTCGACCCACCAAATATAATTATGAAAGACTGCCTTTCTATTTGGATTTTGTATGACATTTAACTATTTTTTTTTTCATAAATTCAATACTTTAAATAACCTTAAATACTATTACTAGATTAAATTAAATTATTGATCAACTTTTACAACCCAATGACAATTTCCATGGATAATCTACATCAAATAATTCAGCAAGCTTTGTATAGTAATTTCATTAAATCGATTTATAAATTTTACTACTAATTAGGAATATTTTTTTAATCCTGTCCATTTTAATTTAGCCACGAATCTAATTAAAAAAAAGAAAGTTAATAATTAATAACATAATCACTAACATTGTTTTAAAAAGGTTCGAAAATTACGTCGCATCTGGTAATGGTCTACCTTATATATCTATAAATATATGTATATTTCACTAAACTCATTAATTTTAATATTATCAAATACCAACATATTTTATTAACAATATCGACTTTCATATTGGAAGCTATTTCTAACTTTATTGATAATTCTCAATACCATTACCAAATTACTTCTTAAATACTTTTGATATCAATACAGAAGTTGAGATTCGAGTATTTTACTAATTTTAAGAAAGGTGTAACAACTTACTCTGTGACACTTTAAATGTACTTTTTAACTTCTAACTTCTTATTGTTCTATACTGTTGTTATTTATGTATCCTTTAGTTGAATTTTATAACAAAATAGAGAAAAATATTTGGATTATGCAAATCACATAATTCAAAATGATAAGTGTCATTGTGTTTACGCGCTATTTTAATAGAAAAAATTAAACTGATAAACATAAATTTAAAATTCTAAGAGTTAATTTGATAGATTAACAACAAGTAAAATATAAATCTTTATGCGCTTAGCTATTTATTATTTTACTATGACAGCATATTGTCAGATAAAATATTATGTATGTTTATACTTAAATCATTATAAGTAGGTTCCGTAAACTATTCTAAGTTATTTAAATCAGAGAAGAAATAAAGAATTATATTACATTACAATAAAAAGTAATTAAATTCATTCCTATAATTGATACCATTCCATAGAAATCTACCTCGTTTCTTTTTCTTAATAATTAATAATGTTAATTATAATGATGACTTTTTTAAGTTATAACTTTAATTATGCTGTCTTTAATAATATTCGTTTAATATTGTAGTTTGATGTCCATTTATGTGCTTATTTTTAAACGTTAAGAGTATTTTTATAAGAGATCATATGCAAAAACTGCTTATTACGTCTTTATGGTGCTTAAATATTTGATTTATTTACGAAATAAGAAAAGCATAATTATGTCAAGTCTTTTTAATAGAGATTACAATTTAAGCCGTATTTTTTTTAAATAGATAAAAGTATTGTTATTGATTACCAAGTAACATTTTTATTGAATTTCCGTTAATTAGAAACAATTATTATTTAATTTAATACAAATAGTATTGTGAGTACTGTGATACTTTTGGAATGTTTTTTTTTTTCTACGATATGGTGCAATTGTATCTGTATTACTACTCGTCTGTGTGTTTATATTTTGATCTTGATCAATGTTTGTATGTTTTAATAATAAAATATTTGACCCATAAATGTAAATAATTTATTTAATAATTTAATAAAATATTTCTTTAATAGTAAAGTCTTTTATTTTAATAGTTCCCCTACCAATTGGAATTATTGTCGTTTTTCATGCGAGTTATCGTTATTTTTAAAGTTTTATAACCTTATAGGAAAGTTGGGATAACTTGAAATGTACAATCGTACTTTCTCTGTTTAATTCGCAAGTGCAGTGGCACATAAAGTGTAATCGGGCATTTAAACACCAAAATTTAAAATTATTCGGAAAATAAACTCTCGACGGCGACTGCGTTGAGCCACGTGTGTTACAAGCGAATGTTGCGTTCCATTTTGGGCGCGGTTTTTCGTCTGCGAAGATTAACTGATATGTACATATATGGATACTCAAGGAAAAAATGCAGATAAATCACAATCAAATAACACCTTCACTTATTTTTTTTTTGCATTGTTGGGAATGGCACCAACGCAATAACTTCTTTGATTGGCGTTTCTACTAGGTATGTAATAATACGTCACTAACAGAAATAGATGGCAATAAAAGAAAGTGTTTCCCGCTTCTTATGTTGAAGCGATAGATGGCGCTCTCACATTAGACATGAGAAATCCTTTATCATAAGTTTAGTATTCATTATTATTTGATAGTCTTTGACTGATAAAATAAAAATCTTAAATTTTTATAATAACCTGTATCATGATCATTAAGTAGGAAATAAGGTGAGGTAATAAAAAAAAACATACTTATGGAAATAATTATTTAGGTCTTGAAAAATAAGACAATAAGTTAAGAAAAACCAAAATACGTACAAGGTCTAAAACAATTCCCAATAATAAGAAAACAAATATATTTCAATAAATATATGTTATATCCTTGATAATATAACAAATCGTAATAAAATATCAACATAGTTTCTATTCTCGTATCCTAGATGGTGCCACTAGGGCGAATACAATAAATACAATGCCGAACTATGTCAAGGTCTTATACCGTAATGTGACTGTATAGCAGAGTAGGTACAATAATGTAATAGGAATGCCGTACCTACCGTAAAATACAAAAACATACAAGAAAACCTTGTTATTTACTTAAAAAAGAGTCAGTATCTTCAAAGGCATTTGTGTTATGAGAATTTTGTAATAGGTAATAGTGAATTAGCACCATACATACATACACTAATATTAGTGACTCGTTTGTTTTTAACACCATATACTCTTAACACCGTTATTATATTAAACTTGGAAATCTCACCATAATCCTCTAGAATTTGGAGCATTAAAGACAAATTATGTTTATTGGAAATATCAAAACATAGAGGCGACAACTGCATCCAAGACCATAATTATGTCTCACTCTAAAGCTTGAAAATTAAAACCTCAAAGGCTGATTTTGCTAAAGTGATTAAGCATTTTAAAGATGTTTAACAAAACACGTTACTTATTGTTGTAATGATCTAGATTAGGAAAAAATATTTTAATTAGTTCAGTGTTTGTTTGCGGATCGTAACTTACTATTGACGCAGGCCGATGACGAAATGACGAAAATTGGAAATCCTTACTTATAAACGCGAAAGTTTGTATGTATGGATGGATGTTTGTTACTCTTTCACGCAAATACTACTGAATGAATTTTAATGAAACTTTACAATAATATAGCTTATACATCAGAATAAGACATAGGCAATTTATATACATATTTTATGTATATCTGTCTTTCTGTCCGAATGTTACGCCTTCACCCTATTCTACGCAGACGTAGTCGCGGGCAGCAGCTAGTATCAAAATATAAAGGCGACACCTGCATCCAAGACCATTATTATGTCTAACTCTAAAGCTGGAAAATTAAAACTTCATGGCTGATATATTTTTTTAAATATTACCACTGCTGAAGTGATTAAGTAACAGAATGTTTTACAAAAACATGTTACTTATTATTGTAATGATCTAGATTAGAAAAAACTGCAGCAGGTAGGGTTATACCACTAATCGATAACTGCAACGTTATACAATCACCATTCCTCGCCTATCTTATAAAAGCCTCACAATGTCGCAGATAAAATTTGACACTCGTTTTGAAATCTCAGTAATCACCATAAATTAATAATTAATTGGCGTTTTAATGATATTTACGTATAATTAAACCTTGACATTAACATGTTTTTTTCACCAATATCAGTGGCGATTGATAATTCATATTAAAGATAATTATAATAATAACCCTCAAAAAGATTTAAATAACTTATATTAATTTCTTCATCTATGTAAAATATTTAAGGCACCTTTGATTATATATTATATATACTATTACTATTCGTTTGTATATAGGTAATACTATATATTGATTATATACTTGTAATGTAGTCAAAGTTAGGCATAAGAATTTTACTAAAACCCTATAACAAGGTTGTCTTAAAAATAGCTTTTAATTCGGTTCTGTTTACTCGTATAACTACAATATTCGTGACAGATTTAAGACTTCGCTTAATTCTTTTCCGTTTCGTTATTAGAGTTCCGTGGGCATTTGTAAATGTATATTATTTGTCAGTTTTCAAATAACTTTTCTCGAGGCGAAATACCTTCGAGGGCTTGAGGATTAATAATACCTACGTTTCAGTACAAGATTATAGAAGTAAAATACAAAATGGACCTACGTAGTATTTTGTGTTTTATTTTCGTTCACTGATACATGCACTGTAATACGTTACAATAAATTTTATAAAACTTTCTTCCTTGTTTATGTCTGCAACGTTAGTGAAAAAGTTAATAACTTTACTTATTTAATTTAACATATATCGTTAAACGAGATGACAAGACTTTGGTACATCCAAAGCAGACTAAAAAAAGTTGCTCTTTTAATATCAAACGAGTTTAGAGACAAACATATTTTGTTTAGTAACATAATTATTCTGTTACCTTTAAATGTACTAGTGCTTTCTCTATCTAAAAACTATATTGCAAGTGTAGCATATTATGTAGTAAGAAAGTAGTATACCGAGAAAGTGTTATACAGAACCTTTTAAACGTTAATGTATTTTGTAGCACTTAAAACGAGATACGGTTTTTGCAGTGTAGTACCGGTTTGGGTCACGGACGGGCCGTGGTGTCGTGCCGCCAAAAAATAAAAACTCGCGCGCAAAACCGCCATCTGCTGAACTATCTGCGCAACTAGTAAGCTGTCACTGTGAAACGCGAGTCACGTTTAGGCTTGTTTTGTTACCAATAAATGTAAACAAAAAAAACAGCCCATTCTATGCTATATGAACAAAAATATACCATAGAATGGGCTGGTTTTTTTGTTGATATTTTTGTCCATATAATAGATGTAGAATCACGACCAATGCGAATATTTTATTTGGTTCCATTTACCTTTTTATTATTATTAGAGCCGTGATAGCTCAGTGTCCGGGCGCTCGTCTTTAATTCAATGTATACTCGAGCAACCTGCGTTCGATCCCCGGTGCCGGCACCAATTAAGTTTTTAACTTTAAGTTCTGACTTATCACGTGTTCCGCGGCGAAGGAAACATCGTGAGGAAACCTGCATATTTTCGAAATAATAACAAAAAAATTTTTCAAAGATATGTGAAGTCCGCCAATCCGCAGTGGGGCCGCGGGGTGGACTATGCCCTGATGATAGATACCCTCTGTATAGAGGAGGCCTTTGCCCAGCAGTGGGACATGTATAGGTAACTTTTAAGCTGCTTAATTTGTAACCCGTGCCGCTTTTTCTTTTTTGGCGGGAAGCCTCATGGCTTCACAATTCCAAAAAAAAATACTATAATGATAAAGCAAGCCAGAATAGATGTTAACGTAGTAAAATGTTTTTTGTTTGTGTGTGAATTTCTTATAATGGTCTCATGTCAATGACACTGAAGTCTCACCTTCCTTCGATGTTATCACCAAGTCGTTTGGACAAGTGCGTGTTACTGTTTGCACAAACAAAAACATAAAAACACCGTATAAAATACAATAACCGATACTTATTAAGCAGGGTAAAAGAAGAAGTTTTCGATGTTCAAAATGACAACAATTTTTTTTGGATTTTGGCAGAAAAAAAGTCAATGTTAATGATTCATCTAGTTCATTAGCGAGGAAAAGCAAATTACTTATTATTACAAAAAAAAAAACTTCTTTCTATCTGGACCGTAAAATCTAAAGAAGGGCCAACGTGTTCCTTATTGCTTAAATACCTAGAGTTATTATTTCTAGTCAGTGCAACAGGTTTTAGGTACTTACGAGTTCTCCAGTAAATCAGATATTGGCATGTAACCATGTTTTTTTTTCTTTCAAGAGTAAGAAAAAGTTGACTAACGTTGACTGGGAGATAAGTCCGCCTTTGTACTTTTAGTGCATAAAGGATTAATAATAGTAATATGTGTACACAGTGCATAGTGCAATTAGGCGACAGCTTCCTTTCTCTATCCCCAATTACGCGCGACGGAGACGCACCCACTTGACGTTCGAGGCGAAATAAGGAATGCTCGGACATTAGAGGGTGAGGCGTGTCATTAATTTCTATGCACTTGTTCAGTGGCGTCGGTGCGTGTGTCCGTGCGTGCGTGTCCGCGTGTGCGTGGCCGTGCGCACGCTCATTACGCTGCATTATTTGTTACGTCCAGGGCTGGGATGGGCCCAGCGCTCCCTTCGGCCTGCTATTTGAATAGGCCTGCGCGTTGCGTAACACGCGGCCAATGACGGCGCCCGTGCACATGCACGGGGCGGAGCCCTTACGTCACCGCGCTCTGCCCCCGCGGCCGCGCAGCCGCCGTGACGTCACGTAGGCGCTTCGCCCCGCGCCTGCAGCGCGACCGCAGCGCCCGTGCCGGCTGCGGCTCCGCGCGCAAACACGCGACAAAACACTCGTGCGCTCAAAGATGGCGGATGGGTCGCCCGAACGCCGCGCCGCCCGGACTCAATCGGACGATTTAACTTTTTCCGCGGCCGATCACTCGCATGGTGACATAAAAAAGTGCCGTGGACAAACCCCGGACGGCGGTAGGTTGGTGTTGTCGTTCTACAAGGAACTGGAGACGAGTGATTCGAGTGAGGAAAGTGCTTCGAGCGGCGTGGTCGCTAGCGATGCCGCGGTGCCAGGCGCTACGGATTCCCGAAAATCGCCTCGCACCAACACCGTAGTCGGTGACGACAGGAAGAAGCGATGCATCGACAGATACGACAGCTCCGAGTCTTCTGACAGGTCAGTGACAATATTGTAACGAGTTCAAGGTGTCTATGTTTTGATAGTGTCGAAATAACGAGTCAATGCTCTAGTGACCGGAGGCTGTTGTACCGATTTCGATGTCATGGCCACTGTGGGTAACTCGCGTTGCTAGGCCTATTCGGTTGAATGCCCTCGGAATAGTTCGCCGTAATCGCTTTGAATTGCACTCTATGCAATTTAAATTGCAAAGATGCAAGTTACATTTATAGTTTTTTATAGTATACCTAGGTCTTAATTAGAGTTTCATTTATCATTGAATGATTTTTTACGATCTATACCTCGTTTTTACTTTTTCAGTCTTTATAACGCTTTGTACAATATTATGTTTATCTGTTATTCCGCAGTGTAAAAAATTGGTTACGAATGTATTTTCTCTTCATGCTTTTGATATTATCGTTATAATAATTTTGATACATTAAATCCAATAGTTTTGGAAATATATTCTAAATTTAAAATGATGTTGAACATTTCAAAAAATACTTTTAATTATTGCGCTCATTATCTATCTGTTTTTCTGCATCAAGGTAATACTATTGAACTTGACTTGAATTCGTGTGCGGCTGTGGGTCATTATCAAACAAATGACGTTAAATAGTACGATATGATAAAAATAATCTCTTTGTCTTTTACGCAAAGATGATATCAGCATGTCTGAAAGAAACTGCAAATTAATTGATTATAAAAAAGATGAGTAGGTATGCAAAATTTATATTAATCTAATCTTGATTAATTGTGAATATATTCGTTTTTTTTTTTGTTTAGTAACACAATGTTATTAATTTAAAAATGTTCATTATTAAGGATGATGTGATAAAGGATTAAAGAAATGGAATAATACAAAGAAAAATAACTTAACACTACCCACAAGTTGAAGTTTGTTTCAATATGATAGACCAGACCTATACATTTTAAAATGTAATATTACATTCTAAATCTACCTATCATGAACTACATTTCATAGTCTACCATGCATAGTCATGTGACTACTATGTGTGTACTATTGGAAAGAAATATACTATGATATTTATTATAATGCATGAACATTAATGCTAAGATAATGTTACATGGTATAAAGCAGTGAAAACTATAAACTTACATTATTATTAATGCTTTATTTTGTAGCATGAAACCAATTGTTTTCAAACAGACATGTTTTTATTTAAAATTAGTACCTACATGTGTTTAACTAGAATATAGTTAAATGCTGTAAACATATAATGACATATTTACTAATAGTTAGTTTTTATAACAATAACATTATTTTCACAATATAGACTTGAGTTTAATGTAGCTTCAATATACTAAATATTACATAATTTCATTTAGTGATAAGACTTATATATGATTATGAAGTGGTCATTTCTGGGTCACTTATTATTGCTTGATAGCATAAGTGCCCAATACAAGGTGTGGTTGGGTGTGGGTTTAATTGATGTTTTAATTTTTATTTAAGCTTTGGGCCATTGGTGAATCACTGTCCAGTACTATTGTAGTCTAAAACTTAAACAATTGTATCGGGTTATTAAAATTAGGGCTTCTTGCTGAATGATTTGGTTAATAAAAAAGGAATTACTTTGTTCATTCTAATCGTTGTTGATACAAACGTGACATCAGACTGGCTTTTAGGTTATAATCGAGTAGCGATGTGTCCGTGAGGCGTGCGCCTTATTCGGTTACCACGGTCGGGCGTAATAAAAGAATTTCGTCAGGCGTTTGTACGTTTCTACAAGAATCATCGGAGGTCAGTAAACCGAAATGCAATCGGCGACTCCGCCCCCGCTGCGTACCGCATCGGGCTAATTTGCATACACGTAGGATTTGCGTATGAACCTTTGGATTTAGATGTAGGTATTAGTATCTATACAGCGTGTCGTTACCATCGCGACAATAAATGAACACACTTATAGGGGATAACTTTTTAAAGTTGTATTAAACATTTAAATTCTTTAAACATCAATATTTACAGAGTTATTAAATTTTCCAAAACAAAGAATTTTAGAACAGCCTTACCTATAAAAGCGTAACGTAAAGTTCATTTGTAAAGGTCACAAAGCATATGAATGGGTTGAATGAATTTAAAAGAGACAAAACATACTCTTAGAAGGAGAGGCTTGTAATGCGACGCTGTGGCGCGAGTTGTATAGGATGTTACAAATTTTGTTTCTTTTTTACTTAATTAGTTTGAAAAATATTTTTTTTAATTAGGGATTTTGTTTAACGTTAATATTTTTTTATGATTATTGGCAAGTAGCGTTAGACGTGTGTTCATTTATTGTCGCGATGGTAACGACACGCTGTATATAGGTATAGATAACATTTTGCAGATACCATAAACTGAACTGTGCACTTATTGTTTATGGTTGATGCCTTAAGTGGAAAGTTGCGTTCGGATTACGTCCGTATTTATTTTTTCATTTGTAATATAGCAATAACTGCGCTGTTGTATTGGACGGGAAATGTTGGCAATTCTTAGATTACTTTTCATATTGCCGATGCCGTAAGTTGACGAAATCCCGTAAATGTATAAATTATTACAACACAGTTATTAGGTTTTGAAATTTTTTTTTCCTTAATTTATTTTCGAATGGTTTTTAAATGATTTACTTAGCGCATGTGAAATGAAGTTAAATTAATAATTATGCTTTTAAAGCTTTTCGGTTAAAGATAATTAAAAACTTCGAGGTTGTTAAAATATTTGACTCGTTGCTTTAAACCTGTATATGGTTGTTAATGTATCTTGATGCAAGTGAACTCAGTACTACCATCTTACTTTCGTTAAACGACGAACTCGAATATCAGTGCTCCACTGATAATTTAACTTGCTTTTTGTTTCTTAACCGTTAAGGTTGGTATTTACGTTTATGGAAAAAATAAGGTCTCACGCTTTTTAAACATAACGGTCTCGACAGCAATGACTAATGTCATCCATGTTGTATGTTGTATGCATGTATTTTTTTTTATGTGAAAAGGTGGCAAATGAGCTTGCTTTCGGTTCTCCTGATGTAATGATATGACAGCCGCCCATTGACATTTGCAACACCAGTAGGGTTCAACATGCGTTGCCACCTTTTAATAAAGTAAACCCCGGCTACCTCACTCACCACACGGAACGCAGAAGTGTAATAAATGCTTCCTCTTCACGCGGTCTTTTGTGAGGTGGTACTTACCCGGACGGACCTGCCCACGCGTGCAACAGCGAGGACCGTTGCGTGGTCCTACCACAGTAATATAGAAGGTAGATAAGCTTCTAATGTAAGTTATTCAGTGCTGTATATTCTTGGATATAAATTAAGTGATAGTCTGCCGTGAAAAAACCTAGATAGATTTTTCAATTCATTCTTCTAAGTGTTATTTCTTAGACACTTAGCTTTTATTTTAAAAAATGTGATATCTTGTATGTAAAGTTATTTTAAGAAAACAACGGTTTTTATAAGCACTACTTGTTCAGTGAAATGTGTTTTCTTGCCATGGGAAGTGGACAGGGGAATTTCCGATCTTTTTGATGTTTTTTCCTGCGAAGATAAAATCACAAAATCTCAGTTATCCTAGTGTGAATGTCCATTGCATTCACATTAGTTAAGTGGATACAGATTTCGGGACGGAATGTAGCTATTATAGAGTATGCGTAGTGGCTGCCTGTTAGTGGGACTAGAGATAAGCGTAGAGTAGCGTTATCTAGGGTCCAGTGCGTGTAATTGATAAGACGCCACTTGATCGACCTGACGCTATGAACCCTTATCGGCCCCCGTTGCCGACGGAGTCGCGCTCAGTGAAGCGATATCGATATGTCGATATCGTGTTATCGTAGTCGCTGATTTGTACAACATCGATACAGTTTTAATATTACACGGGGCTGTAGTTCTTTCCGAGAAATTATGAGGACCATCGATAGGTCACAGCTAACACATTATTATTGCTTCGCTGTTTGGTTTTTAGCCAATTAATTTGCATAGTCAATTGACTAAAAAATTAAAAATACTTACGTTTTACTATACGTCTATGTGACATTTATACTTTTTATTATATTGTAAGAGACCGGTTTAGAACTTATTTATTAAATAACCAGTCATCCAATGTCTTTTGTTTTACTTTCGCTAACGGAATTGCACATTCGTGCAACGGCAAAAACTTGCGTGGCCCTACCACAGTGAAACAGTCGAAAGGTTTTCATGTGTATAACTCATTCGACAGAGGCATATTCAGTGCGCATTGATTACTCAATCTCTCCACATAGTAAACCTTGACTCGTGACAGTAAGTAGTAACCCATTACGACGCGAACTGGTTAAGTTTTTTTTTTTGTGTCTCATCTGTCGCGTACATTATAACTGCTTTGTCATTACGACGCTGTGCTCGTATTGTGTTTATGCTCTTCTAGACCAATATAAATACCTACATTTGTGTAATGTGTTATGTGTTTAGAGTAAGTTTCGTTTCATTGTTAATTTTTTGTTGGGCGTTTGTTGTACGATACAAGTAACGTTGCGTTGATGGGGGGATTTGAGAGAAGTAGCAGTGGACTCGTGAACTGGTTGGAAATTCGAATACCGTAAATTACCGTTTTGCGTTGTATTTTATACGGCGGCGTTTTACGGATGTTTACCTGTTGGGGTTTTACTATCTTTTCGGTAAACTTGTATAGAATTCTTAAGATACTGCGGCTGATGTATTTCATTCCTCAGATGTTTCATCATATTTGGTACAAAAAAAGTTATAATTACTTTCGTATAAACGATATACGTATAATAATCCCGATGAGGCAGGAAATACAATAAGAAATAATAAAAAAGATAAAACATACAGGTTTATGTGTGTCTGTGCATTGTTCTCACTATTTGATTGTTGCATATTTATGTAATTTGAGGTTATTTAGTGAACATAAGCAATTTGGAGTACTATCAGGTCTTTCCTCGTATCTTCATTTTTGCTCATCGTTCGCTTCCCAAATCGTTCGACTTCGTGCTAACGCTGTATCAACTTTAACTTCCACGCGATCGGGTTCGTTGACCCCCACGCCGGTGTTTGTACAACTGACCGCGGCTCCAACTGCTCACGTACCTGGCTACCCAGCAGGCTTAGACGCTGCCGATTCGAGTTGCGTTTCCAGACGCGGGGGTCCTGCTTTTTTAGCCTAGACTTCGAAAAAGAAGGAGGTTTTTATTAACCGACTTCAAAAAAGGAGGAGGTTTCTCAATTCGACCGTATATGTTTTTATTTTTTCTTATGCGTGTTCGCTTTACTACTTCGTCGTTTGTGAACCGATTTTGATGATTATTTTTTTGTTGGAAAGGAGATATCCCCCCGGTGGTACCATGATAAGGAAACCTGTATCTGATGATGGCATCCCAGAGAAGTCGAGGGCAATCCTCAAATGTTATAGTTGTTAACAATGTTTTTTAGTTTCCGGTTTGAAGTCGGAACTTTTTTTGGTAAAATTTATAATGTCCAGTGAAACTGGCTTCGGGGTAAAAGAGAGGAGTATGTGGCGGCAGAAGCTGTTGCGAACCTTGACCGTGGGGCAGAGGGAGGAGGGTGGGAGGAACCCCGGGTGCCGCCAAGCCGCGGATGCGATAAATATTAACACACGAAGGTGGTCTACTGCTCTGAATATGCGAGCTTGACTTTCATGTCATGGACAGAGGGTTCATTCTCTCTTTATATTTCATAACGCATAGGAGCATTGAAACACTAACATAGTGTCCTAAAAGCTGTTTTCTTTTCAAGTCGACGAAGTAATGGAATGAATGGAGAATTAATAGATTCGTGTTTAAATGTGGTAGGGCCACGCAACAGTGTTCACTGTTGCACGAATGGGCAGGTCCGTCCGGGTAAGTATCACGACCTCACAGAAGACCGGCGTAAAGTAGAAGCGTTACATTTATTTTCTTTCTTCTGATGAGTGAGGTGGCCGGAGCCCACTGTATTTAAAGGTGACGACGTATTTGCAACCCTGCTGGTGTTGCCAATGTCCATGGGCGGCAGTTATCACTTAACATCAGGTGCACCGCCTGCTCGCTTGCCACAAAAAAAAAGGATCGGTTCAATCGCTTATAGTTTTACGTTTGATGTTGTCGATAAGTGTTTGAGACAGATAAAGATTTGCAGTATTTATGCGGATACTACCTTGACATTGTTGAATAGGATATATTGTTGAATGCCTCAGCACCTATGCTATGCACTGGATGGTCTGTTTTGGTTTATGAGTCTGAAACGAGCGTACAGTGAACAAGGAATTGACATTTGTTGACTTCGATGCAACTTCTCCGTATACAGTGTATGTCTTCTGGGGACAGGAAAAAGTACGAGATTTAGTTGGGGCGTTGTTGCGCCAAGTAACCTAAGTGAATCAGAAACCACTAATTAAGTTGGTATTGCCGGGCGGCCCGAGTTCAAACCCCGGGCCGGCCGGAATCAATGAAGTTGTTTGCTAAAAATTTTAATTGCTGATTGAGCCCAGCGAGGCGGGTTGTGCCGTACAACAAATAATGTTCACAAATTATTGTTTTCTGAGCACCCACTTAATTGTTAAATCGAAACACAACTGAGTCCATTGGCCACGGGTCTGAGTTGTATTACATTATTATGTCAGAGTTGATCCGTGCTAACAATAACTAACGTAATTTGACCGATTTACGCAGATTTTCAATTTGCAGGTACTGGCATGGATTGGACAAAATAAGTTATTAAAAAGTTGATAGTAACGGATTAACTATGACATAAAACAGCCTGTCCCGTAACTATAGATTGTAAAGCTAGTTATATATTTTAACAATGTGTTGTATTCTCGTAAACACAAACAAATAGATTAGCAATAGCAATTTAAAAAATGTTCCTTCAAACGGGGTGAGTTTAGTTGTCTGCTGTGTTATTCCGTATTTATTCAAGTGAAATTTTCTTTTGAGTAGCGAAACTATTCGTATAGTCGCAATAATAGCCGGTGCGATTATCCGAACGGCCACCGGTTTTCAATAATGAAAAATAAAACGGCTTTGAAAATTTCGGGTGCCGGCGGCGACATCCGCGCTGACTGTACCGCTCCGTCATAAAATGCGCGGGAACGCGCCACGCAACGCAATTAGCCGCCATTTACGAGCGGCGCGGAAAAATCATTGCACGCATGCCGCGACACGATGTACCCAACTTACCTACGTGGCTCAGCGAATTATCCTAACTAATATTATAAACACAAAAGTTTCTATGTATGGATGGATGTTTATTTATCTTTCACGCAAATGCTGGATTTTAATGAAACCTTACAATAATATAGCTTTCACATCAGAATAAGACATAGGCTTTAATTTATACACATGTTTTATGTATATCAGTCATTCTGTCTGAATCTTACGCCTTCAGCATATTCTACGCAGACGTAAGTCGCGGGCAGCAGCTAGTTAAAAATTAAACTTCACTGAGTAAAACCAATACATATTATCGAGCACTGTTGCCTATGTCACACACAATTACGACGAAAATAATGGCGCCCCATTTGCTAAAAGCTATCAAGTCGTTTTTGTTTTGAACATATTCTTGTGTAATAAAAGTTTGATTACTTTTGCTTTTCTTCCTGTGAGTAAGGTAACCGGTGGGCCATAGTCTGTGTGGTTTTGATGGCGGTCTTCCACTGCCATCATTGAAAGAACCCCAAAAGAATTCAACCCTTTGGCAGATATTGATCGTGTTCTCAAATAAAGGACTCCTTATCTGAGGCATGCGAGTAAAAAATAAACGATACATTATAGCTAACAAGTCAATAGTTGTAGACCTACGCAGCAGTTTCTTCTGTTCCACCAATGGACAATCTCGTCCAAGTGCCACGACCTCACAGAAGACGGGCATGAGGTGAAAGTATAATACTTTCGCTGATCGTCTGTTAAGTAAGGTAGCCGGGCCCATTTTTTAAAAGGTTGTCTACGCATCCTTCGGGTGTATCAGAAGCGCATATTCACTTAACATCAGGTGAACCGCCTGCCCGCTAGGTAATAAAACTCCGCTATTAAATAAAAAAATCAATATACCCGGTAACGCTAACGCTAGACATAGAAAAGTTAAGTAATAGCCTCCAAATGTTGGGCAAATTCCTCCTCTATACAAAAGGTATCAGAGCATATTCCAATGAGTGCGGATTGGCGAACTTCACACATCTTCGAAATATATATTTTTTGTTATTATTTCGAAAATATGCAGGTTTTCTCACGTGATAAGTCAGCACTTAAAATTAAAAACTTCATTGGTGCCGGCACGGGATTTGAATTCGGGTTGCTTGAGTATATTGAATTAAAGGCGGGCGCCCGCACAATCAGCTATCACCACTCGGCCGGGAGGGACATACACATAGACAAAACATACAATGCAAACACATAACCCTCCTTTTTTGGTACCCCGTAGTCTGGTTAAGATGAACATGTATTTGTCTCGTGTAATAGGACATAATAACTGTAAACAGCAGCAGTAGCAAGCTCTACAGCTTTGGGGCTAGAAATATTAAATATTACATATTTCTAGCCCCAAAGTAATGAGGGATTTTTTTTTTATATGTGAAAAGTTGCCAAGCGAGCAGACGGTTCACCTGGTGTTAAGTGAATACCGCCGCCCATGGACATCTGCCACACCCGAGGGTTACAGATGCGTTGACAACCTTTTGAAAATTGGGCTCCGGCCACCTCACTCACCAGACGAAACGCGAAAGTATTATGCTTCCACTTTACGCACACACTTTAGCACTGTCTTATTATGGCTCTATCAAAAGTATTAGATTTGTCGTAAAGACCTTAGGAAGTTTGAAAAAAAATACCAAATTATATGGGAAGATTCTACGAACATTCTTATTTAAAAGAAATATAACATTAATTCTCGAAATTAAATAAGCCGACGCGTTTTATTACAAGTTCTCGAGACAGCTGTCATTACTTGCAACTCTTTTTAAATTTTAATCAGCGGGTGTTGTATGATTAGACGTAAGTACTGAATGTCGTCCTTGGTGCGTTCTTAATAAGCTTTTAAGAAAATATTATAATAGTACCCGGAGGACCCGGAGGTTTGTTTTTTTTTGGTAAATCGTGTATTTTGGAAATTACATTTAGACACAAATTACTGAATAATGAAATATGCATAATATTTTTCGATCTTACCGACGTAATAATAAGAAAATATGAACTGATGTTTTTCACAAAAGAAAGAACTTTAAAAAAAAAGGAAAGAAATAACAAAATAACAAATCGCCAAAAAGTTAAAAATAAAGAAAACAATGATCTGGAATCGAAAAAAAAGTAAAAAAATAAATGTGTAAATGATCGTGACGCGAACCACGGCCGTCTGTTTTGGGGCCGCCCGATTACCGACCGAGCTATTATGACATTTTCTCTTGCGGCGAAATTTACTGTGATATTCGAATTATATTTTTCATTCGATCGATTTTTCGCCCCCGAATCTACGCACATACTTAATTTCATGAAAATCGCTAGAGCCGTTTCCGAGATTCCGATTATATATATATTATATATATATATATATATATATATATATATATATATATATATATATATACAAGAATTGCTCGGGTAAAGGATAAGATATGAAAATATGAAAATATTGGAATATCATAAAAATACCAATCTACACTAATTAATATAATAGAGCTGAAGAGTTTGTTTATTTGTTTTGGATTTGAAAAAATCTTTTTGCATTTGATAGCCCTATTCTTGGGGTAGGTTATAGGAGTTAACATCACGCTACGACCTACGGGAGCGAAGCAGAGGCGTTTCTCGGGAATGAAATCGCACAGAAAAATTATTAAATATTAACACAAGGAAACTATACAAGATTTTTAAGTAATGATTGACCGTTATCTCTTACACGTTTAAGCAAATTACAGAACATTTCTTTTATTTTTTTTGCTACACTGCTGCGCGAAGTGCAACGTCATGGGATAGCTCCTTGCAGCCCGTAGTGTATGTTAAAACAAGCATTGCAACGAGAGCGGTCTAATTAGTGATCAAGTTAATTATTCTAACTCGCGTTACCAGAGTCCAGTTTCTCGAAACTGGCAGATATTAACCACGGCGCGGCGAGCGACCGGTCCGCCCCCCTCCCCGCCGCCATTAGGAGCGTGCGCGGGCGCATTGGCCCTCGGCCGCGGCGGGAACGCGTCGGACGTGATTTGATTTTGGAACGCTTTTTTTTTTCTGTTCTTACGCGCCCGTCATAAGTCACTCTCGCCAGCATTTACGCCTTAAACCCTCACCGGACGGGAGGTCATTCTCCATGCTATGTGTGGTAATGACCTCTTTACACGAGTGGGCGTATAATGAACTGTCCGTTTAAAAAAAAAAATATTTCTAGGTTGACGACGAAAGCAGCTTACGTTCGAAATTTAAAAAATGAGCCATTTTTTGTTTGCATATTATCTACCTTAGGTTCAAGAAAGTGATTTAGTTTTATATGACAGTTTAACCAGTCCAAAGATAAACCGTTTTACAAACTAGTCTACCACAGCCCACAAACAGCCACTTTACGTCAACTGTCGTAACTACTACCTCACACGATTCGGTTGTGCCGACAATACAATACAAAGAAGTGGGAAAATACTTTACTATTTACAACAGATCTTTTATCAAAGCAAGACATCGAAACCGATTTTTCTCTGCAATGGCCTGTCTCACGAAAAGGTCACATCGATTCGACGTTGCTTCTTCGGTTTTTATTTCGTTTACGATAACACGTGCCCCGTTTTTTTCGTTCGGCTGTAGCAATCATTTAACATTAAATTCGACAATAACGCATTCGGACTCGGCATGTCCACATTTGAGCCCGCCGAGGGGGCTATTAAGCAAAACCTAATTACTAATTACGTTGAATATGCGCGGAATTTTCGTGCACGGTGGATTTTTAAAATGACCGCCTTCGGGGCAGCAAACGAGACACCCAAACTAATGGGGGCTGTATATGAGTTCTTTTATCGCCAATTTATATTTCGAGCTTTAATTGGTGGTTGGGTTCAAACATTTTGGCGATATTGGGAGACGGTTGGAGTGATTTTAAAATTTTTATCTTCAGTTTTACGTAGGTACCAATGTCTTGGATGAAGTTTGATGCAAGGTGATCAACACGACATGACATCATGATCATATTTTATGTTTAACTTTCGACCCGCCCCGGCTTCGCACGGGTTTATTGTATTATACATACTAGCTACCCGGCAAACGTTTTGCCATATAATTTAAAAAAATGTTTGGGGTGGACCACCCTTAACATTTAGGGGGATGAGAAATACATGTTGTCCGATTCTGTGGGCCGAGCCGTATCGGAGGAGTTCAATTACAAACATCACTCTATCCAGTAAAAGAAACGCATCAAGATCCGTTGTGTAGTTTTAAATATCTAAGAATACATAGGGACAGACAGACAGCTAGACGTCTTTGTTTTATACTATGTAGTGATGGAGAAGTTTACGAATGGATAGTTTAGATTTTATAATATTTTATTCACAAATTTCTTTTAACACCCACCCAGTTTAACAAGCTTGTTAGTTTAAATAAGCCTCGACTGGCCTCCTTAACTTAACTAAGTGTATACTTTTAAAGTTAAAAATTAAAAGTACTCGATAAAACGATATTAATGACGTAACTGCACGCAGTCCGGACCATTCATAGCGCGGAATGATCCACTTTCGATGGCATTTGCAAACAGCGTGCAATGCACTTGCTTACTGAATTTGCTTTCACAATTAGCCGATGTCTGACAGCGGCGACCGGTCGCTCGATGAATTGTACCCACGTCTTTTACGGGACGCTAACCGTGATAAGGGAATTCATTTGTTATGGTCTTAGCTTACATTCAATGACGGTTGTTTGCCGTGTTTGTTGAGTGATGTCGGTGTCGCGAGTGGTAGGTTCGATTTACACGTGGTGTCTATTTTTATCGCTCATATGAAACCCAGATTTCCGGGAATTGAATTGAATTTTTTGCAAGTGAAACATCTAAACCAGGTTATAGTAAATAACAAGTGACCTGAAGAATTCGATCCTCATCTTATCTTTGCGTCTAAAAAATCTATAATTATTATTAGTTGCAAATCACCTGTGTCTTACACCGTGAAATCTCAATGTTTTATTCATTATTGTAGAATAAAAACAACCACGACATCTATAGTGACGCTTGTCCCTTTTGTAATTAAAAATAACACCGTTATTTTTAAACATTTTGTACGTCATTTTTGTATATTGTCAACATCGACGAATGCTACGTTATAGTGTAGTTTTAGCCTTTTTCGTTTTACATGTTAGAATCGCCTACGCCGCCCCCGCAAAGGAAACGGGTTTCGAAAACAACACTCACGAATACAGCGTTGCGTTTCCGAGTGCTGGATAAAGCAAGTTTAGTTTGGCTTCGTTAGTTATGGGATCCAAATCCTATAGCTCATCCACCACATACAAATCCAGTGCAAACATTAACACGTCTCCACTTACCCTTTTGTGCGTGGTCTTAGTGTTAGATTTATTGAGTAAACTAGTTCAGACAGGTTCAGTTTCAATTCTTTACGAAATAAAAATAAAACATTTATCAAAGCGAACTAAGGTAAGCATGCAACACACCACGACAATGGAATATGCACACGGGACGGCCACGCGCCGGCAACGCCATCAGCACGGAATTCCTGGCAAACGGGCTTCGAAACCGAGCCGCTCTCCTCTCAGGTAGAATCTGAGTCACCTACAGCCGCCTTGGCCGTTCAACCTTCGTTATTGTTTATTTATATTTTTATCGCCTCGGGGGCGACGCGTGCGCTGCGCCATAAAACACAGAGTTGTTCTTAAGTGTCGGTACCGCTTTAACTGCCTCCCAGAGTCTACAGATGCCTACAGAATCATTGTGCTCCGAAAATTGGGCATGCTCCCAATCTAACCCTTTCAGGTTGCCTGTATCAAATTGCTGGTATGTTCAACTAATTGTCATTGTGAAAACGTATCTAGATTATAAGTCACATGAAACTCTGCAGTACTTATTTAAATACACTGCCGCCGAAAGTGGATATAACTTTTGGTGGAAAACATAAAAAAAACCCTTTGTGAGTCGGCGTTACGCGCTTTCTTATGACCGAGGTAAAGTTATTAACGGGACTTTCCCCCTTTCAAAGAAACCAAAAGTTGTGACAGTGATCATAATAACAGTTTTAGTTTCATTAGCTTCCCTAATAAATAGATTTATAATAACTATGAATCATTGGGTAACTGTAATTACACTAATTGCTACTAATTCGTAGGAATTGTCCTAGGTAGTGTTGTAAATACAGCTTTAGGTTTGGTTTCCGTCATGTAGATATATATATGTAGTATATAGCTATAATTCAGACGAGAATATATTTTTTTGCGTCATGTACATAGTTCTATTGTTTGGACTGAAAAATATTATTCGAAAATTCATGTGAAAATTGATTGTTTTTCTAATTTCATTATAACTGTAAATTGGTACCATAAATTTTAAATAATCATTTTTTATGTGATAAGTTAAGTCAAGCGGGTTGCAGATGCGTTGTCAATGGCGGTAAACACTTAACACCAGGTGGAGCGCTTGCCAACTTTTAATTTTTAAATGGGCAGGCTCGCCCTGAGAAGTACTACGACCTCAAGTTAGACCAGTGTAAAGTGGAAGTATTATACTTTCCGAGCTAACTAACTAAGGGTCCACTAAAAAAGAGAACAATTTGGAATCATCTATATACCCAACTGTGGTAGGGCCACGCAACAGTGTTCACTGTTGCACGAATGGGCAGGTCCGTCCGGGGAAGTACCACGACCTCACAGATGACCGGCGTGAAGTAGAAGTGTTGCACTTCTGCGTTTCTTCTGGTGACTGAGGTAGCCGGGGCCCACTCTATGTAAAGATGGTAACGCATTCGCAACCCTACCGTTGTCGCAAATGTCCATGGGCGGCGGTTATCACTTAACATCAGGTCGGTAGAGTAGAATGGTATTACCTATTATGGGCTTTTGAATAAGTAGGCTTTTATTTAGGTTCACCGAGCATCACGTCTAGCGAAATCTGCACTGCGAATTGTGGAACTGTGAAGAAGTAAGCACTAAGTCTTACTAGCAGAGTGTCAGAAATAATCGTATACAAGCGTACCCGGTCCAGTCCAACCATAAAGAGATTTATCCATATTTAGATAACCATTGTATCTAGTATTTGGAAAAATAAAAGATTCGGTGGCGTCGATTGGTTCCACACTAAGTGACGCCTCGGCCGCTGATGTCCGGTTCGGATGAGGTTTTATTCGCCGCGCGTCCGCGCTAGGCGTTGGGAATGCTAAGCGGGCCCTGGATAGGCCGCGGCCGGAGTTACGTCCTTGGGATAATGACTCAAACGGTCTACGAATTCGTTAGCGGTTCCTGGTACACGACGAGGGCGTAGGGATGCGCGGTGTTGCGATTCGATACATTGACCGAATCTTCGTCGTCGTCATAGTGGAGTCCGACATTGGCAGGAGCTGAGCGTTTGTGACCTTTTTATTGAGACTAAGGTATGTCTTTGTGTAGTTAATGTTCGCGAAATGCCGTCATGTTGAATAGTATGAGTACTAAATTGAATAAAATGTTTTCAAAGGAGGTAAGGGAGCAAAAAGTGCTAAAAGTGCTTACACAAATAGGTTTAGATATCAGTTATTAAAATTTATTGTACAAAAGAACCATCCTAAACCTTGTTGATTTCTCTAGTTCTGATAAAGTACTTTTTCTGTCAATTCTAAAAAATATTTTTCATTAATCTGATATTTTTTATTAACGTATTAAACAAAATATATTTTTTGCTGGTATAATGTGCACAAATGCACCTATTCGAAATTTTAATACCAACAATGTATATCGACGTCTCCACTCGCCGTGTCACGTCCCTATCCTAGCAATCGCCTAACGGTACTAGATATATGGACTTTTCCTGTTACAAGACACGCGAGTACTGCTCGAACATACGCGCAGCGGGGTCACGCTAGCCTGGTTCCTGATGTAAACAACCTAGCTAGTACTGCGAAGAACGCTGTATGATTCTTATCGGGCTAGTGAAGTGAGCACAGGTCTAAGGTGTCCAGGCAACCGCATGCATCTCAGACGTGCGGGTCGGACTGTCGCAAGCGCTCATTATGTTAGTTTATCCACTGATTGTTAAGGGAGACACACCCATGGCTAAACAGTTAGCTTAAGGAGCCTCGGTTGCATTACCAAGTACGGAATGTTTTATACTACCCAGTTGGAAGACTGCTAAGCCCCAAATAAATAAGTTAAAATGATGACATTTTGTTTTGGTGATGATGATTTTTTTTTGAAAATTAATCGTTCAGTTCGTGATTTACCAATGGTGTACGTCATCAGAGTTCGGAGAATTTTAAGCACTGTTTACGTGATTGGAGATTGTAGCCAGTTGATTAGATATATAGTTTTAATAACTCTAAACACTAATAAAAATATTAAAAGTACCAAGAGTGAGCCAACCGTGCACAAACTTAAAGCAAACACTTTGCACCTAAGAAATAAAAACGAAGCGGGCCGGATCTCGGGCTGTCATTTTTTAAATAATAAACACGTGTTGCTCCAGAATTAGTAACTTTTAAACTTTGGACTACAGACATCCTGTATGTTGTCTTTCTGTCTATGGGTGGTGATGGTCACTGTCGGTCAAATGTTGGTTATGGCACCAACTGGTGATCCCACTCTACACCGTAAACTAGTGTCCTTGTTTGAATCTAAACTCCTAATTCGAACCAATTGACTTAATGGATAGAAACCCTGTCACTTGCCCCAGAGGGTGTGGGTTCGATCCCCACCCCTCGAAAAATATTGTGTGATGAACATAGTGCTTTTCTTCGTGTTTGGGTGTTTATATATATATATATATTACTAGCTGACCTGGCAAACATTGTTTTGCCATATAATTTATTTCTAAGGAATTTGTGAATCTGAACACAGAAAAAGAATTCGGAACGCACGCGTAAAATATTTAACAGGTAGGAACAGTTTGTATGGGAAAATAAAATTGTTGCTATTTCGATTTTCCATGCAATTGTTCCATAATTTTTCCATTTCTCATCGTTTAAACCTTCCCTGGATTGCCACATAATATTTGCACTTATTAAAACAATATTTCAAAACCAAAATTAGCCAAATCGGTCCAACCGTTCTAGAGTTTTAGCGAGACTAACGAACAGAAATCCATTTTTGTATATAAGATACCTAAAAGTATTTATTTACAAAAGAAAAGAATGATATAACGTTGTGTAAAAATTTGTAAAAAATAAAACTTTTTTTTTGTTTCCCTGAGGAAACTGGGAAACAAAAAAGTTTTATTTTACGTTTACATACGTTTATATACGTTTTATTTCTCCAATATTACATGATGTCTTATAATACTGGTTTTTCTTTCTCTCTTTGGAACAATAATTGACTCTTCCTCGGATTGCGCATCTTAACGATTTGGGTTGCTCTACCGAAACTACGTTAATCGATTACTACGGATACACGCTTTAATTTCAACAGGTGCTTTGCATCGGCACCTACTATCGTAAAATCGGACACACGAGGCGCGTTACCTGCTATATGGGCGTTTATAATTCGACTAACTGCCCGCGGCCGTGCTTTGGCCTACGTATATGTATATTATAGCTATCGTATTTATACCAATGCCTGATCAGATTGCGTATTATCATTCTAAAAATTGCATGATGCAATGTTCAAAACAATTTGAAATTTATTAATTCATTATTAATTTTAAACACATTTTTTTATCTTTTGTACTAATATTTTTAATGTTAACATTGTTTTTGTGTTTTTTTTTTTGTAATTTTAATGTTATGTTTTGTATCGTTATATAGACTTAAATGACACTAAAAAAATACGGACAAATACTAGAAGGACTCTCTTTCTGAGGGTTCCGTTTGAACTTTATTATGTTATACGATTATCACAAATAAGCATTTTGTTCATTGCTTACTGCGAAAATTGCTTCTAGAACAATCAGTAATTCTCGGTTGACAAGAGCACTTTGGTCGGAGGTGGCAACGCGTCTGCAAACTTACGGATGTTGCAAATGTCAATGGGCGGCGGTTATCACTTAACATCAGGTGAAGCGCCAGCTTCTCACATAAAAAAAATACGTATCCTATATTGGTTTTTGTGACTGACGCATTTATTTGGTATAGATTTCAACGAAATATCACCACAAATTCCTGAAAAGCCTATGTAGGCAGACAGACAGTATTTTGTAATACAAACGGGCGATATTCGACCGTTTGACGTTCGGTGCTCGTCTGCTCCACGCCCCAGTCTTGCACCGGAACCATTGCAGCGGAATGGCATAGGGCGTGTTCAGACTACCAGATGCTTTGCCGTGCTTTGAGCGTTTATGCCTTGGATAGTTTTGGCCACTTTTTATAGTAGGGTATCACTACATAGTATAAAACGAAGTCGTCCCGCTATGTCTGTCCCTATGTACGCTTAGATCTTTAAAACTACGCAACGGATCTTGATGCGGTTTTTTACTAGATAGAGTGATTCAAGAGGAAGGTTTATATATATAATCATTATAATACTTTCGGGTTGCTAGTTCTGTATATGCTAAAAGATGGCAAGTTAACTTAAAGTGCGCCTTTTCCTCATTGAACTGCAAGTTAAGGCTTTCCTCTCGTGTCCGTTTGGACCCACCTAAAAAGTTACGTTAAGAAGTTACATCAAATTGCAAATCCTCTGCGCATGGCAACAATGCACTGTACATAGATGATATACAACTGTTAAATTTCATTTGAGGTCCGTTTCTATATGGACTCAATAGTGAATAAATTGTTATACTTCTAATGCACATACTCGCTCTCATAATATGCCGTTAGTGTATGAACTTATTTAGATTTTAGATAAAAACAAACATCGTTAGTTTTTCTAACCATTAGATTCGGCATTGGTTATGTTTAATTTTGCATAGAAACCTAGTATTATCAGACTAGTATTATTATTCATAATTAGAGTAGATTGTAAGCGTAACTTCATAAACTGGAAGAAAAACAGCAAATCATTAAGATGTGTGAAAGAATCGTAGAAAGAAGAAATCTTCATTCTCTATCCACTCTTCTAGTTTCAGGTATGCCAACATAAGGTAAAATTTATATTATGTTCAAGTTTTGTTATTAGTTATTGTTATTTTGATAAGGTTTTACTTATTGTTTTGAATATTAATTATTATTTTATTAATTAATTAGTATTCTGTTTCTCGTTGTTTTTTATTAACTTTTATGTGACTGCATAAACACAGGTTGAGCTTATAGTTTTTTTTAGTTTATTTTTTTATTTTTATTACATCAACTGATGCTCAATGACATTAATATTAATTATGCGAAAGCAATAAAGTTCGACCTCCTCTTTGTGCAGCGCAAACATTGTCGAGCTTGCCTCCACCTGCCGTGTGAAGGTGGCCTAATGACGCCCTGGAACTGGTTCCGTGCTAACACAATTATCGGACGCCGGCACTGGACCGGCCGACTGCTAAGTGGCCGACGGAAGACGTGTCTGCGTGTCTGTCTGTACGCGCACAGCTCGAAGTTTTCGCCGCAGGGGAGGCGCGGGCGAAGTTTCGCTTCGTGATCCGGACTTTCAACTAAAAGTTAATTCCGTATTAAGAGTGAGAAGGGGTGCTTAAGAAAGCTTAAGCACCCCTTATCCCCCGGCGTATCCCATAACATGCCCATGTTGTTATGTATTGGCTACGTTTTTTACGACCCTCCTTGGGAACAAATACCCAGATCTGGAAGAATTATCTGTGGGTCAACCAATACTTGTCCCGTGTGGGAGTCGAACTCACGACCCCCGGCGAAGAAGCGAGCAGCTTAACAACTGTGCCGCTGAGTTTTGCTAAGTACCTTGAGAAATTTCTGTGTAGTAGACTAACGACCTGCACCGGTTTCGCACGGGTGCAATGGATTATACATATAAACCTTCCTCTTGGATCACTATCTAGTAAAAAACCGCATTAAGATCCGATGCGTAATTTTAAAGTTCTAAGCATACATAGGGACAAACAGACAGCGGGACGACTTTTGTTTCTAGTTATACTATGTAGTGATAAGTTGTTAAATAAAATTGTTATACGTATAAATTTGTTTTGGTTATGATTCTGTGAAGTTATCAAAACGTTGGCAATTCAATGAAATAAATGTGATGCGATCTAAAAATACTTTTATATACAAAATAAACAGGTTTCGTTTCATTGTCATCGTCATATGTTGCGAAGGGCTTTTCGCTAAGTTAGTTTCAATAATTTTTAAATTGTTACAAGCACTTTGTAATTTATTAGCAGTTTTTATAAAGGTAACTGTGTGCATAAACTTTATTATTACCTTTTGCTTTTATGATTTCATTAACACTGAACGTCTTGTGAGATATAACTAATTTTTAAC
The DNA here is from genome assembly GCA_933534255.1 of Iphiclides podalirius. Taxonomy (NCBI): domain Eukaryota; kingdom Metazoa; phylum Arthropoda; class Insecta; order Lepidoptera; family Papilionidae; genus Iphiclides; species Iphiclides podalirius. The sequence continues at coordinate 15,180,559 of OW152815.1, read as the reverse complement.
TTAATTTTTCTATTTTATAATTCATTTTTAAACCCCCGTAGTCAGTGGGATTGAAAAAGTTAGCTGTTAATTATTCGAAAACATGAAGTCTTTAAAATTGTTTGTGTCTATCCCAGTGCATGGTACAACTAAATGTATAAATTGTAGAAGTATAGAGATTTATCACCAGAATACCATGACCCAGATATGATAACCTTAACGACTTAATACGATTATATGGTAGCTGTGCTTAGTACTTTGGTAAATAGTAACAACGCCTAGGTATCGTATGAACGAGATTGACGAACTTAACAAACGTCCTGTTTTTTTTTTTTTTCTTTATGTGATAACTTGCCAAACGAGCAGACGGTTAACCTGATATTAAGTCAATACCGCCGCCCATGGACATCTGCTACACTCGAAGGTTCCAGATGTGTTGACAACCTTTTGGAAATTAGGCTCCGGCCACCTCACTCACCAGATGAAACGCGAAAGTATTATACTTCCACTTTACGCCGGTCTTCTGTGAGGTCGTGGTACTTACCCGGACGACCCTGCCCATTCGTGCAACAGCCGAGGCTGCTGCGTGGCCCTACCACCGTAACTTGCCCCGTTTTGTTTTTCTTTTGCTGCTATATTTTTATACAAAGCTAACTATAAATGATTTCAGACCTTCTTTACCCCTTTATAAGCGTAAGCAAGTAATTTGTAACCTCCCGTCCCCCCTCAATAACGAGCTGTAGGAGTTATTCCTATAATTTCATATCGAAATTGAGATTCTGATGTATGGGCAGTTAGTGGATGCAGGTGGTTTAGGATTTTGCTTATATTTAGCGGTGGACTCGAAAAGGCTGAAATGATGGTGAGATTCAAATTATTAATTAAATATGTAACTCATATTTAAAACGGAACCCCACCCCTTGACTTTTTTTGCCCCTTAAGGGAACGTGAGGTAAAAGAATGGTCACGGTATAATTGAATGTTGTTACGTGCTATTATATCTTGACGTTATTACGTCACTACAGCTTTTATAATAATTAATAAGATGATACAACGGAAAGATAATAGCGGTAAGATAGCAGAGTTAGCGGAAAAAGTTTTTTTAAATTTATTACATCTATCTATGCTTAAGCATAGACTACCCACATACTATGTTATTAATGTATCTTTGTCCAGTTTTAAAATCATTATTTTATTATCATAATTATATTCGTTTCCTCTTTTAATAATTACGAAGCGAAAAAAAAAAGTGTTTTTATTCAATTTTATGATCTCGCCCCAGTTTACCTGCGTTTTCAAAATTCGTAAGGTATTGGTAGTGGTCAAGGCACTCTAGTTTCGAGAGTTCATAGCATCCTTAACTTCGCTTTTCACGTCGAAATTGATAAATGACGTACCTATGCCGAATTTCAATCACATCTACGAGCAACATCGGTAATAATCGGCGTAGTTGTCAAGGTATTGGCTTCGGCGTGGGGGGTCGTGGGTTCGATTCCCACACGGGACAACTATTTGTGTCCCACAGATAGTTGTTTCGCATCTGGGTGTTTGTCCGCGTGAAATTTATGTTTGTAAAACGTCCTTACAACACAGGATAATGTTATCCTAAAGTAAGGGCAATGTTTTATAATAAAAAAAAATAATATTACCTTTTAACACGTACTGTGTGTAAAAAACAAACGAAACAGAGTAAACATACGCATGATATTTGTTTGCCGCGGACGAATTTAAATCGTATTGTGATTTTACGAAGAACTTCATAGGTCGGCACTAACGCCGCTAAAGAAATGTATTTTTAATCTGTGGAACGCAATCTGTGCCACTGTCGCTTCATATTTTATCATTAATGTTTCCGAACACTAAAATTTTACTACTGGTGTGAGATACTTCGTTGTGAGTTAAAGCGATTAGTAATCCTAGGGCATTGTAACGCTGTTAATATGCAAGTGACATTGTTCGAGCAACAAACATTAAAAAAAATGTTTTTTCTTTCTTTTAAACCGGAGGGGGCCATTGATCAAGTCATCACCTCGGTGTTTTTGTGCGCTATAAATTGCTACGGACTTTAAAAAGCGAGTGTTGAGTGCTCTCGCGTAAAAACTGTTTTCTTGTAAAGTTGGACTGTATTCGCGGCGATGCAATTAACGAACCGACGGTAGTTAATGTACAGATTAATAAACTCTTTGTGATGTAGAGTGTGCGTGCCGGCTGCGCATACACCTGCTGCGTATCAGGCTTATTGGCTATGACATTCGAGAGAACAACAATAATGTTATTTCCCATAAATAAAGCAAGTAACGTGTATGTCGGGGCGCGTTAAAAATGTTTTTTTCAGTGGCCTCTCGGTACCTTATATCGGCGAATCGATCGATGTTCCACGCGAATTAATCTTGTCGTGCCTAAACGTATAAAAGGCATTTAATTGACCCGCCCCAAGCTACCATGTATGGTATGGGAAGCGAGTTTTGTGGCCCTTGCTATTATGCAGTTGTAGGGCTGCAGTATTTGTTATATAATGTTTACTATTAACTTGGTCGTCATACGTGTTTTATATTTATTTGTCTTCGTCAACAGCAAATTTATAAGTTAAAATTGTTGTGTTTTATAAAGTTTTTCTAAGATTTTATTTTCTATGTAAAATCTTTTTTATTTTATCTTAAGAAAATTAAAAAAAAAATCACCCCCTGATTCTTATCGTGCCGCCTTTCAGTGTACCGTATTGATATAGCTGCATTTAGCAATGTATTAAATGAAATTCATCTACTGCACATAATTTTCTTTTTGAATAAATTTTTGCCATTCGCGATTCATTGTTACAGCTGTCGTGACATTTAACACAGACATTTACCGAATCCTTCCAGAAACAGACGTCTGAAGCATCTCGGGGAAAAGTTGTGTACAGTCAGAATTCGAAAACTTTCGGTTAGATACATGGTCGGTCAACTGGCACGTTCTAGAACGAAAACTAACGTTACTATCTCGTATATCATCGTTATTGCATCATTATTAATGAATAACTTTATTTCCGAACTACAGCGTATAACAAAAGCATGCTTCGCTTGCATTTGAATGGAGACAGCCAATCATTGTGCCGCACTCGACGTTGCTAGCACATCGACAACAGATAAATTAGCAAACTGCGTGCGTCCCGCCTCTGTATGCAGATTAGCCGTGCCACAGCAGCGTCCATAGTTTCGATACGAGGGTCCTATAATTAGCCGGTATATGCGGCCGGTGCATGTTCGCCCGGGCGCCGAATAATTGCCCTCCCCGTGGGGTGACGTCACAATCGGCCGACTTTTTTGCCCCGCTCCGGTGTTTTTGTCCGCCGCGCGAAGGACAAACAAGGACACCGCGCGAGTTAACAACCGCCCGCCGCGCCCGTGTGTGGTTTTTTTGATGCTCGTCGGAAAAAATCCGTTGTTCGACCATCACGCTTGGAGCCTGCCGTAGGGCTGTGTGTCGCGGCTGTTGACTTTATGCTAATCTGCTGCGGAGTTATGTCGGATGAGAATCGCTTCTTTTTTCTTCGTACAACGGTTGCTACAGATTCAGGATAAGAAGGCTTGTTTAAGTGGAAGTAATGTGAAATAGTTGTGTCTGTTGGGCCGTGATAGCTCACTGTCCGGCCGCACGCTTTTTATTCATGCACATACACTCGAGCAACCTGAGTTAATATCGCGTTGCAGGCACCAATGCAATTGTTAATTATGAATTTAAGTGATGACCGTTAATCATTGATGATGGCGTTATCAAATTGGTGAAGGAAACCAGCAAATATTCCAAACAATAATTGAAGAAATATATTTCGGAGATGTAAAATCCGCTAATCCACAGTAGGGTCACGTGATCATCTATGCCCTGATACCCTCTGTAAAGAGGACGCTTTCGATGCTTCGTAGTGAGACATATATAGGCGTTAAAATTTGTAGGAAAAGTACGAAAAGATAGAGATAGATAGAAGAGGCGTTGTGGGAATCTAACCCGGCCTGACGCTTTATCCACTAAGCTAAACGGCTGATTGCCACACCGACGAAATCTTAACGTCTTTTATCTACATTGTATTTTAGCATTTGAAGCAATGCTTGGCGCATCCATGATATCTTTTCCTTATATCCTTTCCAGCATACAAACAGCAGCGACAATCTTTTCGTGCTTTTTCTACAAATTTTAATGTTTAATCTTAAGTGAGAGATTTGCGCTATAAAAAAATTTAAATTTGATATATAGGCTGTTATTTTACTTTCCTTTTTGCTTCATGTAACAACTATGTTGATAGAATGTAAAACAAAGTGCACCCAGTAATTTCGTTGCTAGTTACCGAATTGCATTCACTAAAGACAATTGTATCTCGGCGTTCATTGGATCGTATGGAACACAAATGTCTGAATATCCTCGGCGCATAGCTCCGACTCCTGTACTTACCGAAACTTTCGGCCGCTAATGGAGCCGTCTGCGAGGTAGGACGTCCTCCGAATTCCAAGTCCCGTCGGGAAATCGCCGTCCGACCTTCCGACTGACAATGCTCGGAATCCGCCGTCCAACAATAGAAGCGACGCCCAATCTATTACGGGAACGCATCAATCGATTGTTTGTACTTGCGGTCGGTGCAGACGACGCAGTTTTATTTTCGTTGTGACATTACACAGATATAATATATACTAGGATAAGGATAGGACTGCAAATATTCAATGCAGTAGAGCGGCTTGCAGACGGATTGAAAACCTTAAAAAAACCGGCCAAGTGCGAGTCGGCCTCGCGCACGAAGGTTTCGATACCATTATGTTAAAAACGGCAAAAATATAGTCTGTTGTATGGGAGCCCCGCTTAAATATTTTTTATTCTGTTTTGTTGTCATAGCGGCAAAAGAATTGCGTCATCTGTGAAAATTTCAACTGTCTAACTATCACGGTTCATGAGATAGAGACCGTCATGTTTTATCCTGGGGCGTCGGAACCCTAAAAAGTGGGCTCCGGTTACCTCACTTATTAGACGAAACGCGTATGTATATTTCCAGTTCACGCCGATCTCCTGGCCGAGGCCTGCCGAGGCCTGGCGAGGCCGTGTTACTTTCCCGGACACGTCTGCCCATTTGTGCTAATGCATAATGAGAGCTCTGCTGTTGCATTAACACACAGGCTTGTCCAGGCAGGTAAAAAGGCCTCACAGAACAATTGCGTGAAGAGGAAGTATTTTACCTTTGAGTTTCGCGTCAACATGTTGGCGCTGGCAACACATGGTCGCATGGAGCAGCGGTCACTTGGATTTCGACTGCGTTCCCGGACGGTGATATAACCACTAGTGCTGCTTGTCGTTATAATAGTTGTTAATATTCAAGTTCAGTAATTGTTAAAATATTAGGATCAAGGTAAAATCGTTAGAACTCTTATAAACATAGGTATTGTTCGCCTATAGTAAAGTTGGAAACGCATCTGCTACAGCCCCCATGTAGGTGTACGGGCGCTGGCATTTAACATCTGTTGACCCGCTTGCACGTCGGGCAATTAATCACGTAAAAAAACGATTGATGTTAGTAATGCGTCCTGTAAATTAACAAGCAGAGTGCGCTCTTCACTGAACTATATTCAGATGTGCGGGAAACACTTAGGCATATTTAATGCAACCGCACTCTCTGAAATCTTCACGATGGTCTTCTCCAAGCTCTTATGCGGCTCATTGTGCATCATCACTCAGTTGCATGGCGTTAAAACAGTTTGTCTGGTTTCTGTTGACACAGTTGCATCTACAAACCGAATAGATTTTTTGGAAGCGGAAGCCATTGTTGCACTAGATTTGAAGCCGCGACCGCAAAACGCGAGTCGATCTCCACAGCCACGGTCTATTTAAATGAGAAGGAGTGATGTCTTCTTATTAATCAGAATTAAGATGAATTAAGTGGAAAACTCATTTACGATCAAGGGCCTCGCTTGATCGATTGTCTCCCAAAAAAAATCATTGTGACATACACTTCATTAAACACTTCATTCTTCGCAAACATTGTATGTTGAGTTGTATGTTTTATTAAATTCCATGAGAGTCCTTATAAGTAATTATCGCGCAAACCCAAGGGTCTGCCATTCAACAGATACGCCATTAACAATGACCGACCCCTAACGGCAACGAATGCACCTCTGATTAATCACGACCGAATCCGGGGTCGAATTAAAGCGTTTCGTGTAAAAAAAGCCGATTCGTTCCGGACCCCGTAGCCCTGTTGGCATTAATAATAATCTCTTGTGGGCCGCAAAAAATCACGCACACAGCCGTGACGAGTTAACGTTGGGCGAAACTTTAACTCGATGCGTTTTAGTCTGAATAAGAACATAAAACTTAAGAATATGAAATTAAATACATCAGGAGGTATTTTTACACGACGTTATTTGGTCTTCCACTGTACAAAACCTGTGCAACTAATAAACGAACGTGTTTGTATGTCTTCTCTATTGTAACACAAGATTTTATCCCGTGTGCCAGTAATCTTTGATTGAAAAACAACTATCAAATGCAATCGATAACCGTTTAATTAAATAACATGGCATTACAGGTAAATGACAATAGTGTGTTATGGGTTGCCATGTTGATATCATAAAGTTGTCGTTGTTCACACCATGAGGTTAGTAATGTTGTGTTAGTGAAATTGATGTCCGATACAATTGAAGGGATTATCGACTACTTTCATGTTGTTAATCTCATGTCTGTGCGGTTGGATCTTACACAAATATATTTTTTCCTAACGCGCCAAAAGAAGTATAACTTCATAACAAATAGGCCGAATAACTAATCGTCGAATCTCTAATTGCTATATCTAAATAAACTTAGGTACAAAGCTGTCACGCCAGAACAACGTGCACCACGGAAATATGCGCTCGAAAATTAATACGCGGCGACGTGCACGTGTGGAGCCACACGGAGTATTAAGCGTGAAGGCATCCAAAGGCCCCTACCGCATGCAGAGGCGGCTAAGTCAACAATTTATTGGATCCCATCCATCAAGACGCGTCCCCGCATTGTCCAATTGCATTCCGGCGCGGCTGATCGCAGTTCGGCCGCGGCCGGCCTTATTAATGTCTCAGGTTGCCCAATTATTTAGTCGTGTAATGGTTTCTTGTATTTGCGCGAATGCTAAACGTCTGTTAACGCCGGTAGTTGGAATTTAGAAAACACGTCACAGCCCAAAGTCCATCACACCACCTCGACTAAGTTTTGTACGCCATCTTCGCATTCGGCCAATTCTCTGTTGGCTACCACCGCCGTAACATCTACCTTTAAATTGTAAATTATACGCTATATTTAATTTCGCTATTTATTTTCAAGTCCTTATACATAAACCGAGGGAATCCCCCACGTAAGGGCCCTCACAACGTCTAAATTCCCGACGTTGTTGCGTTAACATCGACGGTACCTACGTTTGGATGTAAAATTAAATGCGATAAAATCCGTAAATTACTTTTCGTAACGATGTACCGTCTTGGTTTCTATTTATCGTGAACTTTCCAGTGTTTGGATAGTTGTGTGAAGTGAAGAGGAATTAGCGATAATATGTACTTATTATGTATATGAATTGTTTTTTTTTTTCAAACAATAAAAAGCGAAACTATTTACATGGTGTACAGAATATAATAGATCAACATATAATTTTATAAACCAGAAAAATCGATTTCAAATATCTCGCTATACATGCCCTATGACTTTGAGGGGTTCCCCGGTGAATCTTCGAAATCAAAGGAACAATGTCTATGAACGTAAAATGGGATAAGAAACCGAAACGAGAACTGCCTCCTTTTTGAAGTCGGTAAAATTGGTAGTAGCCAGGGGTCATGATGGTAAGATCTGTTAATCACTGCCATCCAGCAAAAATTCATTCGCTAACCATTGTTCTTTATTTAAACGTTTTTTTTTATCTTGCTCTCGACACCAATCAAAAGCTGCGATAACTCTTTTATACACAAGTCATGTTCGTAAAACGTGTTTGTTCGTATATTTCGTTGAGTCTATCCTTTTGAGTTATGAATTGCTTCCGTCTAATAAGAAAAAGTTTAAATAATTAACATTCTGAACCGAGTGAGAACATTTTAAATTAGAAACAATTATGTTCTTACAGCCATTTTTAAGGTCGAATGAGTGCAAAGTAACACTTCTTTTTCTTTAATGTCGTTACATAATATTCTTTTACTTTTTGAAACTTCTATACCACTAGATCAGTTTGTTACCCTGTAAAAATAAATCTAAATAATGTTTGGTTGTATGTTTGTCTATCATGCAAAACTAAAAAAGTATTGTAAACACATTATTTTTCTATATCTTTAAATAGTCACCTAGTGCCGTGTTCTTACGAAAAAGCCTTTGAGTCATTTACATAAAAACTCACTCAAGTGTAAACATCTGCTCTTTTTGTGTCTGTCCATACACACTATATTCATCGACTTCACCGACATCGACACATAAACGTTGATTATAGGATCCATTATACGTTTTTAATTGCCCCGGCAATATTCCTGCATTACAGGGCTATGTCCAAAGCCCTTATAATTACAGTTGTAGGGCACACAGTCGCACCTCGCCGTGTTCTGACAAGAATATTATTAGCTCAGTATTCACACAAATTGCAGTTTTTTTTTAAATATTGAGCTTACTTAAGGATAACACTATCCTGTGTTGTTAGGACTTTTTACAAACATAAATTTCACTTTGACAAACACCCAGATGCGAAACAACTATCTGTGGGTCACAAAAATAGTTGTTCCGCGTGGGGATTGAACCCACGACCCCCTAAGCCGAAGCCAATATACTGGCAACTGCGCCACCGTGTCATCAAAATCATTCACGCGGTGACTAGTTTTATGTTAAAAGTAGTCAAGCGAGCAGGGGGTCACCTGATGTTATGAGAATACCACCGCTTATAGGCATTTACAATATCCGAGGGCATGCAGATGTGCTGACAGCCTTTAGAGAATTGTGCCGCGGCTACCTCACACGCCAGAAGAAACCCGAAAGTATAACTTCCACATCGCGGCGGTGTTCTACCGGCTAGTGTACTTCCCGGAGCCCGTTTGTGCAATAGTCGAATCAATACCGGCCGTTGTCAACTTTGCGTTACATACAACGGTCGCCAATTCCGCTTGATAGTATCCCGGGGCCGCAGGGCGAAGGGCAATTAATCCCGGAACACGATACGCGGGCGAGCGCCCCGGGGGCCGCCGGCTGCAGATCGCCTAGTAATCCCGCATTTGTGCAGCTTCGGATGCGATCCTAAGAGGGCGAACGGAGGGTTCCATTCAACGCGAATATCCAATGCACTCTCCTCCACATTTTCCGATAATGGTTATTATTACACTTTTTTATTTCCCTCACAGACGTCAATTGTAGTTGCCCGTCGCTATAGCACGATTCCTTTGTCGTACTCAGTCCAAATTAACCATCGTCGCAGTGCGAATGAGGAAAGAATTGATCTAGGCATTAAATGATAAAGGTTCTCCATTTTCTCAAGTCCCTATGCGAACGTTGTTGAGAAGGAAAACCTTAGAACCATTTGCTTCTTGTAGATGAAATCCATTTAGTTAGATGAATTGCCATGACCAGGGATCACAATAAAGTAAATAGACCGTAGCTCTTCCGATTCACGCCTCAGGATATGATTCAGTACCCTAACACAGCCAGTCTAAATGGATACTTATATAGACTATTATGTAGACTATCGAGGGTAGCTTCAGTGAAGTGAAATGAGGTCTTTTTAGAGTAAGCGATTACCGCCGCCGGTGGACATCTAAACCTGAGAAGTTGCGGATGCGCTGCAAACCTTAAAAAAGTGGGCCCCGGTTACTTCACTCACCAGACGGAACGCGAAAATATAACTTCCACGTAGCGGTCGTCTGTGAGGCCGTGGTAATTCCCTGGAAGAGCTTGCTAGATTTTGCAAAAGCAGAAGGTGCTATGTAGCTTTACCACAGTGGTCGGAGCATCTTAACAGTGGTTCATGAACATGTTCCCCTCCGAAGCCAATTACATAAAACACAACTAGGGTTGGGAATTTACGAAGGGCGTCTCGTCGAACTTGCTCGTAATTGGCAGATGATATTTAATTTTCTCAAGGGATCGAAAATGTTACAGATGGAATAGGCAACAGGTGTGCAGAACGAGCGAATATTACTATTACACATCTTAAAGCAGGCCGACTCGATAGGAGAAATACATCAGATGACTTTTTTATTTGAGAGGGCTGCAAGCGAGCTGCCGGCTCACCCGATGTTAAGTGATAACCGTCGCTACTGTACATTTGCAATGCTGTAGGATTGCAGATACGTTGTCACCTTTTAATATAGTGGGTCCAGGCTACATCACTCACCAGAAGAAATCCGGAAGTATAACGCTTCCACTTCACGACGGTCTTCGAGGTCTTCTTGTATCTTGTATTAACTGATGTTTTTGCTTTCACTCCCGAGACTATTAAAGCTTCATCTGATGCAGAACGGGTGGGCTAGCTAGAACCCACGGGTCTTCTGAGGTCGTGTTTATTACACGGATGGACCTGCCGATCCGTGTAACAGGGAATATTGTTGCATGGCCATGGAGTACCACATTGATATTTTCTATTGATAATTGATAATTTTCACGATTGATAATTTTCTTTTTTTTATTTATATTCTTACTATCATTCTACTTGTTTGTTCAGGGATATAGTCACGTGAAGTTCTTAAATTTTTATCTGATTTAGATGTTAATGTTTATTGTTTTCGATATGGGCGTTCATCGCAGTCGATATTGACGTTTTGCCCCAACATTTCGCTTGTTTCACTCCATTCTTAAGTACGCAGATCACGTAATCGTATTTCTCTATCATTACAAGGGTACGATCTTATTAGATTAAAGGGCTACATTAGACTTCCTCGGTGCGTATCTCGCTGCAATGATAGTGCCTGACTATGAATTATTAATACTCAGAACTGCGGCTTGTTTTGAATAATTTATTAAGGTAGGATATTGGATAAAGGTTAATCGAGTCTAATAGTTACTATATGCAAAGATAAGTGGGAATGAAAAAGTAATTTCAAAAACTACTCAGCTGCTATAGAATAAAACAACAACATTATAAGGACGGAGAGACAGATTTGACGGTTAATTATATTATATAATAGATGGCCCGCGCAACTTCCTCTGTGCCAAATTTACCGGGTCCATACGTTCCGACTTTTAATATAGCGCCATCTACTGGATACTAACTCAAATCAGCCGATAAATTTAACTTATACCGCCATCTCATAAAATCTAATGGAACTCACAGATAACTCCGTCCCTAAACTCTTTGTCATGTAATAAAAAAATAATCTATAATAAAATAATATTGCGACTATAAATTGAGATGTAAGCTATCCTATCTTTCAAGTTGGATCAAACTGCACACGATTTGCAAATTTGATTAAAATCGGTTTAGTAGTTTAGGAGTCCATCGCGGACAAACAACGTAACACGTAATTTATATATACCGTATTATAAGAAGATATATTTACTACTCGCTAGTTCGGCTATAGCAAATTCTTGTACATCTATAATGTTATAGTGAGTTGTCCCTCTCCCAGTGGCGCCGCTAATTCTTAATTTTAGCCTGTTATATATTGACAATAAAGTAGGATGCAAATTAAATAACATGGTGGCCCCTTAATGGCAACATCGGCTCAGTACTGCTTTGTGAACTTAAAAACCAACGTTAACCACCAGTTCACGTATTTCGCTTTATAAATGACTAATGCCTTATAAGAAACTGATATGGTTAAGATTTTTATTCTGTTTTTTATTGCAGGTAAGAACGAGGCATAGAAATCATGGCAGTTGTTTAATGGCCTCAAAATATTATAAATCTAGTTAGTTCTGCGACAACATGCGCAGTCAATACTCGGTGAGTGTTTTCATGAATCTATTTTTCTTTTCTCCAGCAAATCTGCACGAGTAATATAACGAAATTAATGTTTAGCCTGATGCAAATAAATAATAAACATGCTCTAGGGTATCCACCTGCACTTTCCACATTGCTACCCTAATTGATTCGTAGGAGAAATTAGCTCCATCGGTGGCGAGGTTTTCCATTTTTCTGGTCGGGCTATATATTATAATGGAAGCCGGGAGAGCTTGCGAGGGATGGGGGGGGGGGGGGGGGGGGGGTGGTGTGGTTAATGATTGACAAACCGCTCACAAGCAGGCGATACAAAGTGACTTGATCTTGCAGTGTCATGGGGTGGATTGAATACAAACGGTAGGGCCCTTTGAGCGTACGGATAATAGTACGTTCAGCTGTGATATCACGTCTGTGTGGAACGGACGCGGGTTGCGCTTTGTGTGTGCTTTGCGTGTCCGCATGTTAGTAATTTAAGAGCGTGTGTGTGTCGCCTATTGGTGACATGTGGGCTCATCAGATCGAATGTCAAAAATGGACTAAAATGTCATAATAGTCCCAAATATTATTCGTGCTACGCTCGTTTAATATTTAGTACAAACATCCATTGATAGTTCGATTTCCGGCATAAAATGATGAGTTGATCCATATATTGATGCAAAAATCCTTAAAAAAAATCCTAAAAATCCTTAATATTGAGGTGATACAGATTTAGTAGAAATATAACTGCACTTATTTGACGATCAACTTATCGAATGAAAAAATAATTAATACAGCCGGAAGAAAACCATGTGCAGGTATAGAGCTCCATGGCTGGTTCTTTCTAGTTAGGGGCAATGTGATTTGTTAAAACTGACATTGTAGTAGCCGTACAAATTATAGCTCGTCATATGTTTTCCAGTACGTTCTAGAGCCTCTAAAAGTTTGCTCGGCTACTTTATTTTCTCAGCCACTCTCGAAGTTTGCCCGAATACTCGTTAATTTGCTTAGCTACCCTCAAAGTTTGCTCAGTTTCCAAACTGCGAGAGGCATAGGCGTATCGAATTACGAGACGCTGGCATTCATACATGTTCCTTATGTTAGCTTTACTTTGTTTTATCGAGCTAAGAAGGTAGAAATATAAATACTTTCAACTAATAACCGTCGTTTTACATTGCACAACAATAACACTGGTATAATTACTTTTTTTTTTGGTTTTAGACTAATGAATTACAACTCTAACGATTTAATTTGTGATACCGATTGGGCAGCACTATCGCGTATACTTCTTGTTGACAGCCAGAGAAGACCATGAGATGCTTCGTGCAGCTTCATTTATACCCCATAGAAAGACACTTCCTTTAGTGTTTCCGGAACTTGGAAGTATTGTGGAACCATTAGATTGGTATACAAAGAAATCCGTTAGAAAGTTTTCTTAATTAAATTTAAGACGTAGAACAAATTTTGTCTCACTTACATTTAAGTTACAAAAAAATTTAAATCTATTAAGTAACAAAAGGGTTTGTATCATGACAAAAATGTTTTATAGTTCGATTGTTGCTCCCTGGACAAACTCGCCCATTCGTGCAACTGTGGTGCGTGTGAACAGTGACGTTTTACAAACAGAAATTTCACGCAGACAAACCCAGATGCGAAACAACTAATTGAGGGTCTCACAAATAGTTGTCCCGTGTGGGAATCGAACCCACGACCCCCGACGCCAAAGCCAACCCCTTGAAAACTGTGCCACGGAGTCAACTGTTTGTCTGCTGTAAATTAGATAACAAAAGATGCGCTAAGTATTTGCTTAAAATGCGAAAAAGAATGAAGATAATAAACGTTGAGATTTCGTCGGTGCGGTAATCAACCGTTTAGCTTAGTGGTGAAAGCGTATGGGCGGAATCCGGAAGACGACGTGGGTTCTACTCCTAGGCGAAAAACTTTTCGTTCAGTTTTCTACAAATTTTAATATAATACTTATCGTTTTGTTTGACCATATCAGGCATATTCCGTACTACCACAATACCGGGTACATTTATAAGACAAACGCGACATTCGTGACTGTAACTGTGATACATCGAAATTTCGCGTGTCCATCGTAAACGCTGCGCAAACAAGGACGCCTCGGTTCTCGGAAACAATTTGTTGGTATTACATCACTGTACACGTAGTACACGCCCCGTGCTCGTGTGAACAGCACGGATTTGCCTAATTCACAGCCCGCGGCCTAACCCGAGTGGCGTTCCTAACCCACGATCAAAATAATGCGCTTGGCCCGCGCCTGTTAGTCGGGGGCCGCTAATTGGCACGTTATTGTATGAAGATCCGTTTAAAGTCTTATCGACAATTGAGATAGATCTTCAATGTGCATTGTTACGTCAGCTGCATAGACGTGCTAATTTGCCCAGGCCGTTTAATTTTAAATGATCTCTGTATTTGTGAGGGTTGCTTGATGTCTCGTAGACAGCAATGAGACCTCCCATGGTAGGGCCATGCACGAATGGGTAGGTCTGTCCGTGGAAGCGACCCCACAAAAGACCGGCGGGAAGTAGAGGTGTTCTGTAAGCTCAATAGCTCGAAGAGTTAAGCTTCTGCGTTTGGTCCGGTAAGTGGGGTAACCGGGGTCCACTTTATTAAAAGGTAGCAACGCATCTGCAACCCTACGGGTGTTGCAAATGTCCATGGGCGGCGGTTATCGCTTAAAATCAGGCGAACCGCCAGCTCGCTGTCCATATTCTTACATAAAAAGCACATTAGACAAACACCTAGATACGAATCAAATCTGTAGGTCATAAGTCGAGACCGAACTAAGCACTCGTTAACCGCGTTATTACCCTACACCACGGTGATGGTGTAGCCGTGATAGCTCAGTGTCAAATTTTCAACCTCCAAGAGCCCCTTTCACCTTACATGACAGGGTTATGTGGGGTTCTTACCCACTAAAACCCCTCGGTGGCCACCTTCCGTACATTTGGAGGGACTCTGGGATCTCCCATGGAACGCACCGGTGTCCCTCGGCTCTACGTCTGAGCACGCCTCGGAGAAAGGATAATCCTTCTCCGATTCCCTCACCCTCTTGCAGCAGCACGAGACCACTTTGTGCTGCTGCCCATCCGTGACCCCTTTTAGTCGCCTTTTACGACGGGCAGGGGATACCTTAGCCCTATCTATGAGCCCGGTACTACAAAGCTGGCATTAGAAAACACCTAGACACGAATCAAATCTGTAGGTCATACAAGTAATTTACCTGTGTTGTACCGACCGAAATAAGCAATCATTAACCGCGTTATTACACTACACCACGGTGATGGTGTAGCCGTGATAGCTCAGTATCCGGGCGCTCGCCTTTAATTTAATATACTCGAGCAACCTGAGCTCGATCCCTGGTGCCGGCACCAATGAAATTGTTAATTTTAAGTGCTGAATTATCACGTGCTCAGCGGTGAAGGAAAACATCGTGAGGAAACCTGCATATTTTCGAAATAATAACAAAAAAAATATTTTGAAGTCCACCAATCTCTGTACAGAGGCGGCCTCTGTACAGAGATTGGTGGACTTCGAAATGTGCCCAGCAGTGGGACATTTATAGGCTGTTACTTACTTTTTAACGGTGATGGTAATAAGAGTTCATCGACCTGCGGCTTCGAACGCCGGTCCCCCCGAAGGTCCCTCGTTATCCATTCCGGCGCGGCCGCGACCCGAGAGGTGACGAATCGAAAGTATTTTATCGACACCCGCTCTATCGGTATTCGTTAAACGAAGTATCGATACGGAATGCACGTAATAAATCACTCGCCAGTCGGACTCTTATTTGTTTTGCCATTTTTTGTTTGGGCACAGCCGTCGACGTTTAATCGAATGTTTAAGGCGACATTTGATGTTATCTTCTTCGCTCGCGCCTCCGCACTTGGCAGTTGAAAATTCGTATGAAGGTGTTCTTTCCAGTCCCTTCTCGTCCGTTCAAATTAAATATATTCATATACCTCTTTTATTATTCTCGGTATCAGGGTAAGTCTTCGAAGAGTCCCTGTATCTTGACCTATTTATTTACCCATTACTCGAGCTCGAGTCTGCTTGCTTTTTAGTAATAACATAACGGTATTTTTGTTTTTTATTAGCATTATCAGGCGTACGTTCCTATTCTAATTTAATAAAAATGCTTTTAAAATAGCTTTTCGGTTTTCTTTCAGAAGACAAATATATTTATTTAAAAACATTTAGAAAACGTACGATGACGGACTTAACACCATTAGGTGTTCTCTACCAGTTAACAGACAAATAAGGAGAGAAAATAGACAAAAAAAAATTATTTTAGTCAGGAAGAATCGTGAGACGTACGCCATTTCATTGCGATCCGTCGAATGGTCTTCCTACGCATAGAAAAAATACATACAAACATTAAATTTTAGGAATAAGATTATATCATATCTTACCGAAAGAAATTCTCGAGCTGATGTGCTCCTAAACAATCTGACATTCATTCGATAAAACAACGGTCTTCTGTGTTGGCCGGGCAAAAGTAATCCAATAGTAATACAGAAATAAATAAATGAAGAACATGTTTAACGAGAAATATGTTGCAGTGAGGTACAACGTACATGTATCATATACCCTGATACATCCTTATGCCATTCCAAGAAAACTCATGGTATGGCTTCCCTACGTCGGACAATAACGCTGACGGAATATAAAATAACAACTTAACATTGTAATCGAAGTAAATAATATACAAACATTATCATACTCTATATTCTAGCATGTTATTTAAACAAATACACGGTAGCAGAAAATTCTTCGTACGCAGCCACTGTAATAATTCTTTCCTGCTTACCGTATAAAATCAGCCGATTAGAAGTTTAGCGAGCTCGTTGGGCGGCCGACCCAGCTGTTATTAGTTTTTATTCTTTTACTTTGTTACATCGCGTCGTTAGTTCGACCGAAAAGTCGGCTTTGGGCTCGTCACCTGTCAATTTTGCGCGATTAGCCACGTCAAGGGTGTTTTGCTGTGGGCTTCATTCTTAACTAAAACGAACTAACTGAAACTAACGAACACTACTCGTAATGAAATGGGGACTAAAGGGAGGATTATATATATTTGTATACGATATATATATGCTTGCGTATATTTATATATGCATGTAAACACGACGTTAAGCCAGTCTGGTAACTATTTTAGAGATATCTACATCACTACATCACTACATAATATAAATCTACTACAAAGTCGTCCCGCTGTCTGTCTGTCCCTATGGTATGCTTAGATCTTTAAAAATAGGCAACGGATCTTGATTCGGTTTTTTACGGGATAGAGTGATTCAAGAGGAAGGTTTATATGTATAATATATTGCACCCGCGCGAAGCCGGAGCGGGTCGCTAGTACATGATAACACGAAGTTAAGACAGTCTGGCAACTATTTGGAGATATCTATATGTCTATATAAATATGTCGGTCACACAAATACTTGTCTCATGTGGGAATCGAACCTCACGAACCGCGGGCCGAAGCCAATAATTTTGCAAATTGCGCTATAAATTTCTAAATATAAAAATGTTATGTAAATATATGTTAAAAACTATATTCTTCTATACGTGTTGCCAGATAAAACTAATAAAAGTTATCTGGAAAATAAACAATTCAAAATTATGGAGCGTGTCCCGGTTTTTATTCTTTCTAATTGTTGATACTACTATAATTCTTTCGGTAAAACCGCTTAAATATTATCATAACGTTGCATTATTTAAAGCGTTAATTATTGACTTGCTAATTGCGAAGTTGTTGACATGTTAATGTCGCGTTTACGATTTAATCTGTCTGCCGTTTGAAAAGTTCAACTTATCAAATTCGACGTTGCTCACGCTAACCCTCGTTTCGCGAGCGCCCCTCCCCTCTGGTCGGCAGGTGCTACGGGTCGTTCGAAATACAGTTACCGGTTGACCGATTCGCGAATGATTTACTCGATTTAACATACAAGGTGAATGGGGAATGGACACACAAAAACGCTTTTCGTCTTCAGAACAATTGCAACGTTTTGACTTTAACGAGCGATTAAATTATAATTAAAAAAATGAGCGAAAGTAACAGCCTATATCTAAATAAGAGACTGTGCAAAAGCCTCTGCTGTAAAGATATATATTTCACCACGCGGCCTCACTGCGGATTGGCAAACTTCACATCATCATCATCATCATCATATCAGCCGTAGGACGTCCACTGCTGAACATTGGACATCTGCAACACTCGAGCTATGTGCCCTGCCACTTCAAATATCGATGAAATATTTTATTATTTCGACAAACTTCACATATCGTGATAAGTCAGCATTTGAAATTATAAGTAACAATTTCATATGTGCCGACACGGGGGATTGAACTCAGGTTGCTCGGAATATTACTGGTAACTTAATCTTACTTACGAACTTAGGTATTAATTATTTATGTAAAATTCGACGTTACATAAGAACGCGCAAGCGTCTATTTGAATAGATATATTTTGAAATTGAATATTGAATTAAAAGAGAGCCCCTGAGCACTAAGCGGAGTTATTTATTAATTGCCACCATTTCAGCCGGATGATTATGTACATACAACAAACACAAATAAGTACTTTAACTACATACTTTTATTACTGTGGTAGGGCCACACAACTCGACGGTGAAGTACCCTATAGCCTACCCGACGTTACTAAGTATGACATTGTAATTATGTTTTTAATTGTTAAGTACTTAGGTTTTGGTTTGTTGACTTTTGATTATCGAGTTGCGTAAGCCCATTATTGCCAACAGACCTGCAACATCACTGGCTTTCGGTTACTTGTTAAAACATTATTTAATATTAAAAAAGACACATAAATACTCACACCGTTCCATAGACACGCACTGTTGTTGATATAAAATATCACGAAAATCACTAGATATTTGTAATATCCCCGCAAATCTGGTCATACCAGATATAATATATATTGTAATGAATAAAACTAAGCTCACGTCACGAAAACCCTTACAAAGTACGGGCATACTACATATAAAAAAATACATTTCGAAATATTTAATCGCATGATAAAAAAATCCAATTCAAACGTGATATCAAAGCAATCCATTCAGCCATTGTAGTTCCTTATAAGTGTGTTGTAGGATACGGGCTTCCCTTGACGGGGGAGATATCCCTAGCAACGTCTGACGCGGAGGGCTTTGCAGCCGCAAAACGATGATATTATTACAACCGCGGCAACCATTCTGACCACTTGAATGGCGACTAGTTCGCCACGTAGACAATGCCAAGGAATTAGTGGGGTGCTCGCAATTAAACAACATCCGTCACTGTGAGGGTGTTAACAGAGATATGGATACCTATTGACGTAACACAAAGCTACGAATTGATAGGTAATTAGTTGAGCCTTACTCGGGACGTGTGATTATGACGCAAGGATTTAGTCCCAGGTTATGACGGGTAACAAAACTGAGCACGCCGGTGATATATTAAGAAATCTGAAATACGATAAAAGAGTGACATATGTACTAGGTAGTACAATATGTGGGGATTTCCATCTGCTAACTGGGATCAGCAATTGCTAATGTTATATAATTTATAGTTGTTTACTTTATGAGTCACTTTAAAGTCATTAATTTACACATTTTAAACAGAAATTGGGATAGAGAAACTGATGCAATGCTCAACAGGCATATATTGTTGATAGTTTTAATATACAGTTCGAAATACGTACATTGCAAATATCAATGAATGAAAAATATTTAATTCTTACCTTCTATCGATATTCCCCTATTCAATTTGTTATTAAATTTATTTTTCGTTTACGACAAAAATGTGCAGGGCATTTAGAGACCGTTTGGCTGTTGTACAGAAAAAAAACCCTTTTTTTTTACGATGTGTCAGTTTCTTAATACAAATGGGTCCCCAAGCTGGGCGGTTCATCTCGTCTGCGTTAAAGATGCGTATAAATTAAACGTCCATTCGTTATTGATTATATAAGTGGCGGTTGAACTTTAATTACAAGTTGTTTTCTATAAACCGTGATGATTTATCGCAATCGAGCTGGTTCCGATGTTATTAATATTTAAATAGTTTTGCAAGGAAATTTTATAGTATACCACAAACATTATTATTATTTATTATTTCTATTTAGGCTGATTGTGTCTAATTATGTGAGAGTGTCATCTGTAGATGCACTCATAAGGATTGCGATCAATTTTTCAGTCACGTGTGCTATTCCCGAGGATAAATAAATAGAACAAATTAATAAAAGTGTTTTTATAGGAAATGACGTATTTAAATGATAATTCCTTATCGCCTTTCTTGCCATCTCGTTGACAGAAAAAATTAAAAGCCTTTTCTATTTGAAGACAAACAGCGAAACTAAAGTCAACGATTATAAAACCTCGCGTAAAAAAAATACCAAAATATTTTGATCGCAACCATTTTCAGTACAAGAGTTGTTCATACAAAAACGTTTCTATAACAGCGACACCACATTACTCGGTTAAAAGTTAATCCTCGTTGCTAGACTTGCGCTCGTTAGACTGTTGCACGAATAGGCAGGCCCGTCCGGGTAAGTACCACGACCTCACAGAAGACCAGCGTAAAGTGCAAGTATGACAAATACTTTCGCGTTTCGTCTGGTGAGTGAGGTAGCCGGAGCCCAATTTTCAAAAGGTTGTCAACGCATCTGTAACCCTCGGGTGTAGCAGATGCCACGGGCGGCGGTATTTACTTACCATCAGGTAAACCCGTCTGCTCGTTTGGCAACTTTTCACATTAAAAAAAAACGCATTTTTCATCGTACCCTTTGAGCGGGGAAACGGAATTTATACGGCATTTGTTTGCTAATCTAAAAGTGCATTTGCGGACGAAGCTGTCGCACACCAGGCGACCAGCTGTGTCCAGGTCGTCCCGGGCACGCGACAAGGTCTAGAAAGGTCTAACGTCGACGACCGCACGCAGCTGCCGACCTAAGTTATCTTCTTTTTGCGTCGATAAACGCGCAGCTTGGAGGCGGAGTGATGTAACTATTATGCGTCGTATAAATTTTCGATCGAATCGACGATATTATCGATTAATTTCTAACAAAACACAACCGACTTCAAATATCTCGCTCTGTATTCATTTTATAGTTGATTTTCTGGAGTTTCCAAAGTATCTCCGGATCCCAAGATCCACAATACCAATGTAATTCAATAATACCAATATGGGACTACATGGGCAGCACCAGCTTTCTAATAATAAAAGAATCATCAAAATCGGTTCACTCTGCCAAAAGTTATGAGGAAACAAACATAAAAAAAATACAGTCGAATTGAGAACCTCCTCCTTTTGAAGTCGGTTAAAAAGAACAACATAGTACCATCAATTGAAATCACAATTTAAAGTATTGAAGCCTTTTTTATTACCGCTCTCTTTGAAGTGTCTTTCTTACCAAAATTTCCGTTTTAACAGTCGGTCTTCTTTGCTCTTCTTCCTCTCCTTATACAGGGAGATTTCTCGGAGAGAGACTCTGTAGTATAATCGTTTATTGAAATAAAAAACAAAGTTTTTTTCCAAAAAAAAAAGCCTTTCTATTCCATAAAAAACCGAACGCGTTGACGATGCGGTAGTCATTATTAAATACCTAAATTATACTGTGCACGAACTTGTGTGCGTGTTAGTTATGGTTATAAATGATCGCGCGTAAAATAAATGAGTTGCGTATAAATCACGCACTTTTTGAGATAAGTTCAAATGAATGTCATTCATTTTTATATAACATTATTTATGTTTAGAATTTAATAAAAACAAATGGATACACTTAGAAAAGCCACCCTGTATAATGATAGTTTTGGTCGTGCTCGCCGTGGTTTGGAATCCGTACATAACATACACAATGTTATCGGAGTATTTCAGACGCACAAAAATCGCATTAGTTCGCAAATACGGCGATCACATAGGCAAGTAGTGGTGTTCATGTCGTGTTCAATAATAAACAAACATAACGCAAAATGCATCACCCGTGCAAAACCAAAACCGCAATCAACGAGTACGCCGGAACGTTTACGGAAACCGCCATTTCATAACTACCCAGCATTGTTTGCTTTTCACTAATACTCCGCACGAAGACTATCGCAGTAATTATACGCCGTAATCGGCAACAAGCGATTTGTTAAATAACATGATGTAGTGCCAATGAGGCCCTCCCTCCCCTTTCCCGCGCTTCCATCATTCGCACCCATTCCGTTTTATCGAGTGGACCATTAGCGATCTATTGAAAAAAACCCACAGCTGCTTTAATATCACTGTGCCAGTTTAAACGTTGTAATCGATTAAGACGTGCCGTTCTGTGGTTTTTAGTCGTCTGTTTTTTTGTTTTAATAATCATGATCGCTCCAAAGTCACGATGGCTATCTGGCCGTCACTTTAATTTTATGTGTGTTCGAAGTTATTATGAAATTTGTACGACGTGACGCCGCCGAGGGGTGCCCGCTGTTTGTTTTGACGCTGTCTATAGAACGATCGGAAGGTGTTAATACGCTTTAAGGTTTGGCTTTAATTATATTAACTCGTATGTTTGTATGTACGTAATGTTTTGATTCGATCGTGATTTTATTTACGCCGATACAACTGAATGGTTTAAACGACGATAAAATGAATGCTTGTTATTCCAAACTGAATTATTTGTGTGTCTGGAATTATTGAATAAATGCATTGTAAGTTTTTCACATGCGTACAGCCGATAACAGTGTTCTTAAAAGGAATTTTTTTTAGATATTACGTTTTACAAGGTTTATGGTTCGAAATTATTATTTCAGTAAAAATGAAATTACTCTGCCTAATGTTGAATTTATGTTATGTTAGATAATTTTAATCTGAATCTTTGCCAGTCATCGAACACCTGGCGTATTTAATTTGAGGATTAGATACTTTTATTCGAGCTTAAGCGGGACTTTTCGCCAACGCATTGTAAAGGGTCGAAAGAATATTCTAGCAGAGTTAATTTGAAAGTGTTGGCGCTGGCAATACTGTATACCGGATATGACATTATCTACTCGAGCCAAGGGACACATGGTCGCATAGAGCAGTGGTCACTGGGATTTCGGCTGCGTTCCCGGACGGTGATATAACCACTAGTGCCGCTTGTCGTTATAATATTAAAGTTCAGTAATAGTTCAAATATTAGGATCAAGGTAAAATCGTTAGAACTCGTATAAAATAAACAATTCGCACCCTGCGTATAGCAACGTGACATCTGCAAAATTGTAATTGTTCAGGACGGCGGATTCAAATTATTATTTTTTCAAAAAAAACAGTGTCTAAACATATGTGCATACATATGTCCTTGTACTGCGGAGCATAAATCAGATACAACGTTGTTCTATTCTGAATCTCAATATCTATAAGTCAGACGAAAAAAAAATTAATGTCATCTGAAAGCGTAGACAATTTAAGACTTACCGATGATAATATCAAATTCGTTCCATGTGACCACAGAATGTTATTATACGCACGGTGCGAATTAATTGCACCTACCTATGTATATATAAAATATAAATGTTTCTCTCCCGTAAAGTTTCTTACGACTGCGATTAAACTTTCGTGGGCGCCTAACTGCAAAACTTTTGATGTTGTCAAAGTAAATCGGTATAAACATTTTTTTATTAACGAAAATCAAAACCGACTTCAAATATCTAGCTCTGTATTCATTTTATAATTGATTTTGAGGATTTCTTTTTTTTATGTGAATAGTTGCCAAGCGAGTTTCTGATGTTCAATGAATACCGCCGCCCATGGACATCTGCTACACCCGAGGGTTGCAGGTACTTTGACAACCTTTTGAATATTGGGCTTCTCTAAGTATCTCCGGAGCCCAAGACCCAATACCAATGAAATTAACAGGTCGAAATGATGTAGACAACTGGAGTTAGATTACGAACTAAAAGTTTAGGTTAAATTTATTATCCGAAACATACTCTGCTTCCCACCTGTTACGTTTTGACTTTGCAAGCTCAGTGGAACATGGTTAATCTATCGATCCGCTTCGTTTATATTAAATTGCTTCTACTTTTTGTATTGCTACTTGGCTCCAATTTTGTCTACAACAAAGTACATTCGGACGGCGGGCAACACTTGATTTTCAGCCAATCGTAGTGGTGGTAATGAGAGGGTTGTTTTGGCGGGGGCGGGGCGGCTGCATTGCCGCGGGGGAGAAATGTCACTGTTGGCATTATTATGAGCACAAAGGGAGATTTCTGATGAACCCGTACCAACCCCCTTGGTCTTTGACAGAGGGCTGCGCTTTGACGGCGTAAATATATATAATTAATCCAGTTATTTTAGCTGTTTGCCTGCATGCACTCTGTGAATTGTCCTTCAGGGAGTATTCGAGTAAATATCGAAATATCGGCGTTTATCGAACACTTCGGGCTCTTGAACGCCAATTAAACATTTCATCATTTTTATTACTAGTTTTAAATTAGGCCATTAGGTAAAGAATTTATTTGATCCCAAAGTCGTAATATAACGTCAAAAAATAATTATTGTTTTCACTATCGTATTCTCGCTCATACTTTGCTCCGTCTTTAAGACATTAACAAAAACTGAATTATAAAAGCCCGAATAATTTCATGCTTTTTCTACTATTTTTCACATAATATTAATTGTTAAGCGGCAAAAACCTTCGAGAAAATATCGTACCTACTGTTCATGGTAACTTTTGCGCTCAATTAAAATAAGATAAGTGACTTTTAACAATCGTGAAAGGAGGATGAAAGCCGTTAAAACGATTACGATACGAAAAATGTTAAATTTATAATTGTAATATGGACTATAAAATAAATTTACTTTTCGTTTTGAAACGTAAAACAAAAACGTTTTATAGTGCGTTAGCAACATCCCATCATAGAAAAACATTTCCACAAGAACATTCCGTGTTCGAAGATACAATTCAAGGCATTTATTATTTATCACCAACCATGATAAATAAGTATAAACATGATAATCTTGTAGTATAAATAAATAAAATCACTTAGTACATATTTCTGTTAGACAGAACTCGGTGAAACGATACTAATAATACTGAAATAGTGACATGATTGAGTCGTTCCTGGGTAAAACGTACACCGTTCAAATTATTATTTTTTTATAAAGACATACATTGAATATACAGGGAGATTTTTTGAGAAGTGCCCAAATTTACACAGGAGGTTCAGACTCGGTAGTATAATCGTTTATTGAAATAAAAAACAAAATCGTTTTTCCAAAAAAATGTCATTATATTCCGTAAAAAACAGAACGTGTTGTCAATGCGGTAGTCATACATAAAGACCTAAATTTTACTGTGCACGAACTTGTGTGCGTGTTAGTTATGAATGATCGCGCGTAAAATAAATGCATATAAATCACGCACTTTTTGAGATAAGTTCAAATGAATGTAATTAATTACTTCCGAGTGATTATAAATCCATATCATTTTTTATATAATATTATTTACGTCTAGAATTTAATAAAAAATGGATACACTAAGAAAAGCCACCCTGTATACAACGTCCTCTAACTTTTTAAAGGCGATTAAAAAGCTACAATAGGGCAAATGCATATGGGAGGGGTTGGTTTGATTTATAGTCGCGGGGTCTTTTTTCTAACAAAATGGTTAGCTTGACTTCCATCCAACCAAATGGTACTAACAGCTCCTTCGCTTTCTTTAAAACACAAACAAATAACCGCACATAACACCTGACGCTGGTATTTCTAATCTTCTTCTAAACCAATTATGAGAATGTCATCATTGACCTCAACGTCAACACGGGGGATGTGGCGGCAAAATCATGGATGTCTGTTGAGCGTCTACCCGTATGATGTAGGAACTAATACTTACATAGTATCTAGGAATTACGCACTATCGCATAATAACTACTCTTACGCTTTGTTAATGCGTAATACTTGCCATTGACACAGTAATTACAGCGTAGTAGGTACATCGAATTTTTGCTTAAGCAAGCCGTGATGGCTCAGTGTCCGGGCGCTCGCTCTTAATTCAATAAACTGTAGCAATCTGAGTTCAAATCCCGGTGCCGGTGCGAATGAAATAATTGTTAATTGCTATTTTAACTGCCGACTAATCACGTGCTCAGCGGAGAGGGAAAACAGCGTGAAACCTGCATATTATTGAAATAATGACAAAAAAGCCGAGCAGCGGATTACAATATACAACGCGTCATTACGATCGGGACAATAAATGAACACACATATAGGGGATAACTTTTTAAAATTGTATTAAACATTTACATTCTTTAAACATCAATACTTACAGAGTTATTAAATTGTCCAAAACAAAGAATTTTAGATCACCTTTACGTATAAAACTGTAATGTAAAGTTCATTTGATCACCTTTACGTATTCAACCCATTCATATGCTATGTGATCTTATCACATAGCATATGGATGGGTTCAATGAATTTAAGAGACAAAACATACTGTTAGAAGGAGAGGCTTGTAATGCGACGCTGTGGCGCGAGTTGTATATGTGTTACAAATTTTGTTTCTCTTTTACTTAATTAGTTTGTTGGAAAATTTTTTTTTAATTATGGATTTAGTTTAACCTTAATAGTTTTTTATGATTATTGGGAAGTAGCGTTAGACGTGTGTCCATTTATTGTCGCGATGGTAACGAAACGCTGTTATAAGCTGTTACTTGGCTTTAGTTTTCATATTGAATTAATTCTTTAGTTAATTGAATTTCAAACATTCGTGAACGTCGTAACGTTATCAAGTTCTTGTTCTCCGTAGGCCTGCTTTGTAGGCCTTTGCTAAAGGACAATCGGCGGACAATCGGGCGGGACATATATATAAGGCTACCACGCAGTTAACCTACTAATTAAGTTGCCAGTGCAACTATTTAGTGAATCCGATTTTCTATAACTCTTTAGTCGTCGAGTAATGAGCTTTCGCACTCTCTCACATTTAACTGTGGTAGAGCCACGCAGCAGCCTCGGCTGTTGCACGAATGGGCAGGCTCGTCCGGGTAAGTACCACGACCTCACAGAAGACCCGCGTGAAGTGGAAGTACAATATTTTCGCGTTTCGTCCGGTGAGTGATGTAGCCGGAGCCCAATTTCCAAAAGATTGTCAACTCGGGTGTAGCAGATGTCTATGGATGGCGGTGTTCACCTAACGTCAGGTGAACCGTCTGCTCGCTTGGCAACTATTCACATAAAACAATCGCGGCGTTCCGATGTGCGCGTTTTTTTTCCTCCGCGCGCATCCGAGACGCGTGCCGGCCAGCTGCCGGCCCCGCGCGGCCGCAAGCTGCGCCCCGTATAAGGGAGCGAGCGTCGCGCGTCCGACCACTTTCGATCCGCGCCGCGGCGACATTGACCCCGGGATCGGCGCGTTACGTAATTTTTCGGCGCGTACGTGTCAACGGCCCCGGCCTCGGTCGGCGCGGTGCCGCGGCCCGCGCCTTTTGCCGCGACCTTGAGCGTCGGCGACGATAGGCGCGAACTAGCGCAGGCGTGAGATTTCGCTACGCGTATCCACATGGTAGCTACGGACGCGGTCGTGTTTAATTTTTGTATTGTTTATTTTTTAGATTAAACCCCCGCCAGGTATTTTTACGTTTGATTAGTGTCTGTAAATGATTTTAAATAATTGTGAAGGTTATCTGACGGTTTGGATGTAAGGCACTTGGAATGAGAAGCACATTGAACTTGCTTTTAGTCAGTCAATATTTAGTTTTAGATATAAAGTTATACTGTTAAGTTCTATAAAAACGCGAAGCTATCTAAGCCGTTCACTGACGCCAGAATTATTAACCGGAGACCTAAAGACCACTCCACTGATCGTTCATTGTAATGGGCGGTACGTCGGCATTATAATCTTATGCGAGTTGCGTCCGTTTTTATCGCTCGCCCGTCGCTTCGCTTTACATGGTGCTCACGACCCCATCGTCGTTTTTACTCGCCCCGCACGGTTCCTTCCTTGCGTTCACTGTCCACAATTATCTTTTTAACTAGCACGCTGTTTCTTTTTTAGTTTAGAATCCAATACTTTTTACGTTTAGGTATTTAAGCACAGACATTACCGATGAGTATATATAAAAGTTGATTTACTATATGACATTAATATGAAATATTAAACTTAATAACATATTATCTAAAAAGCCCAGCCCACGTGGTATGGTGCCAAGAAGCTTAATAGTTATTATTCTGATTTACTTACCATTTATTATAATTTATTTCCTCTATTATTGTTTTTGTACAATGGACCTAATCTTTATTGTGTTTTACCACAAAAAAATAATAACAATCTGTGATTCAAAATGTTAATAGATTGCGTAAACGATTAATGATGAAAATTATTAATGTGTGCGTAAATCAACAATAGAAGTTGGCGGCATGATTAACTTGCTAAAATCCGCCTTAATTCACGTTCATTTTTTATATTTTTTTTATTATTATGCTTAACTACACTAACTACTAAAAATAATAAAATTAGTAAATATGAAATGAACAAATACGAAATTTACACGTAAACACGACATGGCTCATTTCTTACGTATTAGAATAACATATGACACCATTATCTTCGTATTGAACACTATGTACGTGCGTATGCAGTTACCACTTACCTAATGATGCAGGTATCATAGTTCCTCTTCCCACGATTACTACAGACGTTATTTTTTTTGCACTTGGCGCGTGCTCATTAAAAAAAATATGCATTTTTCAAAAAAAAAAATAGTGCCATTCAACAACATTTCGCAAATATGGTCTGCATTTTAATCGCGAACCCCGCCAACGCAATAAATAACAATATTATATGTGACCTATCTTTTTCAATTCCGCCCCTCTTCGCGATCCCCGCTCATGTCAGCTTAGGTTAAAAGATCATCAGGTCTCTTGTAATAAAGACGTATCACAAGAATTCGTAGGTTATTTTCCAATTATGTAAAGGGAAGAAATTTTAATTTAAATGAGGATGAAATATTTTAAATATCGAACACGGTAAAGATACGATATTAACACGATACTCAAAAGAATACAGCGGGAACGAGAAGGGAGTATAATTGAATGCAACATTTCGAACACCAAATGAAATTAATATCGCCCCGGCAACGGTCAGTTGGCGGCGTTGCGCCCGCACATAAAACGTACAATAACTCCGTCGTTAGGACACCCGACGTGATGCATTTGGATAATCACGAAAAGGGTATTAAAAATACTGGGAACTCGTATACATTTCCACCGACTCGTAAAAGCTCAAAGACCCGAACGTGCCGCCGCCGATAATAGTTACAGCTTTGAATATCTCGCGTGTTTTACACGCCATAGTGTAACGGGGTCCCAACGGAAGGCACATCGAGACAGGTGCAATAAGGCGTCAGAATGTTTTGTTGCGCATTAAACAAAGTTGGACGTTTAATAAACACGGCGCTCTTTCGAGAACTCCAAGAACGCCACGGATGCGATTTAAGAGAGCTTTCAACGGCTGTCGCGACCGTGCAGTTGGTTCGAAAGTTCGCCGTCGGAATTAATGTTATTCCGTTTTTCTTATTACACGGGCATTTTAGCTTCTAACTTAACGTGTGGTTGAGGATTTTTCTAATTAAATTTTAGCGCGGCTTCTTAACTAAAACGTCAACACTTTTTTAACTGCCGCGTTTAACTCAAGTTTATCAAAAATTTTATATTTTAATAGACAACTCATTAATAAAGACAATACACGAAAAGTATCTCTTGAAGGAATTGTACGGGAGTTCAGTTCTAATGCCGTAATAGCCGTGATAGCTCAGTGTTCGGGCGCTCGCCTTTAATTCAATATACTCGAGCAACCTGAGTTCGATCCCCGGTGCCGACACCAATGTAAATTGTCAATTTTAAGTGCCAAATTATCACCTGCTCAGCGGTGAAGGAAAACGTCGTGAAGAAACCTGCAAATTTTCGAAATAACATCAAAAAAATATTTCGAAGATATGTGAAGCCCGCCAATCCGCAGTGGATGCCTTTGCCCAGCCGTGGGACATGTATAGGCTGATACTTTCAGTTCTAATCAGGGTTGTCAATTACAATCATTAATCAAACAAAATTCTTTCTAAACCTTATAAAAATGATTGCATTAAACGAATAAATTCCATTGAAAAGCTTATTGTCGTCTCTGAGTGAGGACGTGTTTATTTGCTCTTCTAACTGAGAGCAGCGGAAAGCTTGTGGTCGATTATTTCGGCTCCATTAATCGCACTTCAGACCTTTATCGTACAAGTGTTCCTATAACAAGACGGGGAGGGGTCCCGTAGATGCCTGAAACTTTAATTATGTGTATTGAAGGAGTTGAACGCAGGTTTCTCAGACACTCGAGACGTCTGGTAGCATTAGATCCTGGCGTAGAGTACTATAGTATAGAAATAATTTGTTTGCCTAAATACAATACCCTCGGAATGAATTTTTAAACAAAAGTAAAATAGAGGGTTCTTGTATTAACTGATGTTTGTGCTTTCAGTCCCGAGACTATTAAAGCTTCATCTGACGCAGAACCAAGCCAAACCCGGGTTTGGGCCCTCCGTATGCGTTTAACTACGGCATGTCATCTAAGGGTCATCGAGGTTGCGGTGCGGACCGAGATCCCGATGGCCGTCGACTGTGTTTTTAGGTAATCGGTGGCTGGGGGCGGTGAGAACCGCCCTGGAACGTGGGTGTACCTTGTGTGCGCGTTGTGTTGGTCTCGCCGTGCTCGGTGGCGAGGGCGAACTAATGTGTTTGTTGCTACACTAACTGCGTGTGTAGTAATATTCGGCGGGACCCCCGACGGTGGGTCCGGCGTACCTAAGTCTCCTTCCTAGGCCGGGTCGATGAGGATGTTTCGCGGGCGACGCTTGTTGACGTTCGCGTTTGGATCGGGTTGGTAATTTGCTGCAATTGTGTAGCAATGCGTAGTGTCATGTTTGTTTTCTTAAAACGATTGTACGTGTCGTAAAACTATTATACCTTTCTAATGTCATATGCTGTTTTTCTTAGCGCTCCAATGATGCAAAAAGCGTTTCAATTGCTTTCAAAAAACACGATGTTATTAGAAAAGCTTGATTTTTTTATAATTAGTTTTGTAATCGAACACACGGGACAGAGCGTTGGTCGACTTTAAGTAATTACAGAAGGCCTTTACGTTTCGCACTGTTAGGGAAGTCGTTAGTGATTTTCATTAGCCGTCAGGCATTATGACAGTTACTGGCAATCAATAAAGTATTATGAATGATTGGATACCGGGCGAGAGCACCTGTTTTCCACCGTGGTGATCTTTTGACCTTAAGCGTGTAGTTATAGCCGCTAGCGCAAGTTAGACCTCAAGTCCCAGAGGTAGTAAGATTTGTAAATTACTGAAAATTTTGAAAACTTCGAGAACGCTACGGACGGGAGTTAAGATAGGCTTTAGCGTCTGTCTTCAGACCTTCGGATAAACCTGATAGCTTCAGCGATAGTCTATAGGTATAAGCGAACAAATATAGCAGCTATTAACACCGATTATTTGGGATGGTTATAATATATATTACATTACTGTCTTTTAATAAGAATGGCTTTAGCAATATATTATGTTGTAGGGTAAAAACCTTAACATGGTATTGTAATTAACAACAGGATACATAAGGGGACAGTTGTCCCGGGTGGTAAACAGAAATTCACTGTCCGGAAATCATCAAAAGTTCACCTCTTATACACTTGTCTAATGCTTACTTTATGCTAAATTAAGCGTATTGTCTAGACTGTCTTATCGTACTCCTCAGAAGTGGCCTAAATCAGTAAACAAGAGCCAGACTAAGATATTTTTTTGTTTTTTTTTTTTTTTTTTGTAAACATTTCCATTGCTTTAGGATAATATTATCCTGTGTTGTAATGACGTTTTACAAACATAAATTTCACGCAGACAAACACACAGATGCGAAACAACTATCTGTGGATTACACAAATAGTGGTCTCGTGTGGGAATCGAACCCACGACCACTGACGCCGAAGCCAATACCTTGGCAACTGCGCCACGGAGTCATCGAAACAAGACCACAACGAATAATGATAGAGTTATCTTAACGTTAAAGACCATCGATGACTCGGGTTGAGTCTTAGCTAAGCTATCGGTTTCGGTGCTGTGGGCCGAGGATTCGATTCCCACACAGGACTACCTAGTATTTGTGTGACCCGCAGAAATACTTGTCTTGTGTGTCGAGTGAGTGTTCAAGATCTGGGTGTTTGTCTATGGTATGTCCTTACAACTCGGGGTATCCTACAGTAAAGGTAGTTTTGTAGTAAGATTCAATTGTATGTAACTTAGGGTTTAAACACGTTGGGCGGTAACATGCGTTTGAAAATTTATTACAAATTAGCTGATACCCGCGAATTGTCTGCGTTACTTATTTTATTAACAACATACCCTACTTCATGAACACTCATCACTGAACACGCAGTGCTCATAAAAATCGTTATTTCTCAAAACTTTAATGATTTTAAATTGAGATATCACATTATTAAAGGGTCAAGTATCTAAGAAATCAAACTTGAAGAATTGATTGAAAGCTACCCAGTAGTAGTAGCATACCTCTATAATTTTATTTATATAAATCACCGCTGCAATCTACTTGGCTATGGATAATGCAAGTATAATAGAATTATACTGACGAGCCCAGCCACATGCCGCATTCCAGTTACGTGCATCCTAATTACGCGATAATTAAAATCGAGTTGCGTTCGAACCACCATCGGATGTCGAGCACGCGACCGGCGTGTATCCCCACCCTCGCCACTCCAACCGCAAGGGATTAGCCGCTGTGATAGCATCACAATAAAGGCTGAAATCGCGTGGCCGTCGGCGGATTAGCGTACGGATCGAATCACGCGATCGGGCTGCAGCCTGGGGCCGCTTGGAGCGCGCGAAGGCGTGGGAACCGCGGGCCGGGGCTGATATCCTCGTGCTACAATTTCGCGGGCCGCGACCTGGTCCAATCACGAAACGTCCGAAGCATAGATACCGCCGCTTATTGGCTCTGCACCTCTTCGTGGTAGCCACGCGAAGCGGATGGATGGTGATGCGGCATCTCCGAGACTGGCTTGGAGTGGAGGCGGAGAGTTTGCTGCTGCGCTTTATCTGCTGGTTGTGTTACTTATAGACGCACTCTTTCTTAACCCGTGTATGCAGCCAACAGTAAAGCGTTGCAGTTGCCGAAGAATAATGAAAGATCGAGTTTTATTACTTTTGAAAACCTCCAGGTTGAAAAGATTAAACCTGAACGCTGTATGGGAGACTAGGGATGTTTCACGAAAAAATACTGACAGTATTCATCGCAGGTAACATATATTTAGGAAATTCGATTTTTTTTACTTAATAACTGCTTCATGAAACTAAATGTGGTTATTGCGTTTGATCAGTGCAAAGTTAAAGGAATTATATTTGAGAGGCGGTAAATTTTTAAACATTTAAGGGAGAATAGATCTGAGTTTTCTCCTAACAACGGGGATGTCCGTTCCGCCTCTTTCTTACGACCGGTGTAGTTCTCAAGTCCTGGTAGCAGACCTTAAAATGACACTATAGTAATAGAGACCACAGGCCTTTAATATTGGACACACATGTACGTCCATGCATGTGTATAGGTATCTATGAATGTGGAGGAAGTGTAGGAGATGACATCGTCTCTCAAAACCATTTACAACAGATGTAGCATGACCTTTGAAAGCAATTGATGGCGATAGCCTCTGCCCGTTTGGTCTGGTCTGTTCTGCGTAAGTTGTTGCTGTTCTACAGCGAACGGGATACGATGGGAATCAATGAGGCCGATAAGGAGGAAGCAGAAAAGGCGTCAACCGAACCAACGACTGGGGTTACGTCGAGATATGCATCGATCCACCGCGCAGTTAAGGGGGCTGTAGACATGCGAGCGCAGTGTTACGCGAAGCGGATTTGACGCTATTTGACGTGCTTTATTGTTTTGACAGGTAAATAAGAAGATGGTTTCATTAGCTTCGAAGTTTACAACAAGTGCATATTATATAGGTATAGATAGATATTCCAAAGAGGTGACCACAGATTGAGTATTATTTATAAGTAGTAAGTGGTGGGAAAATAAGGCGTTTTAACTAACTAAACGCTCCAAATATAGATACTGGTATTAAAGTTTAGATAATATTCATTGATATTTATGTAGCTAACCAGCATTATTAGTATGCGTGTGGATTAGGTGAAAAGAAAGGCCAGTATTTGTATGCACGAATGGTACGTGCATGTTACATTTTAATAAATGGATTTTTTTTATGCGCGAAGGTGGCAATCGAGTGGCGTCACCACCACCACCGTCCTTAGACATTTGCATCAATCGCAGGGCTCATTGCCAACTCACATTATAGTGGGCCCCGGCCACCCCACTCACCCGAAACGCAGAAGTAGAACAATTACACTTCTCGCTCGTCTTATGTGAGAAACAGCGGAGACTGTTGCGTGGCCTACCGTTCATTTATTAATGTCCGGATTATTATGTCATTGACATTGTGAATATTCCGCTCCGCTTCACAATGCATACTGAGGCGAATCTCGTGATTCGCGGGTCACGCGAGCTCTGCGGCGGAGCGCCCGAGCCCAGGGCTGCTATTCCCCCCCGTAATGCATTTGTTTGAATAAATTATAAGAGATTGTTCTCTGTTTGCGTGGTCCCCCTCACGGCCGATTGACCTTCGCGCCAAAGGCGCCCTTTGAAGTATTACGCGATACATGCAACGTCATAGCTATATCTACATCATATTTACATATGTATTACACACACACACACACACACTAAACAAAATTTAATGTGCCATGTTTTCAAAGTTTTAATCCATACATAATTCCTGTGCCGCGATTGTTATGGTATTTTGAGTAGGCTTATTGCCATCGGGCATATTGCAAACGTGCATATGTTTGAATAATGTATGTTGGTTCGAATTGGACAAGATATTTGCCAACTGCTATCTGCTTTAAAATATTGTTTCTACCACGCTGAATCATTTACTGCCAACGGTATTTCCGGATATAAATTGGGGTCCTTCAATAGGCAATCTTATTCCTACTTCAAAACCTTTATTCAAATAAACTGTTGCTTGTACGCCACTTCCAACAAAAAGATGGGTTTCAGCCAGTTACGCGTAAGTAAAATATATTGCTGAGTGTAGCTTAACGATTCTATAAATCTTTTACTCGGAAAACTTTTAATGATTTGGCACTTTTATTTTTTTTTCATCCTCAGTAAGGGATACTCCCCTTTATTCCACGCGCCTAAAAAGCAAATTGTACAAAAATCCAAGAACAGTAACAGTTTAACACAATCTGAAAAAAAGTCTGCATATATCCTATGTTATGTTATTGTATATGAAGTTGTCCCGTCTTGGATTGAAACCTACAACATATATAATTCTGCAACATTTATATTAATTTAAACGTTGCAGAAATGCTTCTCAAACATATCTAAATATTTAAAATAAAATACTGTGTAAATAAATATTATTTAGGCAGATTTTAAAATATCATACACCAGGCTAGCATATTGTAGAAGTAGGTATGTAGATCGGCTTGCACTGCGTGTAATTATTACTCGGTATCAAATATCCGAGCCCTCTGAATGCCTATCGTATTAACATAGACTACGCGTGTCCACACCAGCAGAACTAATTCATCTATGTATGTGCTCAAGTAAGAACTAAAGATAGTTTGAGCTAAAAACAGAAACAATGGCATTTAATCATCACATACTCAACGATAAACCGCTCAACCGTTTTAATCATGCACGGCTGATTACCTATATCACCGTAATATATACGATCATCATAAATAGCGCCTTTAAATCGTCGTGGGTTCGACACTCAATCGTTGTTAAATAGAACGCAACATAAATCGTAATAATGCAATAAGCAATAATGAAAATAAATTAAGATAAAAACTGTAACACTTACTCGCAACACGCAATTGAGTATAGTTACACTAACGTTTTTGTAGATTTCATTACGCTATGTACCACAATTTATGGAGGACCTGCCTTTAATTTTATGTTTTCCACGCCTGTATTTTTTATATAGTTAAACGGTAAAAAATGTTGTTTTTCGGTTCGGAATTATATCGTCATGTACCTTGTGGTAGAGCCAAGCAATGGTATGGCTCGTCTGAGAAAGTGCCTCAGCCGCACTGAAGATCGGAGTAAAGTATTTATTTTACGTTACATGAACCGTGAAGGTCACGACTACATGACACACACACTCTCTATCTTCTTTGAATATTGGCAACGTAACTGCAATGCCACAGGTGTTACGCTTTCCTTCATCATCATCCTCCTACCCATATCCCAACTAGGTGGGGTCAGCACAACACAATCACAACAAGTGAATTGTGTTGTAAGCGGATTTGGCTGCTTTTACTACCGGCCGCCTTCCTGACGTCAACCCTGCTTGAGAAACAAACACACACATCCGGAACAGTTATCTGTGGGGTCACACAAATACTTCCCGTGTAGGAATCGAACCAGTGACCTCCGACACCGCAGTCAATAGCTTAGTAAGGGCGCTTAAATATGTGAAGAGTGACAGAATGACGGCTGCAATATACACACAGCTTCTAACACTTCCCGACTGAAACTATAAGGACGTATAGTACCGTAGAACATAATTATATATTTTGATGACTCCGTGGCGCAGTTGTCAAGGTATTGGCTTCAGCGTCGGGGGTCGTGGGTTCGATTCCCACACGGGACAACTATTTGTGTGAGCCACAGATAGTTGTTTCGCATCTGGGTGTCTGTCCACGTGAAATTTATGTTTGTAAAATGTCCCTACAACACAGGATAATGTTATCCTAAAGTAAGGGCAATGTTTTTTTAAAAAAAAAGAAAAGAAAAAAAATATGGTAATTAACGTAGCCAGCCTATTGGCTCTTAAAACTAGAGGCACGTGGTTCTGTTGTGTGATTCCACGTCGAATAATTACTAAGTCGTACGTACAAGTAACTGTTCGTTGGCAATGAGCTATTGTGACGGAGTTTTCGTTTAGTGAGTACGGTGACCAATTAGCACTATTTAAAAGTCGACAACGAATCTACCTCAGGTGTTGGTCCATGGGCGCCGGTAATCACTCAACATCAAGTTAACCGGCTGTTCGTTTGGCAAATTTTCAATAAAAAAATGTGGTCTATGGAGGCGCTGCCTTCGGAACTCCCGACGGGCATTTTAATGTACACTTCGCAGCGGACAGATAGCATCGGCGCGTGACGCAGACCTTTTTAAAGTGCGGTTTAATGAAATGATTATGAACCTGATTCATCTCTAACTTTTATCAAAGTCAAAGTCAAATAATCTTTATTCAATATAGCCTAAGCTCTTATTGAACGTCAACAAAAATCTACCATCGGTTCACTAACCTAACAGAGAAGAACCGGCAAGAAACTCTGCGGTTTTGTTCTTTTTTTTGTGCTTGTATCCTCTTTAAAAGCGACACCCTCATCACTACATAGTATAAAACAAAGTCGTCCCGCTGTGTCTGTCCCTATGCATGCTTAAATCTTTAAAACTACGCAACGGATTTTAATGCGGTTTTTTACTAGATGTAGTGATTCAAGAGGTAAGTTTATATGTATAATACATTGCACCCATGCGAAGCCGGGGCGGGTCGCTAGTTTGTCTACAAATCCAGTCGCAGTGCTTAGAAGCAAAAGTTCAGACAAACATGAACGATTATTTGTGGAACTCGCGGTTCCAACCTACAGAACGGCTCGAAATAGCTGTTAGCAAGGCGACCATTTCAACCATTGCGCTTCCCTGCAGCCTTAATTGATTGCTGTTTGCGCAGAACTCAATATATTGACTTCCTGTTTGCTGCACTTTATGTTATACTCGATCGGACAATACGTAAAAAATGGTATAACATTATGACCAAGGCTACTGACGACCCAATTGGCGTAGTGGCTACTGACGTGGTCCCTTGCGCTAGGGAGTGTGGGGTGGATACTCACTACGGTACTATGAGAAAAAGATTGAGCGAAGAACGTAATGTTTTTCTAGTGACTGGGTGTTTATATACTCGCACTCGTGATATGTATTTATTTACAAAAGAAAAGTACGTTTAAGTGTGTATCGGCTACCTAGTACTTATAGCACAAACTTTGCTTAGTTCGGAACTAGATAACGTAAGCTTTAAGTGTGTCCCGATATATTGTACAACTATACGATATACTGTACTAATATAATCCATACTAATATCATAAATGCGAAAGTAACTCTGTCTGTCTCGTCTTTCACGCGAAAACTACTGAACCGATTTAAATGAAATTTGGTACACAGATAGTCTAGAGCCTGAGAAAGGACATAGGGCATAGGACTTTTTACTTTTTATTGTTTTTAATTGGAAAAAAGTGTATGTTGCATCTATGTAATCGCGACTCGCGGACTTGCCGCCCGGGGGAACCGACCAATTACCAACTTCCGCGCCCCGCGATTTTCGCAAGCCAGACGGCTCCCTCGCTTAATTTCTCATAATTCGCGGGCACTCGCCGAAAACGCCTCGCGTGCGGTTTTGGCCATGTAATTTCTTGACGACCCTCAGGATTTGAACTGGGTTGTCTGATTTCCCGCTCTTTACGCGTGAAGCTTCAGCACAATATTCCATAATGCCCTCAGAAAGTGAGGTTTTTTTTTTATGCGAAAAGTTGTTAAACGAGCAGACGGTTCACCTGATGTTAAGTGAATACCGCCGCCCATGGACATCTGCCACACCCGAGCGTTACAGATGCGTTGACAACCATTTGAAAATTGGGCTCCGGCTACCTCACTCACCAGACGAAACGCGAAAGTATTTGTCATACTTCCACTTTACGCTGGTCTTCTGTGAGGTCGTGGTACTCACCCGGATGGGCCTGTCCATTCGTGCAACGGCCGAGGCTGCTGCGTGGCTCTACCACTGTATAATACCTACCCTACCTACCCTTCCGAGGTAGCCGGAGCCTAATTTTCAAAAGGTTGTCAACGCATTTGTAACCCCCCGAGGGTTTGTAGCAGATGTTTATGGGCGACAGTATTCACTTAACATCAGGTGTACCGTCCGGTCGCTTGGCAACTTTTCACACAAAAAAAAAGACTGATGATGTAGAAATTTTCAAGACGAGAGCGAATAACCTATTACTCAGTTCGTATCTTAACTGTTTACGGCTTTAGTTAAGGTGAAAACTGTGTAGTTATACTTACTATCAGGTAGGATAGTGCATATCCATTAGACAGTTTACGATGAAGCCAATCAATGGTACCTTTCTAACCTGTTTGCTGATACTCCTATAAATTACTCGGGAATCCATTATGTGTAAAACGAGTTGAACGCCTACGAAATACTTTTAAGTTTTAGATCGAACAATAACTTGTATTAAAACTAAGATACGTAAACAGCTGTACCATTCAGACTGTAGTTACTGTGTTATTATATTCTTCAATCACAGTAAAAGAAATTCATTCAGACGAGTGTACCGCGACCGACATTATTAAAACACCTTAACTTTTCAACACGAATAAAACTTTGCGAAAATACCGTCAACAGAGGGCGCTGTCATTAGCCCCTGGAAAATACAAAGATTGCTCCAGTGGAGTAAAAGGAAACCGAGCCCTTTGTGAGAGAGACTGCGGTGTTCGGTTTGCAACTGGTGCACGACCGCAACATTGCTCAATGCAGCCTCGCTCTCCGACTGTTGCCAATTTGCGTGTAGAAATCGATCTCGAATACAATAATGTCATCTATTTATTATATGCACAGCTATTGTTTCAGTTCAGTTCTCTGGTAAACTTGGAAAAGATAAATAACTTAAGAACGTTGTTAGAGAGGTTACTTAGGATGAATTATTAAAAATCCTTTCTCAGTTTTCGCTTAGCTACGGCAACTTAAAAGACGGTAAAATTTCAAGCTTCTCGACCCTCTTTCCGGTTAAACAGTGTTGCCTTGATAGGAGTTTTTACTTTCCACCTCGACTTAAAAATTGTAACTAAGCATGGGCTACAATCGAGCGACTCGTTTCTTTGCCAAGAGCGTGTAGTTTCGACTTTTTGCCCCAAGGTTGTAGTTCTTCTATGTATCGACTTCCTTCTATTATCTATCTTCCATCCACCAGTACATAACATTTTTTTAGAACACATCAGTATAAGTTTACTTTAATTAGCTGTTCATTATGTAAGTCGATCACTTAGCTGATATGATATCAGTGCATTAAGTTGTGCTCGTATGATCATATCGTAGGATCACTCGGGCGTTAAAAATAAGTTCATTTATTCAAATATCGTTATTCAATATAGAACACTCAACTCACATATTTTGTAAAAATTCTACTACTACTGGTTCGGAAAAGACAAGAAATTGATCTGAGAAGAACTGGCCGAAGAACCACAGCGCGATACTTTCTTTACCATTTATGACAATGAAAACATGTTCACAATATATTACAGTCCAATTGAAAGAGCCTGGGACGATCAAGTAATTTCCAGATAGCGTTACCATTTAAATAGTCAATAATGTTATAATAGCCTTTAACACAAAGGTTGTTTTGATTTTAGCATTTAATAAATTATGAACGTGTTCCGGGACTTTGTTATAAAAACGTATACACTGTCCAATTGAAGAAACTGAACAGGACAACCCTTCCTACTCAATCGACCTCGCGAATTCAGCGGTACAATCGATCGGCTGGAACCGCTCGAAACGCGCCGGCTTCGTTAGTTAACCGACTGTCGGTTGTTTATTTTCGAAGGCGCCTAACGAACCGCGCGTGTCATAACAGTTGTGCCCGGCTTTGTGCACGGCACGCCCACTACCCTCGGCCGCTCGCTGTTCCTCCTCGGGCGCGTGTTGCGTGTCTGGATGCGCCACAATGGGCCGGCGGCATTGTGAGTGGAGCAGATGCGTGCGGATAATGCCTGGGTTCGAAGCGGTGCGGTCCGCTCGCTTTGTGAGAGGCAACCACTTGGCAGCTGTCGCCGAACGGTGGATCGGATAAATTGCGCCGTCTCGTATGTGTGATTTGAATGTATATACACCAAGTGTATTCGATAAAGTAGTAATAACTCGTTTGATCGATCCGGCAATAACAAAGGTGTGACCTAAACGCAAATAAAAAAGTAATATACAAAAAAAATTGCGATGGTGGATGGATACAGAAGAACCCATAACAATAGTTTCAGCTCGGCATTAGGTTGGACAACGTTAGTATTTTGTTGAGAGTTTTAAAAGTATTGTGTCTGTTTGTTAGATTAAATAACACTTGTCATCAGAATACCACATACTATTACATAATAAACACAAAAAATTCGATCGATACTGAGTTATTCAAGAGTGTAAGAACTTGTGTATTTAACTTTTGTGCGTAGGTGAAGGAACTTACGTGTCTATTCCACAAGTGAAAGGATATGCTTTGGCGTTAATATTTAAATTCCGTCAAACTTACAAACAAATTCATAGCTGTAGAAATACTTTATTAATTTCTTACAATGTAGCTAAATTTATGACTGTTTAAATTGCACGTTGTAATACTTAAGTAAAAAACATCAATACGGTCATAAAACTAATTTCATTCATGGTCGCTATCGCCCTAAATCTTCGCGTTTTGTATCGCGTATAATGCTTTGTCGTATCAACGCTGATCAATATCATTTATTAAACCCCAATGTTACGAAACAAATTAATATTCGTAACTACCAAAGGATATTTTGCAAATAAACACTTTCGGATTCGTAAAAAACCAAGCAAACAATTAGATTTTTTTTCATGTGAGAAAGTGGCTACCACAATCACCAGACGAAACGCAGAAGGGTAACAGTTCTACTTTACGCCGGTCTTCTGTGAGGTCGTGGTACTTACCCGAACGGACCTGCCCATTCGTGCAACAGTGAACACTGTTGCGTGGTCCTACCACAGTCAAAGTAGATTACTTAGAAGCTGTAACATGACGGCACGGAAATAAGCGATCCACGCGAAGATATGTTCGCTCTCCGTTTCTATAACATGGATACAGGGTCGACACTCGCGTCGACGCGCGTATAAAGTCCCGTCTGCCAACTGTCGCGGCAGTCGCGTGCGTGCAGGCCCGCGGCTGCTGCGTTGCAAATTGCGGCCACTTATGCCCGGGCCATTACCGAGGCCCGCGGCTTTTTGGCCGTATAAATCATTCGGACCAAACGGAGGCATCGCGATGCGAGTTTTTGGTGGCCCTGCGAGGGAATCGATTGCGATCGCATTTAAGCACTGAACAATCGCTTCTGGATTGCGTCCGGCGTCCTCTTGCCTCGTCCCCTAATTGTGGACTGGTAACATTCGAGATGATGGAGTAACGATGTCAGTGTCAGTTCAGTGTCCGATAAGCCTTGTCTGCTAATGAATTTTCACTATTCTTGTTTTATTACTGTATTTGTAACTTGAAAAGGGAGGAAAAGGAATACATGATAGATACGTGGGCCCCGCTTACTCACTCAACACACGAAACGCAGAAGTGTAACACTTCTACTTTAAGCCGATCTTGTAAATTATCCGGTACGTGATAATTATATTGGTGAGAGCGAAAATATCGACCGAGGATGATAGGGGAATTGTTGAAGTCTATTGTTAAATTTTTTCGGCGTTCGTGAATGGGAGAGCTCAGCCCTTTGGGGCGCACGTGTGCGGCTTCCTGTTCGCATTTCGGCGTGGACGCGCCTAAAGCTACCGATCGCTATCTGCGCAGTCGGGCGTTGTCGCGCGTCAACGCCGATCGCCTAAACGGCCTACGTAAAATATGGACGCACGCGTTTGATGGGCGATAAGTTTTCGAAGCGATCCTTCGTTAGGTTTGGTGTTAGTGGGGTTGAGGCTCGCTTCATTAACATTTTAAAACAATAACAGATATGTTTTATCAGGGAAAAGAACAGAACTTATAAAGGGGATTTTACGTTACACATGAGAATTAGGTCACTTTTAATTATTTACATAAAAGTTGGTGAAATTAAATATTGTAAAGACATTCTTGTATATTAA
Source organism: Iphiclides podalirius (assembly GCA_933534255.1). Taxonomy (NCBI): domain Eukaryota; kingdom Metazoa; phylum Arthropoda; class Insecta; order Lepidoptera; family Papilionidae; genus Iphiclides; species Iphiclides podalirius. The sequence goes on along the minus strand of OW152815.1, from coordinate 15,137,718 downwards.
AAAAACTATAACATTTAAAAGAAGAGATATAGAGTACATCTATGATTTTTAATTACTATTTGTCATTATCCTTTCACCCTATTTTATTCCAATTCTGTAAAGCCTACCCCATAGGCTGTTTCAAAGCATTATCCTGAGCAACCTGCATCCACCGACTTCCCACATATTTGCACTGGTAACACTGTCTAGTGGGGACTCGTTTCCCCAATACTCAAGTCAATTCCCCATCGGTTATCAGTTCTACCAGTTATTTAGCTGCCCATTACCACTTCAGCTTACCAATCTCCTGAGCTATGTCGCTTACCTTCGTTGTACTGCGGCTCTCTGCATTGCTAGTTACTGCTGAGTGAGTATTTGAGTGGCGAGGCTAGAAGCTGGCAATATTTGAATTTTGAAACGCTAAAAATAAAAAAAAAATTATCACCAAAGATTTCTGGCCAGTGCCATCAGAATGCAGCGACGTCCGTGTAAGAATTTTAGATTGTCTGATTCGGAAGCGGTTCAAAAATAGTACTGGCTCCCACAACACTCGCTTACCGTCGAAAGAGTGATGTGAGCTTAATAGTAAGCCAATGGTGGCAGGTGTAAGGATGGAGGCGTGGCCGTAACAGCTGGTCGGGGGCTTAGGGAAATGAAGGCGCGCCGGATGGCAGGGATAATAGACCGCGTTAATCTATTTCTAACCTGCGGCAGCCTACCGATACAATGTTAGCGTTAACCGAAAATTCCGCGCGATGACTTTTTGTTGGATCTTCATTGCAAATGGGTAAACATGTTCTTATATAATTAATGTTCTTACATGTTAATTTAATTTTTTGTTTTTTTATTTTATTTTATTTAGGGCACACTTTTACACAATGTTCTCTATTCCCAAACTAAGTAACGCTTGTTCTATGAGTACTAGGTAGGTTATAAACATACTTAGATATACTTTTTTTTTAATGAATACATATTACACATATGTTGATAAACACCCAGACACTCTAAAAATATTATTTTCATCACACAATAGTATTCCAGTTGTGGGGATCGAACCCTCGCCATTCGGGTCGTCGAAATTCGAAACATGTGTCTAATGTCGTTCGAATTTGGCCAATAACCCCCTAATTAAAATCTTCCTGACGTATTATTTGATTTTAAACTTGATGAAAAAAGCTCAAGGGTACAAGTAAATTAATATTATTAAACGCGTATTCGTTCTTTTAATAAAGCGATGAACACGGGGGTGTTAATGTGACGAAGTAACAGTTTGTATGTTAATTCCTTTACGGTATATCCTTGTTACAGTGTATTTTATAGTGTAGTACTACTATACCTACCAATATCTTTTAAAGGAGCTGTTAATAGTTATACTCTTACGGTTTTTTTTTGTGTGAAAAGGTGGCAAATGAAACAATGGAACCTACTTCAAATACCTCGCTCGGTATTTATTTTATTATGGATTTTCAGGATTTCCCTACGTATCTCCGGAGCCCAAAATCCAATACCCATTAAATTAATATGTGACCACATGGGAACCACCAGCTTTCAAATAAAAAGAGAATGATCAAAATCGGTTCACTCGGCCGAAAGTTCTGAAGTAACAAACATTAAAAAAAATGCAGTCGAATTGAGAACATCCTTCTTTTTTGGAATCGGTTGAAAATTAATATCATTTAAATTGGGTGGGTAACTATGCGATGGTTCCCGGACTTCACCAGGCCATAATAAGTTTTGCGCGGCCTATGGGCTCGGCCGTTGCGAAATCGGGCGCGCCGAGCCGCCGCCGGTCGTTTCCAAAGGGCCCTCAGCCCGTGGCCATTTGAATATTAATACGTCCACGTACTGGCGCGTGCAAATTCGTTTTGCGTCTGCATCGCGCATTTATGTTGATGACGATCCCCGATATAGCGGAAGCATACAAGCAGCGAGCGTGTAACGCATGCGCCGAGTAATTATTTCGGTGGCCGCGGGTCGTTTTGCGTTATCTGTAGGTACAGTTGCGTGTAGATAATGTAACATGCCCGCCTTGCATGTGTGAACTCCGATGCACTCATGTTGTTCTCTTTTTAAATATTCCCTACCGTAAGATAACCTTATCCTGTGTAGCAAGGACGTCACATACGGACATTCCACCTGGCTACCAGATACGGGACTCTGCGTGACACACAGATGACTGTCACCTAACCGTGTAGAACTGTGGCAGGGCCACGCAACACTCTTCCCTGTTGCACGAATGGGCAGGTCCGTCCGGGTAAGTACAACGAGCTCACAGAAGTCCGGCTTGATTTGGAATTGTTATACTTCTGCGATTCATCTCGTGAGTCAGGTAGCTGGGGTCTATTTTATTAAAAGGTGGCAACGCATCTGCAACACTATGGGTGTTGCAATTGTCAAAGGGTGGCGGTTATCACTTAACACCAGGTGAAACACCAGCTCGTATCCCAGTTACATAAAAAAAGATACTTGTTCGTATAAAGAAAAAATTGTGCATTATTTATAATTAAAATTTTTTCTTTATACGAACAAGTATCTGCTTTTTTAAAAATTGTGCATTATATATAATTACAATTTTTTCTTTATACGAACAAATATAAACTGCAAATATGACTGCCGTGTTTGTTCATTTATGTAATCTTTATAAAATTTATACGCAAAACCATAAGGACACAAAAAAAACGGACTTAAATCTTGTTGGCGGTGAGATTTTATCACAGTCCAATTAATTACGTGTCATGGGAATTTTTATTTGGTGTGGTTTAACTTAGCCATGCGTCGGTAGATTGCGCCGGCCAAGAGAGCTCGTTTCAACGGCCAAAAATCGAGTAGGGTTGTTTTAAATCGACATCACTTTCACGCGACCGGGAATCAGTGGAACGTGAACGCGAGACGTTCTCCAATTTCTTATTTCACCGCCTCCTCAAGCCCGGAACCCGCCTACGACGCCCGATAAAGGAGTCCAACCCTCATTTGGCTTCTGTCTTGCGAAATCCTTCGTAGTACGGCCCTTCCGTCTAGCAGCGAAATGTTGGGGCCGGCCGCCCTTGGACGCGCCGCCGTGCCCAGCCCGGGGGATTTTAATTCGGCGCCCGCCCGCTGCGAAAGGATTACCGGGGAGACTCGCAATTAGTCTGGGAGCGGGTCCTCTGACGCATACGTTGCATGGATTAAAGCTCGATCTTCTCCCGGGCTTTTTTTTCTTTCCCGGGAGTTCCGTTCGAGTTGGGGTTGATGTTTTTCATTTCTTCTCATGAGACACTTGTCTACAGTGCTGGTATTGTAATGTGTTATGCTGTGGTAGGTGTTGTATTAGTAAAGAATAAATTTTCTTATTTTGTTGGTTCGCCTTTTTTGCCTGTCGTGACTTTTTTATTTCTGTTATTGCTTTTCTTTGAATGACATTTTCGCTTTAAGACCTTGTACCACTAAAGCTTCATCGAGTTTATTTGACTGCCTTTGCAAAAGTCTAGAAAATATTTTTTTTCTGGAATGCCGGTTTTTACTACAAAACTTTGTTGTCAAAAACACATTCTTGCAGAAAAACGTTAATACTCAACAAATTATTTTCAGTAGTGGTAGGGCCACGCAGCAATCTTTGCTGTTGCATGAATAGGCAGGTCCGCCCGGGGAACCTCACAGAAGACCGACGTGAAGTGGAAGTTTTATTCTTCTGCATTTCGTCCGGTGACCGAGGTAGCCGAAGTCTACTTTATTTAAAGTTGGCAACGCATCTGCAACCCTACGCTTACCGCAAATGTCCATGGTTGGCGGTTACCACTTGACATCTGGTGAACTTACATTAAAAAAATTATATAAAAACATTTTAAGATGTGATTGGTGCACTGACTTATTTCTAAAGGCTCCTGTCGATCCTAAGTCAACATTGGAGTCATACTCCAGACTCTACACTCTGTGTCACAGAATCTGTGGACAAACTTAAATGCACCCGAATGAAGTTGCCGCCCCAAGCCCCAAGAATACTGCCCGTGTCTATCGCTGTATAAGTCGAGTCATCGCTTATTATAAGAAGAGCCCACTATATTAAAAAGCTGTTAGCACAACCGCATAACAACATTCGCGAGTATATCTCTACAGTGGGAGCAGGATAGAAAGCGATTTTGGACTAGGGCGCGAACGAGACGGCAATAGCCCAATCGATATAAATCGCGAGTATATTATGAGCGAACTTCAGAGCCATGTTTAAACTTCGAACGTCCTATACATCACGATGCTCTGAAGGTATCGTGCCGGTAGCAGTCGAGTGAGACGGTAGCTGACTTTTCGTGGGAATCTCGGCGATTTGTTCATTGTATCGTTCTCGACGGCTGTATGGTCGGTCGATTATGAACTTATAATGTCACTCGTTCCATTTACGAATAATCGCTGAGTTATTGCGCCACTGGAGTTCTTTTTTTAAACAACGTGACTGGAAAATGTGGATTGCCAGATTCACGAAGACGAATTGTATATCTTCCTCCAATTATGCATTTTTTATAAAAAAAAATTAACACGTGACATAATCATTATATACTCATATATAATCATTATATATAATTTTCTTAACATAACAACAACATATTTTACTTTTAGAGATAATACTTTTATGGTCAAGTCTTACGTCATGATACGAAAATGATGCTAGCTCAAAGAGTTCTGTCAATGATATAACTTATACCAGGAAACACAATTATCCTTTATCTCATTTCTTTTAGAGAAAGGTGTTTACATATTCCCATAATATGTATTTCTTTAAAATAAGTTATGTAAATAAGTTATCTTAATTTCATTATTATTGTTTATTGCATAATGCATCAAACGTGTTATCGTTTTGTAATAAATTATATTCTGCTTTAATTCAACTGTCGTTAGTTTCTAGAACTGTCAAACTGTTTGATATATGTGTGTGTATGAGACTTGTCGATAGATAAGTGTTTGACAATAACGTATTGCAGTTACGGTCATAAATTAGTTAATACGATGAATACAAATAGGTTTTGTAATTAATAAATAAACAATTTATAAATATATGAAACATAGATATTATTCTCACTAACGCCCTTTGCAGTAACTGGTTACTCGTAAACTTAACATACTTTATGTTAATTTCGCCGACCACGAATGTCGTAGGTACGTACGAACTGGGCAAATTTGTTTTAGTATAATCTCATTATAGTACATATATTTTACGTTGATATACATATGTTGACATTACATACATATATTTTACGTTGATATTTGTTTCCCGCATAAGGAAGTAGGTATTTCACCTGTTAGACGACTATCGCTGATGCAAATGGGGTCATCATCATAATTTAAGCCAATCAAGTCCACTGCCGAGCATAGGCCTCCCTCACAGAATGCCACGAAGCACAGTCTCCTCAGAAACCTGCATCCTGCAAATTAATCCATTATATCAACCTTTTAATAGTAGCCCAAAAATATAATAAGAGTACTACACTTCGGACTTCTGTGCGGTCGCGACACAATTGGTGTAGTGGAACAAGTGCAACTAGAACATAGTGAAACTATCTCTTGCTCCAAGGGGTGTGGGTTCGTAGTGGGAACTGGAAAAATATTGTGTGATCCTATTGACCTAGCTTTTTTCTAGTGTCTGGGTGTTTATATGGGGGATATTCCAGCGCAAGCGGTGTATTCCACCAGCGGCGGGTGCCGTTTGCTGGATCCGAGAGGACCCTGCCGACACCAAGCCAACTGGTGGGGATGATGGATGCGAGGTACTGCTTGGTGGTCGTGGAGTACCCGCGCTCGGCTGGCGTCCCGCATGCTGCCACGTCCAGCGCCAGCTCCAGACGCGCCCCGGCGGCCCCCAGGCAGCGGCCCCATGCGCATTCATATATTTATTTATAATTATATATGTTTATTTATAACGTCCGTTTAGCTATGTATATCTTTACGCTTATCTTTAAGTACGCTGAAGTATGTTATCTAGTACGTAGGTAATATTGGGTCTAGATAACATTGCGTAAATGCACATAACATGTCCTGAAATACCCAGACAAGCCTGCCAGTTCGCTCACAGCCTGAATTACTGCCAAACCTGCCAAAATTCAAAGTTATTCCGTCACGCTGTTTTGTTTCGATCCGCTTGGTAACAAAATTGTTTAAATATAGACGCGATTCTTGCAATCGGTGTATGGCGTAGCTGACATTAACTTACCAACGCGTCGATGCAGGACGATGGCAGCGAGTAAACCCATAAATATGGTTTAGTGCCCGTCCGAAGCGACTAAAAAAATGACGAAGTCGATGTAATAAAGGTTTATCGTCGAAATCCGATATCAGTTGCTATTTCAGCGATGCTTATCTCGCCAATTAACGATAATTGTCTTTTTAAAACACGTACATGTTGACATTTTTCTCCGCCCACAGCATACTTTGAATCCGTCCACACGGAATTCGATTAGAACGACCCTTAATTCAATTAGGTTCGAATCTCGCAGCGCCGTAACTTTTTCGACAATTTTTATACAAAAAAGTTGCATCACATTTTAAGTGCAGAGACCACTAGCACTAAAATATTAATGATAGGACGGATAGCTTAAAAAAACGACGAAAAAAGTATGGTATTTAGTACATGTTAAGGTTCAATGTTGTTTGATTGAACTTTGTGTGCACCCTTAATTTAATTAGGCACTTCATAATGTCCATTGAAGAAAAATCAATCCCGTTTTCGAGTGCGGCATAGAGATACCCTCTATGCCGCACTCGAATTTTGCCGGTATTTTAAATATAAATTAATACTATTTATTTAGCAAACAACACATCTTTTTCCATATTTTAAACAACACAATCATTTTAGGATTTTTTTTTGTTAATACTAGTCACTGCGCTTAAGGTGAAACTAGCAATTTAAATAAATTAATAATTTTTAATCACGTCCTGCTCAGCAGGCAATGTTCGATATCAAAAATCCTTTCCCAAAGCTGGTTTTCTTTTGGAGATTTCATACTCTAATGAAGGCGCCTCAGTTGCTAGAACGGTTGACCGTTCTAATTGTTTATTGTGGCATCTCCTTCTCTAGATATAAACTCTTGGTTTCAAAATTAGAATGATGTTGGTAGAAACAGTGTGAAGTTCGTTCTGCAAAAACACGTCGACAACCACCACTTCCCCCGGATAGGGTCTATGCCTGAGCTAGCAGACTAAGCAGTACAACCCTTTTCTAACGCCTATTTATGCTCTTATCCCTACTTTGATAAAAACACTTTAATTTAAATTTAAAACTATGGACAAAACACTTTGAAAATTTGTACAATGATCAACAAGAATGACAAATATTTGAATGCATATAATTTCATAAAAAAACTTTTCAATAAAATTAATTTACTCATCGAGTATATAGATTATAGACAACAATTTTTAACAGTTGAAAATATTAAGAATTTTTTAAAAAGATCACCAACTATTATTAAGAAAACGGAAACAAAAGATAATAAGTACAACAAATTGTTTAAAAAAAACACCATACCTTATTACTTTCATCATATGTCCCAAAAATAATCAAATATGCCATATGCCGTCTCCTAACCATGCACCTAAAAAGGCACAATACATTTCTCTTTTAGAAACAACAGTAAAGGAAGTCTTGCAAAATGTAAATCAAAAAAAAATATACAACAGTACTATTTCTTAAGCATTCCATCGTGTCTCACATGATCAGTTATTTGCGAAATTAGAGCCATTAGCCTCTTATTTGGCAAGTAACTGATCATGTGATGAATAAGGATGCTTACAGCTCGCTAGAAAGCTCATTAATATAGCTCATATATAGCGCAAATAATATAGCTCAGGTATATAGGTCGGAATTAAAAAAAAAAACACTTTCGGCCTTAGGGCCTTGGGCCTTGAAATTGTACAAAAATGATTTGTCTGATGTCTCAAATTACAAAATCACTTTATTCGCCAATGTCATCTAAGTGACGATTACGACAAGTAAAATAAAATTACTAGAGCAACATAAAACGGACATAATTAAAACAGTGAATTCATAGATATATGAAATGGATAAATGGCTAAATAAAAATAATCTACACATTAATTTAAGTAAGATACATATCATTCATTTTAATAACTTAAATTTTGATATAAATATTAAAAATTATGGACAACTTCTGCGGAACGCTATTAATACAACATTTCTAGGTTTAATTATAGACTCTAATCTAAATTGGAAGGAACATATACATAACGTGTGTAACAAAATTAACAGATTTGTATATGCGTTACATAAATTAACAAAAATATCAAATAGAAATACAGCGATCACAGCGTATTTTGCATATGTAGAATCTGTTATCAGATACGGACTCATAATTGCATTGGCACAGAATGTCAAAAAGTATTTTTAGCTCAAAAGCGCTGTATTAGAGCTATTAGTAACATTTCATCAGACACATCATGCAAGACTTATTTTAAGACTTTAAATATACTTCCTTTTCCTTGTCTCTATATATTTGAGGTTTGCGAATTTGTAAAGCAAAACAAGAACATGTTTTTATAAGCTAAAGATGTGACAAAAATAAACTTACGGAATCAAAATAAAATAGTACTAGACACAATTCCAAAAAGTAAGCGCGTTCAAAAAAATACTTATGTAATGTGCAATACTATTTATAACAAGATACCCTCACATATTACCATATAATATGTAATGTTTAAAACTTCGTAAACGACGATGGCTGTTAGAGAAACCTTTTGACACTATGAATGAGTTTTTAAATTCTAATGTCTAAATGTTGTTCCTATTATTTTATTTAATCTTTTTTGTTTAAAAACCGATGCATTAATTAATTAACATATCAATTAAAATTATATCAGGACATTATCAGTTATTTGTAAAAAAAATAGAATTAACTGTATTACGAATATATGTTCTGGACAATTGCATGCTGTTAAAAACAGCTAAATAGGGTAGGTTTTTCACATTTTGGCTGATAGGAATAGGAGAGTTGTCAAAAACTATTTGTGGGAGACAGCCAAGATCAACGTTTCTAATGTTATGACTTCTCCCGATGATAGTGGCTTGACATTTAGATGGATAAACAGTTAATCCAAACCGCCAAGAGTATACCGCCTTGAGGAACACCAGCAACAAGATTAATCCAGCATGATGAAGATTCACCGACATTAACTGATTGCTGGCGTCCTTGAAGATAGGAAGAAAACCATACCAGTGCTTCATCAGAAACCATGTTGTAGCAGAGGATGGATAAAAGGATATCGTGACTGACGGTATTAAAAACATTTGAGAAGTCGATAAGGACCATAATTGTCATCTTACCGTTTTTATATATTTATCATTTTATTCACTTTAAACGTAGAATATTTAATGTAGTGAACAGAATATTAATTTATAGAATTGATCAAAATAAATAACGATATAAATCATCGTTCGCGTAACATCACACTTTTCGTAACGCTCCTCATTAGCTTAGCTTACTCCCCAAGTCAAGCGTGCGTAAAGTAGTTTTACTTCAAGAGTAGCCTCTTCTTAGCTCATGGCAGTTTAACCGTTCGAAAGTTAAATATTTTAATCATGTGAATAAGGACTTACGCTACTAGTGTGATGCTACATACGAAAGTACTACAGCGAAGCCGAAAACAAAACAATTTGACTGTTTACACAAATGTTGGGCTCTCAGACGGCGCGTAGACGACATTCCGGCGTGTATGCATAGTTATTCTCAGCATGTAGTCGCATACCGACTTTATTTATTATTAGTCTCCTCCACTGCTTAAAAGCTAAGATTTAGCAGAGAGCCAATTTAGAGAAAATATTCTTATTTTCAAATATTGTAAAAAGTGTATTTGTTTTTTATGAAGATTCGTCCGTAGTCACGTTTCCTCGCACTACTTGTAATGAGGTTTTGTTTGACGTATTGACCGGCTTCGTTGCTGTACTCTGATAGCACTGAACAGCCAACTTTCGTTATCAAAATTCCCTATTACTAAGTCTCGTTCTCTTTCCGATTCTGATGAAGGCCTGTCCTAAGACTGTTACCTGGGAGTGTGGTGAATTTGACCGTCGAGCCAGTAAACGGATGATAGTCCGTTATGGTAATCTATAATTTTATCTAATATAACTAGCAATAGACTTATATATTGTTGTAATATAAAACATAATGAAGATTGGAAAGGTAAATAATTAATGCAAATTGCGGACACGTACAAAGTGCAAAGTCTCGCAATTTACGTCGCAGACTTATTATTTCAGGCAACCAAATTATACTGCGAATAGCTCTATTGTTTTATGCTAGTACAGCTGCCTAAGGTGGCTTACTTGAGTATAATAATCCCCACATTATTCTTTCCCAGCTAAAATCAAAGAACAAATCCTTTTTTCTGGGCTTTTGCGTGTAGTTAGACAAAATAAAGAACCCGATCGCAAATCTAGATAGCTCTAAGGAATTATTTGCTTGCTTTGTGCTATTAATTTATTCATTAACTTTTAAGTAACGCATTGTATAAAGACAAGGTTCGTAGTTGAGCCTTGTCTTTATTTCCCTTTTTGGAGTCTCCATCCGATGAAACCATACATAGATTTTTAGTCTGAAAGCAAGTCCGCATTCAGAGCCTGTGCTTAGTGAACAACGATACATACCTTCATGAATTTACGGGTGTTCCTCTAATCGAACACAATGCAGACGTGTCTTTAAAACTATAGTTATAGTCAACAGTTCTATAGTTAGACTCATTGCACACTGGACTTGTATTAAACATATGATTTTATATTTAATCTGTATCAGTAAGCTCTAGTAGTTTAGTTCATATTCTATAGAAAACTAAATTAGGTGTTTTTAAATAAGTGTTAAAGTTTAGAAACTCTAGTTAATGGGAGGTATACAATCGTGTCGTTACCACGTGGTTACAATACAAAGCACACCTGTTGAACGGTTAGTCTCACTACTAGGCGCTGGTAATAAAAAATAGTACCGCGTCTCAGTTCTGCCGCTTCTCCCCCCACCGGCGCTGTCACGTCACCCGCCATTCATTACGAGATAACATGTGTAGTGGCCGTTCACAATGGTTATGCTAATGCGGTAGGAGATCGCGATCAAATAATAATATCGGGCGGCGCACACTTGCCGCGGATCGATTGCGCGCCATCTGGACCGTTCGCGAGCGTCGGGCGCGAGTCGCCACACTGCTTTCGGGTTCCGCATGTTTTGTATGAATTAAAATTTACAATTTTTTCATGTAATGGTCGGGGATTTGTGAGTTAAACTGATTGGCGTAGCTTTTCGATCCCCACTGTTGGAAAAATATTAAGTGATGATTGTAGTGTTTTTCTAGTGTCTAGGTGCTAATTTATCAGTTATATGTATTTATTTACAATAGAAACATGTTTCAGTATGTTTATCAGTGACTTAATGCACATAGTACAAGCTTTGCCTAGTTTGGAATAATGTCCTGAAATATTTAAATTAAGCTGGATTTTTTAATATATATCAATTGATAGTGGCTGCTTTCCAATTTGGTGGAGTGATAATGATAGAAGATATTTTGATATAGAGACAGACTGTTAATAACTTTGTTGCCATTTTTTATCCCCTTTCTGTTTTGTTTTTCCTTTTACCAGTTTCGGTTTAATCGCAAAACTAATAGCATAGATGAAGGTTTGTGAGCACTGCACGCCTTACTGCAGAACACCTTAATGCGTTTGGATAAAATTCTTCATTGAGACAATGTTGTGTATGTATTCCTATTATAAATATTTATAATGGCACAGTCAGTTAGCCTTCGTTCTCTTGCATGTTCGCTTCCATTTGTTAGTGGAAACTTTGCCACGTGCAATACAGATAAATAGTTGTATCGATAGTGTTTATTAAATTTCCATTATTTTTATTGCCTTTTCCGACCGGTTTGTTCTGATTTTAGACCGATCAAACATAAATAACACAGATTTATTTCAGCAAGTAGTCGCCCATTAGTCGAATTTCGACCGTCATTCATTTTATTTTTTTTTGATTTAAATAATTACAACATTTCTCAAACTCAGTCAATCTGACATCTTAAATTTCTTTGACTACAGACTTCATGTGTAGTTGTTTGACAACAGTCTGTGATTGAATTACGCAATTGATAAATGTTTTACTTTATATATTTGTAACACACGCTGTACCTATATATGTAAATTGTAGCATTTTCCACTTCTTCCCCCATGTCAACTTTAACTGTGCCCAATTCTCTAAAAAAAAAAAGTAAAGTAACAGCCTATACATGTCCCACTGCTGGGCAAAGGCCTCCTCTATAGAGAGGGTATCAGGGCATAGTCCACCACGCGGCCCAACTGCGGGTTGGCGGACTTCACATATCTTCGAAATATATATTTTTTTGTTATTATTTCGAAAATATGCAGGTTTCCTCACGATGTTTTCCTTCACCGCGGAGCACGTGATAAGATAATTCTCTAAAGCATCCGAAATTTTTGCTACACGCATTAATATAAATAGAAACCATAGATAGGCCCAAATGCTGATTTTTCGGAGCGTAATAACGTGTCTAGTAGTGTTTGCTTACGAAGTGGCGTCGCGCCAACCGTATCTGTGTCAGAGTCGACCACCACGCTCTTACACTTACTGAATTTCGCACACAATAAATTCGCCCCTCAATCCCATGGCCGCTCCAAGGGCTCCATATTGCATTAATGAGGGACCCGAACAATGCCATTTAATTTCGAACTAAAAGAGTCGACTTTATGGCATTCGCCGCTTTAAAATGCACCCCCGGCCGAATAGGGCCCCTTAATGCGCGCGAACAGAGTCGAGTGTCGCTTGGCGCGGTAGCTATGGTCGACTCGTCGGGGGTGGCTCGTGCATTTTGCGTATTGCCTAAATAAATAGCGAGCTGCTCCGACGGCCCGCCACGGCGCGCCTTTCCCACGGATGTGCACAGTTTCAAATTCCCGAAATGTAACTCGATAAGAGGTCCCCCGGGAGTAATGTGGACGCGCAGTTAGCGACCTCATCGCTCACAATGGCGAATAGACGCGGAGTTGGTTTTAATTTCTCAGATATTTATCTTTATGAATGTCAAGTTAAAAATGAGTTGAATGAACATCGTATGAAATGTGTATTAGAATTAGGTCTACAATGAAACTTTTACTTATTTGGAAGGCAGGGAAGCCTATATGCTTTCAGCATCGATGATTCTCGTATTCAGTTGTATTTGGCTTGACTGAGGGTAATGACTAACAAAGTTAAGGCTGAAAAGTAATCAAAGATTAGTAATTTTTGTTTGTAGGAGGCAATTTTATAGGTACACTGTGATGCCGTGATCTCGGGAAAAGTTCGTAGCTGAATAGGGACGGGACACCGTCATCGATAAACTCGTAGGAGTGGAAATTATAGTGTTGTGCTCGCCTACGACCGTCAGGAGAAGGAAACATCGATATTGTCAGCGGACGCGGGGCGAATTAGCATAATCCCGGATCGCACACGTGGCCCCATGCCACGCGATAGCCCCGGCCACCCTTGCACCGCTTTGTACTCGCTTCTATGAATTTGATTTGATTCCGCTCTGTCGGCGGACCGTCGCGCCGGCAAATGCAGAGATTAGGGGCGGGAAATATCGATAGTTTTTTTCTCTGTCCGTTCTTGTGTTCCATTGTTTGCGATTTTGCGAATAGAGCTTTCTTTCAACACGTGCCGCGTCCGCGTTGGTTGTGTTTAAAATTGGAACGTTATTATTTACAAATTAATTTGGTGTACTGCCTATTCGATATTTGATTTCATTGCCAAACATTTTTGCTTGTATCGAAATCAAAATTTAAAAGATAATTTAATCTAAAAGTTTTTGCTAGATTAAATTAACTTCAATTGTGACCATATTTGCTATCTATATATATATATCATTGCCTTAAAAATATACACTACTCAACATTATGTCAGTCATAAGTAAGCTACGATATAACGTAGCTTACTTATGACTGACAACAAATCAAACTTTTATTTTTAGATTAGACACTATTGATATGTTTTATTATTAACTTTAAAGGCGATTACGTTGTTTATTTAAATAGCTACGAAGCTCTAATATTTAATTTTTTTAGATTACAATTCCTTTCTACCACTTGCAACACTTTAGTTAAGTGACTTGAATGAAAGCCAACATCGCGTCAGGATGCGGGAACGGCTTGATTAATATTTAACTTGTTAGAAAAGGGAAAACTTATATTAGTGCAATAACTCAATTTGTACTCCACTGTGTAATTAATGACACTGTACTTAATTAAAGGCACTATGAACTGTTTCCGAGGTTTGTAGCCGACTGTAGATATGTATGTATATATAATTTTCATACTCTGTAGCCGAAACAGCTATATATTTAGATTAATGAAGTTCTTGATGGTTGTTGCATTGATCAAACATAATTATTTCATTTACCTATGAAAACGCTAACGTAAAAAACTGTCCTAATCCTTGAATTAAATAAATAGACTTAATAAAAACGGTTTTGAGTCGTGCATGCGAGCATACATTGCTCTAGTTTCTTTTATATATTTGATTTAGCTTCGTTAATGCATTTGATTTTCTACATTTGGAGTGAAAATGTTAGATAATTGAAATTGGAAAAGAAAAAAATCAACTTTCTGTTGTGGTGTTAGATTAGATTATACTTAATCTCTAATATGTGTGACGTAATCTCTAATTTATTTGCATTAGTTTCATGCGTGTTATTTATTATTTTATTTTATTTGTGCACCTTTCTCGACTTGTACGAATCACCTGTGGACTGGCAGAAAATGCCTTTGGCATAAAGATTTGGTTTTTTGGGCATAAAGTTTTAAATAAATAAATGAACGTTCGTTAAATAAATAAATGAAAAAACTAGTGTATAGAAAATTTTATTTATGGTCGGTATGGTGTTTTATATTTCGAACAATGTTAGCCCAGTGGGTTCTGTATCCGTGGGCACCACAGATGTGCGTTTAATTTGCAAACACGCACACGTGCGCAGCCCGAGGGAGGTTGGGGCTTAACTTGTCAGCGACATGAACATAAATGATAATGAAAAAAGAAAACTTGCCTTTGTATTTTGGCCCAGTTTTAACGCTAATGCTTCGTTTAGGTATTTGTTTCGATTGTTACATGCGATTAGTAGGTAAATCCTTACTATATAATAATAATTAATATTAATAATAATATTATAAACGCGAAAGTTTGTATGTATGGATGGATGTTTGTTACTCTTTACGCAAATACTACTGTATGTATTTTAATGAAACTTTACAATAATTTAAGTTACACATCAGAATAACCCATAGGCTATAATTTATATACATATTTTATGTATATCGGTCTTTCTGCCTGAATTTTACGTCTTCAGCCTATTCTACGCAGACGTAGTCGCGAGCAGCAGCTAGCAGTACATATAGTTATTATGTTCCTGACACACGCAACCTTAACATTTAATAATGTATATTACGTACAAAAGTTTAAAATTAACTTTTTTCAATATTAAAGGATTTTAATGGCTGGATTCATATACCGTTATGTATCGTATTTTTATGTATGGCCGTGCTAAGCACTCTTATCATCAAAACGTGTTGTTTTTGTGAGAAACGGACTTATGCGAATGCCTAATCACTGGATCGCTTCAAAGCTTTTAAACTTTTATAGCGCTAATCTCTGCACTTAAGATGAAAATTAAAATTTCCAGAAAAAATAACGGTAATTTTCGCCACTGCTGCAATCAAATCCAAGTCTTCCGGATCTGGGTGCGGAAGTAGCGACAAATTAGAAGACAAGTAGACAAATATTAGCCTATTGAAATACTTTGTGTCGTTCATATTATATAAAAATTCAAAGTGTAAGCAAATATCCTCGCAGAGACTTGTGTAAGTACTCAATTATAATTGCATAAAAACTTCACAACTGTTATATGAAAAATTTAATCACCAGCAAAATACAAAAGCAATATACGACAGAACTTGTAAGGGCGAGCACGTAATCGCCTGAAGCGTTATTGTCGGGGAAGACTTCACCCCTGATAGTAAAGGGTTTCTCAGAATGTTTTACGTTTTTGAATTGACCAATACGCGCCAAATGCAGGTAGCAGGGGATTGATCCCAAACGCTTGGCCGTTAGTAGCCATGCATCGTTTCACGGGACCGCAGCGCGCGTTTTGCTTGCGAGCGTTTTATAAAATCAACGACTCCTACACTATTGTTCGTCGTTTCTACAGGACATATAATAATTTAACAAGCTCAAGACACGTGCTAATTGCCAATTTAATCAAGCATTGGGTGTGGAAGTTTGAAAAGACTGGGAGTACAATGCCGGGCGAATCGTCTGAACGCAAAAAGACGTCAAGAACGAGCACGGACGTCGACCGCGTTCGCCATTCGGTTATGGACGACACACGACAGTCGTTGAGACTGTTCGCACAGTCGAGAGAGCGCCCTATAAAAATTGTTGTTTAAGAAATGGAGTTTGATGATCCTGATAAACGAGTCTAATTCTGCGGGACAATGAAAAACCGTTTTAGGTGTTTCAATGACATCTGGATCTCCGACGAGTCGAATTTTCACATCGACGGTCACGTGAATAAACAAAATTGCAGACACTGGGCTCCCGAGAATCCGCTAGAACTGCATCAGAAGCCTTTTGCACTCGCCATAAGTTTTTGTTTGGGCTGCCATATCAAGTCAAAGAATTATCGGTTCTCATTTGATTGACCGAGGTCGAACACAGGCCGTTAATTCTGTTCGATATTGCCATATGATCCGGACTTTTTGGCTACAGAAATGCAAAACCAGTATGGCTACAACCGTAACACCTTTTTCCAGCAAGATGGAGCCACTTCTCATGTTACAAATGACTCATTAGCTACTCTTCACGATTTATTCCCTGGAAGAGTGATAAGTCGCCTAGGAGACATCAACTGGCCACCGAGGAACCCTGATTTAACGCTGTTTTTTCCTTATAGGGCTACCTAAAAAGTAAAGTTTACAATCCATTGCCACCCAACCTGAACGACGGTTTCACGGTCGTAGAGCCACGCAGCAGCCTCGGCTGTTGCACGAATGTGCAGTCTCGTTCGGGTAGGTACCACGACCTCAAAGAAGACCGGCGTAAAGTGGAAGTAAAATACTTTCGCGTTTCGTCTGGTGAGTGAGGTGGCCGGAGTCCAATTTTCAAAAGGTTGTCAGCGCATCTACAACCCTCGGGTATAGCAGATGTCTATGGGCGGTGGTATTCACTTAACATAAGGTCAACCGTCTGCTCGCTTGGCAACTTTTCACATTAAAAAAAATCTGAATGTTTTGAAGCAAAGAATCACTGAAGAAATCAACTCTATTCCGAAAGCGTTGCTCCAGCGGGTGATTGAAAATTTTGTCACCAGGTTAAATGAGTGTGAACAAGTGAATGCTGGGCATTTGCAAACGGTTGTTTTTCATAAATAAACTTCAAGAACTGCTCTTTAATTTAACAATAAATAAAACTAGTTTTAGTTGATATTGTTGTTTCTTATGTAACATTTTTTTTATTTATTTATTCTTTATTGAAAACACCTCAAAAGGGTTACAAAGGGCGGACTTAATGCCTATTGGCATTCTCTGCCAACCAGGGGCGTGAGGAGAAATCGTGGTAGGTGCAATAAATAAAATTGCATAATAAATTTGTGACTTAAATAATACTAATATATGCATTACACATCATATAACTCCAGAATAACTCCAGAAGATATTATATATAACGATTTATGTAACACACCATATACAATACAAACATATAAACATATACCTACACATAATATGTATAAATATACATACATATATTATAAATACATACATATCAAGACATAACATCTAAAAACGAAAAACATTTTGAGACACCCTTTATATATCTTCTTCCTTCTACGCCAGGGAGCTAGTAGTCTGGATGCCATTTACTAGATTTTCCTACTGCGTATCGTGATGTGCATATAACTTTTGACCCTTAAGCAGTATTAGTAACCGCTCCAAAGTCGTACTGGCATGAACTTTGGAAATGTCACAACTATCACTTTCTTAATACTAATTCTACCGTACCATTATTACCACATAGAGAGAAAAAATAATATATAAATTGAATTTAAAGTGAAATAATGATACAGTAACTAACGTAGATCGCTTAAAGAATACCGCACCCAAATAACTACGAAGGAAGTACTAAAGGAGAGAAGAACGTATGTCTTTTTAATTCCGTATCATTAATAAGTAATTTAATAGACATAAAAGAAAAGATTAACAACACTTTATATATAGTGAATGTTAATTCGATTTAAGCAAATACACTGGTACATCCAGTTTTATAGGTATCTATGTGTTTGACCCTTCCCTAGTCGCGTATTAGGTTAGCAGTGTCCAGTGGCGACTGGCGTTATGTTAGTGTTATTAGGGCGGGGCACATGTCGATTAATGCCCGGTTCCTATACTCAACGAACGGCCGTTAGTTACATAGCTTCGTAACTTTAATAACGACTTGTAGATAAAAGGCGTGTACGCCCGGTTCCTATATCAACAAAACGAGGCGTTTTCCTTACGAGCCGTTGCATTACCCACGGAAAGTGAGTTACAAGCGTTCCTTTAATCTACATGTCGTTATGGAAGCTACGAAGCTATGTAACTAACCGTTCGTTGAATATAGGAACCGGGCATAAATTCGGTTGATCAGCAGGTTGAGTACGATTCACAGCGTATCGAGAGCGTCGACGTCGTCGGAAAGAATGGTGCACTATGCAGAGGCGTCTGACAGTATCGGGCGTTCATTTTACGTTGTTCGTGTGATCTCATTCCCACGTACCTCTTGTTACAATATTTTTTTACATTCACACAGACACTCTATAACTAAAGATCACTCTAAACATTAAAATTTGTAGAAAATGTACGAAAAGATTGTCGCCGCTGTGGGAATCGAACCCACGTCTTCGGCATTCGCGGCCTCAGGCCCACATGCCGAAGATTCGATGTTCGATTCTTCGTTCAATTTTTAATGTTAAATCTTAAGCGCAGAGAAAATTAAAAATGTCTAAAGACCATTCCTCAAGAAGAATGAATCCTCTCGTTGACACGGATTTTACTAAGATTATTATTTTTTGTAATGCTGACGACATTTACCGCAGTTCGCGCCTAATGCTGTGCTGTAACGAGGTTTTATTTTCGCTATTAATGACCCTCTATATCTTGCATTGTCATGATTTATTTTTAACTTCAAAATTCAAGCGAATGTTATACACTGCTAGCATTGATGATGTGTAGCTCATAATCGGACTTTTGCATTTTAATATCTATTTGTCTTATTACTAGAAGTAAACGGATAGTGTTTCATTAGGAAGTATAGAAGACGTTGTAATAATTAATAAGTAGAATGGTCTTTCAAATCTACGTCAACAGTTAGCAACTTCGGCCCCGGGATACAATTAAATGAGTTAGCCGTCCGAGCATCCTCCTCACAATACAGACAAATTTACTTTGCCGCTTCCTAAAATACGCGTCGACACGTTTGGTGTAAAGCGTACTTCTGCAACCTCATACACATAAAAAAAAATAGAGGAGACAGGTTAATCGTGCATGATTATAAAAGAAGAGTTTTCTTCTGCTTCTACTGATACAAATAGGCTCGTGTGTGGAAATAACGCGGCATTAGAAAGACCGGCATGGATTGCAAGTTATACTTTCCGCGTTTCGTGCGGCGAGCGAGGTAAACTTATTAAAACGTATACATCTAAAACCTTCCATGTGCTGTAGATGCGTGTGCGGTGGCAATCACTTAACATCAGGTGAACCGTCTTCTCGATTGACAACTTGTCACATGGAAAGGTATCTCCCTACGGGAGAAACATTTATTATAAATGCGATTTAAACTTCACAATAGACTTTAAGCTGCATTATTTAGTGGGCCTATTCACGAGGCATTCGTCAACGTAAAAGTTTGGCAACTTTCAACATCAATCAGTTGGGGCTCAGCTGTTGAAGGAATTCCTTGGAGTCTGCGATTCGACGCCCGGCGACAACTGGGATTATTGCGTTCACGGCCAACAAAACACGACGCATTTTAAAGCCTTATGCCGTTGTAATAGAGACGTTTTTCGAAGGCTCACTTCGTAAGTTTTGCGGCGGAGCTCCCTAAAGTAGGGGCTGTCGATGTCCGCATTTTTTAATCTTATTATTAACTTGTTTAATAAGAAAGGGGCGCTTTGAATGCGTACACACAGGTTGCTTTTGTGTATGACTTCGTTAGTTACTTTTGTACGAACGAGGTTTGAAAATCTCCTTTATTTCGTTTTTTAATGAGTTTAGGCACATGAGAATACGCTATGATAAAATGACTTCCAGAAATTGGTTATACATATGGTCTTCCATATTTTCTGAGAAATATTTACCTAGTTAAACTAATTCGGTGTGAACAATACTTAACTGTTATAAAATATCGATATAGACTCTTTGTTATTGATAATCGTTTAGTTTATTAAAAGTTTACGTAAACATTTACATTTCCTGTAATATAATAAAAAAAAAACGTATTTACCCAGCGTTTAGTTTATTTAACCCAAAGAACCAAAGCTGATGAGAAAACACATGTTTAGAAATTCGAAATCCAAACGAAATATATCGGAAACCGTTACGTTCGACTTATTACCTACAAATAATCACCAAGCGGCCCGGGTACGCTGTTTGTGTATTTTAGTCTGATAGTGAATTCAAAATTCAAATCGATTCATAATTTCAAATTGAATAGCTGCTATTGGCAGCAGCCCTATCCCGGTATAGTCGTGTCATTAATCACCGCACCCATAATTGCCCGACGCTTTATTTCATTTCGGAGCATGGCTAATGCCGGAGGGACCCTTCGCTTCCAAAGCTTACTACCAACACCCTTTAAAGCGAGCGGGAATGTGTTTCTAAAGGAGATTTCTAAAATGTAAGGCTATCTGTTTGTCCCGTACGTTTCTGTTAGTCATTCATTTTTTATTATATTTAACCGACTTCAAAAAAGACGGTGGTTTCTCAATTCGACCGCATATATTTTTTTTTATGTGTGTTCGCGGATAACTTGGTCGTTTATGAACCGATTTTGACGATTATTATTTTGATCTGACGATGGCATCTCAGAGAAATCTAGGGTAATCCTCAAATGTTATGGGTATTAACAATGTTTTTAATTTTTGGTTTGAAGTCGGTTTTTTTTGTTAAAAAATGTCGGGTTTTCTCAAATACATAATTTATAATTATTAAACCCGTAGTAAGTGTTGCCTTGTATCAAGCGTTTTATGATAGGATAGAGAAATTAATATTTATTGTATTTTTTTTTATTTTGTTCCCGACTATACGTACTATCCTTGTTAAATTCTCATTCTTAGTTTTTCTTTCTATCGCTTCTAAATATCCATCGAATTAAACTTAATCAGCGCAAGTACTTTGAATTAATGCAACCGATACCACAGATAATTAACATATTAGGCACGTCGGGAAACAGTTACTCGTTAACTAATAGCATTCACGTTTCAAAATTCCGTTCGACCGTCCACAACACTAACTCGGAGGAAACATCTTAGCTTACATCGCACGCGCGTGCATGCGCATACATGCGGCCGTTGGCGAAATGCGTTTAATTAAAACATTTGACGAAAAACGACCACAGCGACGGCGATGTCGCGTCGGCCGCCTCGGGATACGCTGAATTTGCTTCGATTAATTGGTGTCATACGTGGCTTGCATAACGTCGCGCGTGCACTTCGGGCGCTGGCGGCGGGAACGAAGCGGGTACAGTCGGGCACAATGCGGCCCCTACGCAGCGCGTTTTTGTCCGGGACGATACGCGGCGTGTGCGGGCGTTCGCTCACCCCGCAGCCGGTGCTTGCTTTTTGCTATGATACTCGTACAGTCGCGTTTATAATACAATTTTGCTTCGCGCATTTTTAATATTTCACCACTAATAAGCTGGGTGAAAAGCAGACAATGGTTTAGCATTTATTTCAATTTAATTTCTTACTACTGCTCATTGGAGAATTCGATTTGTAATTTTTTTTTATTACATATAGAATCCGGTACTGGCTTTTGGCTATGACACAGTCGCGTTTATAATACAATTTTGCTTCGCGCGTTTTTAATGTTTCAGCGAATAAGCTGGGTGAAAAGCCGACAATGGATATGTATTTATTTCAAATTCCTTACCACTGCTCATTGGAAAATTCGATTTTTAATTTTTTTCTATTACATATCAAATCCGGTGCTGGCTTTTTTGCTTCGATACAGTCGCGTTTATAATACAATTTTGCTTCGCGCGTTTTTAACGTATCACCACTAATAAGCTAGGTGGGAAACCGATAATGGTTTAGTATTTCTTTTAATTTCTTACTACTGCTCATTGGAGAATTCGATTTTTAATTTTTTCTATTACATATCAAATCCGGTGCTGGCTTTTTTGCTACGATACAGTCGCGTTTATAATACAATTTTGCTTCGCGCGTTTTAACGTATCACCACTAATAAGCTGGGTGGAAAGTCGATAATGGTTTAGTATTTCTTTTAAATTCCTTACTACTGCTCATTGGAGAATTCGATTTTTAATTTTTTCTATTAAATATCAAATCCGGTGCTGGATTTTTTGCTATGATACAGTCACGTTTATAATACAATTTTGCTTCGCGTGTTTTTAATGTTTCACCACTAATAAGCTGGGTGGAAAGCCGATAATGGTTTAGTATTTCTTTTAAATTCCTTACTACTGCTCATTGGAGAATTCGAGTTGTAATTTTTTATTACATATCAAATCCGGTGCTGGCTTTTTGCTATGATACCGTCGCGTTTATAATACAATTTTGCTTCGCGTGTTTTTAATGTTTCACCTATTAAGCTGGGTAAAAACTCATATTGGTTTAGTATTTACTTTAAATTCCTTACTACTGCTCATTGAAGAATTCGATTTGTAATTTTTTTATTACATATTAAATTTGGCGACGGCCAGTAGTTTCTACCATATATTTTTTTGTCGATGTAAATCGAATTCAAGCTATTAGTGTAGAAGTCATCGTTTGCCTGCAGTCGCCATTAATTATACATGCCATATAAAGAGATGTGTACGATTAATGGTCGGGTTGTGGTCCCTTTGACCTCTAGATTACACATGCTTCTATTCGGTTCTAAACATCAGGTCGTAGTCCTTATACCGCGTTGTGTACGGTACTTAGTTCAGTGTGCCAATTTATCTAGCGACTTCATCGGTCCTCTCGTTCTACCGGTGAGTTGGTTTCATCATGAATCTTTGTAAGTTAACTCTGCTAAACAACAAAGATACCGCGTGGCTTCTATGCCTCAATACGCTAATTAAATAGATATTTCTTGTTATTTCACTATTGCAGTTGCTTTATATTCTTTGGACTCTGTAGATTCAATTCGCTGCAAACACTCCCGTTTTAACCTAGAGGAGTACACAGAGACGGACTATTGCTATATTCATTCTAACGACCTTACAACCTCCTATATGAATGTAAATAATGTTTTTCTTCATTTATAACAGAACCGCCCCGGCTTAGCACAGGTGCAATGTATTAGACATATAAACCTTCCTCTTGAATCACTCTATCTAGTGAAAAAAGCCGCATCAAGATCTGTTGCGTAGTTTTAAAGATCTAAGCATACATAGGGATAGACAGACAGCAGGACGACTTTGTTTGATACTATGTAGCGATGTGGAAAATTAGACTCACAACAGCCGTTGGGTTGAAGATTCATCACTGTGGTAGGGATACGATGCAGATCCTTATATTGCAAGCTCATCCGGGGAAGTAACACAGCCTCATAGAATGCTGGGGTGAAGTGGAAATGTTAGTTATATTTCGCGTTTCGTCTCGTGAGTGAGATGACCGTGGCACAGTTTTTAAAAGGTTGGCAATGAATCTGCAGCCCGTGTGGTGTTGTAGATGTCTAAGGGTGAAGGATAAAAAAAATATTCGTTTTCTAAACGGCGGTCCCGATTGCCTTAATACCTTACGAAACAAAAGCTTTTATCCTTACTAATATTATAAACGCGAAAGTTTGTATGTATGGATGGATGTTTGTTACTCTTTCACGCAAAAACTACTGAATATATTTTAATGAAATTTAATAATAATGTACTTTATACATCATAATAGCACATAGGCTATATTTTACAAAGATATTGTGTGAACTGTGCAAACCATCTGAGAGTATAAATAAATAACTCATTGTCAATTCCTTCTTAATGTTTGTTTCTAATTTTTGCTTGTTTTCTATGAGGCCGTGATACGTCGAAAAGCGAAACGACTGGTGGTCTTACCACAATAAAGTTGAGAACCGAAAGAATCACCGATGCAGTGGGATCCGAACACGTGACCACACATCGCGAATCGGCATCCGCGACCACTAAGCCGCTACTGGCTAATTTATAGGATGCCGGCCTCTTTATATGCCGCCAATTAATCTCGCTTTACGATCGCCTCTGCGTGCGCGGTTCATTTGCTT
Organism: Iphiclides podalirius; assembly: GCA_933534255.1. Taxonomy (NCBI): domain Eukaryota; kingdom Metazoa; phylum Arthropoda; class Insecta; order Lepidoptera; family Papilionidae; genus Iphiclides; species Iphiclides podalirius. The sequence goes on along the minus strand of OW152815.1, from coordinate 15,113,249 downwards.
TTACTCGTCATTAAATAAGCACATATCCGTTTGATGTCCATCTTCGTTTGCGTTTTTAGCCCGAGACCTGTTCGAAAATCCGTTTATTCTCTCGCTATATATTCTCATAATTGGCTTTCTGTACAGAAAACGTTTTTGTTACAAATTGAAAGTTCAAATAGCTAAGAGTTTTTGTGTTTTTTTTTTTTTCAATGTAATTATATAGTTTTGAAATACATAAGAAAGCTGTTGTAATTAAAACTGATTATTAAGGATTTTAGATTTTATTAATTTGATACACAACACACGGAACGGATACAACTTGAGACAAGCAATAATGAAACGGAAGTAGCCACAGACTGTATAGCATGTAGAAAAATAAGATTAATCTGTAATACAATTTTGACACTATAACAAGCAAGCAGCAATTTTAAATTTACCTCAACAAAAGCCAATGTTTTTTTATCCAATTTGTCTTTCAGCTTGTTCTTTTGCACTGCGATTGTTTTTCTGTTTAGATCAAATATCCATAAAAAAATATTATGTGAGGGTGAATGAAAAACTGTTCAGTCTCCTTTTTCCCCGTATTTGTATCACCGATTTTGATTTCTTTAGTAGTTTTATTTTGTTTTGTTTACCAGTCCAGAAAGTATCACGGTTTCGCAAAAGAAATTAATTCAATTAAAAAAAAAAGAGTGTTGTGTGCTTGGGATCCAATCATTAATACAATTAAATCTAGTCTGAAACGAACCACTAATGCAAGACGTGACCATTAACGCCATAAAGTGTTCGAAACGGCAGGAACAAAAGTAAACACGATAAATCCGTAAAAAGTGTTTAATGTTTTTTTTTTAAATAGATAATAATCTTAATCGTACAAAAAGAGAGTCTGCGACCTTTGGAGTTCACGGGCGTCGTCCGACATCGCCAGACATTCGTGCCCGATGGCCGGTCCCTCGCACCTGCCGGAAAAACCGGACACGATAAATTACCGGCAAAACAAAACGGCCCCAACCATTCACAGGATAGGGGAGAGTTCCTCCCGTGGCGGTCCCGGTGGCCTATTGCCCGACAATGTTCTGGCTAGCCCACTGGTTCTGCGCTCGATGAAGCTTAAGTAGTCTCGGCAATGAAAGCGTTAACATCAGTTAAGGTTGAGTTCTATGTAAAATAAAGATATATACCGATTATATAATCATAAGATTTCTAATTAAAATATAAGCTGCTTTTAGAGTTGGAGAAGTACTTACAAAAAAATAAAAATGATTTTGTACGAATCGAAACGGGGGTTGCAAGTTGAAATACCTTCCATGGTACAACTGTTTACAATAATTTAGACAATGACATTATTTAGATGTTCAGTCATCATATTTTCTAACACTTTTAAATGAAATATATCGACAACAATTTATTTTTACATGTTTGTGAATTAAAAACTGTTTTTAAACTGTTCTTAAGTAAAATTAAAAAAGTAATTTGTAAAATTAAAAATTGTGGCATAAGATTGCCACAATTTTTAATTTTACAACACCTACGTTAAGACGTAAAATCGTCAGAGCCCATACTGCCCATAACTACGCGGACGGTAGACTCGGATTGGACACATCGGAAATTCAAAATCCGTCAAAATTGTTGTAAAATTTCTCACAATATAGAAAATAAGTCATTACTGTATAAAAATTACATTAGAGGCTAAAATGTTGTATCATGGTATCTATTACATTGCCTGTCATCGAAAAAGTTGTTTGCGTCAAGCTTCTTACCGCCTCGTTGGGTACGAATTGATTTTTTTTCCTCCGGTGTCAACGATTCATCGTTTATGGGTCCACTACTGGTAGGGCATCGATGTTGAGGGAATAACAACAACTGGTATTTCTTGATTCCGTGCAATATTACTTTTTATAACGTCATTTGATTTAATACTGGTTACATACCTTTTGCGTTCCTTTATTAATATCGCGATGTTAATAATTATACTACGTGTTATTTAATTCATTATTTACATTTCTTTTAAATCTCCAACCACACTCATAAATTGCTTTAACAAGAAATGGGTTATGTAAAAAAATTATATAGCTTACTTCGGCTGCTTTTTCTTTTTTTTATATCTTATTATCTTTCTCTAGCAGCTAGGCAAAGATAGTTTAATGGAAGCGTTTATGCACGACATTTACAACAAAACTAACATTTATAATAATAGCTATTGGTTCCGGAGTGGTTAGTCACGTCACCGAATCGGCGAAGGGACGTGATGAACTTGTTGCGACCCAGCCGGCCGGTCGTGAGGGTCACCACGTGCCCTAAAATTCACGGATAATGTCCGGAAATTACAAGTGAGAATTGTCATAACCATTTTAGTCCGCGATATTGTGGATGAATATCGGTTTGTACTCTTATTCGAAGCGGTCATATCATCGCCAGTAGATAATTAAATTAAGTTTATTTAACATCCATATTAAATAAACCGTAGGCTTCTTCACAGTGCTTTAGAATTTTGCATGCACATTAGGATCGATTGACTGACCGAATAATTTCGTCATTACGCCGTAACCATGATAACAAAGGTCATGATGAAAAGAGTATATACATTGCAATAACTTAATTTAATTTTTACGCTAAAAAACACAATTGTCTAAAGTATATCCTGTCAATAACTAACGCGTGGTCACCTTCTAGGAAATGAATGCGACGTGTTAGTTTACCAATTCGTTAAAACCGGACATTGGACGTGGCAGGAAACAATATAAAAGCTTTGATAGCTTTGAGGGCCCGTTTTTATTTTTTCAGTTCTCGTTTCGTGCGTCGACATGTTCGGGTCTCTCGGAATAACATGCATCAATTGCAATTCGTTATTTCGCTTTGACGTTCGATTTATCGTTAAATGAGCGAGTTTTATGGTCGTTTGGTTCGGTCAGTTGTTTCAGACAAGTCGTTAAGACTGCTCTATGGACATGGAAATTTCTAATGTTCACGCGAATACTTAACGTGAATTCGTAACAAGTTCTTTTCATAACGGAAAACAAAGCCGTCTTCAAATCTCGCTCCGTATTCATTTTATAATTGAATTTTAGGAGTTATCTAAATATCTCCGGAGGCCAAGATCCAATACCAATGAAATTAATATGGGACCAAGTGGGAAGCACCAGCTTTCACATAAATAAAGATCATCAAAATCGGTCCTCCCAATCGAAAGTTATGAGGTAACAAATGTTTAAAAAAATACAGTCGAACTGAGAACCGCCTCTCAAATAAACCGCAAATAAATCTCATCTAGTAATACTACAAAAACAGTTAATGTCATTCTTAATGAAAAAAATGATGTCGCTATTCCGTTATACGTATAGAAAGAAACATTTCCTGATTGCCGACATGCACTACGATTATGTACGGATTGTTCTTGCAAGATAGGGTATTATAACGGCATGGGTTGAGGTAGATTTTCATAAACACATACGCACACTTCTTATATCGCGTGTGCGTGAATGTGTTTTAATGTGAGAAGGTGGCAAGTTCACCTGATGTTAAGTGATAACGCCGCCCTTGGACATTTGCATTTATCCATGTTTTGACGCAATAGCAGAATCTATCACGTGCCTTTACCACGGTTTAAAATAATTCACACTCTATCGGAAAATCGGACGCGTACTGAACGCTGCGGCGTACCGAATCAAATAATTGGCGTTAAATCGCCCGTACCAATTCACGCCCGCGGCGCGGACCGGTCGCTACTCGGTACGCCGTCGTTTATTGGGGGCCTAGTTTTGTATTTTTAAAATTACTCTTACTATGAGAAATACTGAAATCAATACAGTGTAGTCTCTACCTCCACGGCGGGGTTCCTTGTAGAGGGCGTATTTTGGAGTAGCTGTAGGTATATAATATTTCTCAAATGTGTTTTTTGGCCTGAACGCCATAACTTAATTTTTCCTAACCAAATTCCGTATCAAATTTAATGAGTCCAACATATACGCCCGGTTTCTGAAACACTGATCATCGTAGATGTCAACTAATCAGCTGTCAAATGGCTTTTCAAATGTCATTTGAGTTGCCAAAAGGATGGTTAAACTCTTTGAATTGATCATTCTGATCATAAAAAAGATCATTCTAGTCAATTCAGAGAGTGTAACCATCCTTTTGGCAACTAAAATGAAATGTGAAAAGCCATTTGACAGCTGATTAGTTGACATCTATCGAATTTTTAAAAAAAAGAAAGGCAGCTAAATAGATTATAAAATGTTCTTCTTCAAAATAAGATACCTAATAATATTTACACAATATACCAATATTACCATTCGGTATTTAAGAAATATTAAAGTAACTAATACTAATTCTCTTTAATATTTCTTAGATAAACAAAATTATTAGGATTATTATATTTTATTGACACCTTAACTCAAGATACTAACTAACTATGAGCATACTGTAATTTTGTCACATTACGGATTAAGGAAAAATCAGTCAGGAGATGGAGTGCAATTGATATTAACCAAGAAATCTTTGAAAAATAACCTGCCCTTAAAGAGAATTTCTATAGGACAGTAACGAAAGTGTACATTCCTTTCTTGATAAAGTGTAGAAAACGTTTGTAAGAAGGCATTCAATGCACAAACACGAAGACTAGGGGTTCATAAAGCTATAATGGTATCTTGCGACGAGCGGCCTTTAGACGACCCCCCACTTCCTCTGCTCGCCTAATTAAGTGAAACCGATGTATTCGAGAATTTTCTAGATCTCCTCCAGCGTAATTAATACCGTCCCTTTCTGTTGCAGGTATGAATGGACAAGTTTGTTGAGGCTTAAAAGGAGCTCGCTCGAGGTAAGACGTTGCATTTGATTAGTAAGCAGTTTCACTTAAGGCAATGCATTCAGTAAAGGAAAACCTTGTAAGTTAAAGAACGCAAGAAATGTAAATTCCTTTGCTTGGTTTAAATATCAATACTATAATGTCCAATAGGCCGATATGTATGTGTGTAGTAGTCTTTAACGCTTGGTCACCCGTTCATAAATATTTTCTATTAATTTATAGCGATCAGCGCCGAAGCCGATACCTTGGCAACTGCGCCGCAGAGCCATCGTAATATGTACTACGCATAAACTCTGGAATCGTTCTTAGTGTCGTGTGATCGTTTTAAATCGGGGCTGACCAATGTATTATCAATTTCCTGCCGCTCTAAAGAAACGCGTATTAACTGTGCTTTATCAAAGCGAATACTCGTTATACGAGTACATGTCTAAACACAAATATAACACGTGCTTCATTGCGCTTCCTTTCATGTGAAATTAACGTTTCGAACGACTTAGCAGCGTTCACAGCATGCATGTCCCGCGCAAAGGAAAAGTATGAAAGTGCTTGCCTGCGTACACATTTCAGTTATCTGCAGCCGCGCCGCGATTTACCGGATCCGTCGCGGCCTTTCTCGAGGTCCCGAGCGGGGAGCGCTCCCACAGCGTAGTTTCGTGTAACGAGGAGCCGCGGGGGACGCCCGAAATTAATTTGCGTCTTCCAGAGGGCTCGGCCCGGCACAAAAAGGCGGCGTCGGATTAGTGGTGTTGCATCGCCGCGGCGTCGCTAATCGGGGTCAACGGCTGCGCAGGTACGTGCCGCGTTTTTTGTGCCCGACCCACCCCGCGCCCCCTACACCGCCCCTTCCCCCGCATGCCCCCCCTTCACCACTTCCCACCCCCGCGCAGCCGAATCCGTGGGCCGCACTCGAGCCGTCTCGGCCCGTGATTTATTCGCTCGACGCCCAACGAAATCGACAGTGAAAAGTTCCGTACTAGAATATCAATTTCGATTTCGCCTCCAGTCGTATTGTTTTACTACTATTTACAAGAGTACGGCATATTGTCAAATAAAACCCGTTTCGTGGAAATTATCGCGATATTTGGTAAGGCTAATCGTAATGAGGCGTTAAGTACGTCCCGAGCCGCCGTTGTATTCCAGTTATCTTTGCAACTCCTAAACAATCGCTTGTTTAGAATCGTTCGAAGTATTTCAATTAGTTTCTTTACTATCTCTTCGGTAGAGCAACAAAAACAGTTCACAAAGCGGCTGTTTAGGTCAGCTCGACCCGAAAGTACCACTGCATCAGAAGACCGGCGTGGGGTGAAAAGTATTAATACTATTATGGTAAGTGAGGTAACCAGATTTAACTCAGTTACCAGTGATGTGCAACCTCTGCATTATCTCTGGTGTTGTAAGTATGTATACATACGCGGTCCGTACTTACCATATAACTATGGACGAGGCGTTTGACGCCATTACATCGCGCGACAAACGTAATTCTAATGTTAAATAAAAAATTCTAAATCATCCTTCTAATATCTATGTTGAACTGCGGACTACTCATCATTTTACTCCGAAGTTTATAACTCCACGAACGCTATAGTGACGTTTTCATTGACATACCTCGCGTATGCTAATTTGTGGCTTACAGGTTTGGGACCGAGACACCTATTTATTTGTGATTCACATATATATATGTGTGTCATAAACTAATAAACCACGCTATTTTCCACTTGCAATTAATGAAATGCGCCTTAATGTAAGCTTTTTTTATCAAATCAACGCCTACAATAAATCCAACTGTATACAAAACGTTGAGTGATATTGTTGAATGGTTTCCTAATTATATATTGAGTCAGGTTGTACTAAAAAAATATCGTGTTTTCAGCTTCGAAACCTGTACGAAAGAAGATGCTCCGATGATCTTTTGTAATAATATACATTACTTATATAATAGAATTACTAAATGATTAGTAAAAGGTCGGTATTTTTAAAATTAAAAATAAAATAAATGTCAACTCGAGAAAATCAGAAAATATTTATCGATGAATAATAATATATCTCTCATAAATATAGATCCGTGCGTCAAGTGGTTTAAAACGTGTCGAATCTATAATTAAAATTTTATTTAAGGCAGATACATCCGTATAAAAGTCCTATTTAACATTCCGTTAATAAAATTAATTATATATGCGAATAAAATTATGCTACCACAATTGATTACAAGGGTCTTGTGTGAATCATTGTGCCCCGCTGACATTCGATATTATACGATTCGCCTCAAACGCAAACACATCGCTAAAAACCCGTACGAGTCGAACTTTTCGCAACGAACCACGAATGCGCGCAGTGTTACGTCACCTCGACGTCTCCCAGCCTCGCGTCGGACAATACACGTGCCACTATTTACGTCGCGCGACACAATTTTACCGTATGAATGGCGGGGTCAGGGAACTAGATCTCGCCCGCTGCCCGATGGGTGGCCCGCTCTGTCGTGGAGACAAGTGGAGCCCGCCGAAGATTACTCCCGCGGTCCGCGCGAATCAATAGTACAGCGCAATACGACTCCGTCCGCCCATTCATTGCGCGCGGTACGGAACTAGTGTCGGGCGCGGACCGCACGCGAAAGCGAGGGCTCCGTATCATTTTAGTTTGTGTGAAATGCGTCCTATCGTGACGTTGATAGTATTGTATCTATACGAGCTCCGAGAACATTGGAAATGTGATCATGATTTCGCAGTTTTATTGATTAATATTAATGTCTTTGATTAAAAAAAAATTAAAATCGTACACATAATCTAATAATTCCTGGACCTTTGGACCATCAATAAAGAAAATAAAAATTTATTAAAGAATTGAATACGTTCGTCGTTACTGAAACTGTACTTTTGTCTTAGCATTAATCGTTAAACTTTTTACATAACCGATTCTTTAATTATTTTTGTACAATACCTAAACTTTACTCACTTTTTTTTTACGTGGGAAAATCCTTTATGGATCCCCCGCCGCCTTGTGGGTAGGCAGCAGGGGTATGTGGGAGTTACGGGGTACCCACTAAAAACCCACGTTGCACCTGCGCTGTCGCTTTGCCGGGGACACGGGGACACGAAAATGCAATCTTCCGCGAACCCAGGCGCGACTGTGGCCTCCTCTCCCCGGGTTTTTTGGGACACCTGGTCCAGCCAAATGGTGCCGTGTCGGTGCAATGAACACGGCACCCCTCTCAAGCCCTCCTCGGAGCAGCAGTTGGGACTAACTGCTGCTGATGTGGGCATCTGCCGCCCCGGTGCTTGCTATCAGGGGGAAGGTTGCGCGCTTAGGATAGCCTCCTGCGCCCTGGTCTCCGCTGGCGGATTTCCAGGGTGGCAGTTGCCTCCCTTTTCCTCTCCGCAGCCTCCTTCCGGGTGATTATGTCCTCGCAGAATGCAAGGACGGCACCTCACGACCTCTCGCTGTCCACCATAGCGCCAACTACGGTAGGCAACGAGAGATCGTGCCCCACGATAGCTGTCAGCTCTCGGCGCTGCTCCCGCCAGGCTGGGTACGTGTTGGGCGGTCTCCTCGGCACATACGTCGCAGTGGTGGCACACCGCTGTTGGCTCCCTCCCCGCCAAGCGGCACAGGTACCTCTTAAACAGCCATGTCCCGAGAGAACAGCCATGTCCCGAGAAACTTTACTCTCCTTGGACTAAGTTTAAACACGGCTTCAAATAGTCTCAAGGGTCGCGTCGAACAAAATCGATCGGTACCCCTCGAGTTAAGATATAGATTACCACTAATTGCTATGTTACCATTAATTAAACTGCAATCAAGTACCATCTGGATCTTTAACAATACGAAAAGGTTTTAGTAAAACCCAGTACAATCGATCGGTACACTGTTTATATTGCAAGGTTAATAGTCGCTAGATTTACGTTACTCGAACGTACGTAAATCACAAAATCAAACTCGAACAAAATCAACAGAAGGTTGGCTTCATGAGTATAGGCAATTACGACGTAGCGATTACAAAATGAAAAGGAAGAACGCGGTTTCGTAACAGCATCCCTCGCCGATGATTGAGCGGTGTTATGGAATAAAAAGTTTGTTGAACTTCGTCGCTCCAAATGCCAAAACTTTAGAGCTGGAACAAAGAGCCGCGGCGAAGTTAGTTCGAATTCGCTGACGACAAAGACTAAGAATGGAAAGTTTTAAAAGTTCAGGTTGGAACTCTATTACTCCACTTTCAACACGTAAATAAACTTCGGAACAAATATTTTACTGGCCGATTTGTTTATTAAGTATAGGCAGCACATTAGGTCAATTGAGATATAAAACATTATCGAAATTACTTACGCACCACATCATTTTACCGCCGAATCAGTTATCCATAAAGTAAAATAATCCAGAACACACCACCACTTCAAGACTTGAAGACGCTGAATAATTCTCAAGTTGACTTTAGTCCGGATGAACAGGGACCCTAGATGGTCGAATACGCAGTCCGTCCCGTGATAATAACTGCCATCAATTATTGGAAACGTCGGGAGTTTAAAATTTGTATTTGTATTTTCTAGAAAGATCACATTGTAGTCGTCCCTTCGAAAACATTATCTCCTCACTGTAGGATAACATTATCCTGTGTAAGGACATTACATACATAGATTGGATTTCACGTGGACAAACACCCAGATTTGAAACAATTATCTGTGGGTCACACAAATAGTTGTCTCGTGTGGCAATTATACCCACGACCCCGGACGAAGCCAATACCTTGGCAACCGCGTCACGAGGTCATCAACGGGAGTTTATTATACAAATAAATCACGATAAAACTTGAAAACAATTTTTAATAAAAAGGTTAAATAATTTGTCGCTTCGATGTTATAATTGTCTTGAGGAAAGATTATACGTTTCAGTTTTATGTATGCACGCCTTAATACATTCCATAATCTCTCCCTCATACTGTCTCTGACAAGACCAAATTATGCCTATATTTTACCGAAATGTTAAAGGTGACTTTTTGCACACACGAAATGAGAAAAATCATCGGCATGTTGACAACTAATACTAATCGCGCTGGTTCGATTTCAAACATTCAAACATTGATATTTACACGCAATGATAAAAAAGAAACAAAGATACATTTCGACTTGGAATCTGTAATCGTCAGCATTGTTTCCGGACCGACACGACTTGGTGACCTTCAAGGCGAACCAGCCCCTACTTCAAAGCGACAACGCCTTTATAACTGCCCTGGAATTGCAATTGTCCACGGGCGGCGGTTATTATCTACCATCACTTGCCAGATTGATTTCACGTGGACAAACACCCAGATTTGAAACAATTATCTGTGGGTCACACAAATAGTTGTCTCGTGTGGCAATTATACCCACGACCCCGGACGAAGCCAATACCTTGGCAACCGCGTCACGAGGTCATCAACGGGAGTTTATTATACAAATAAATCACGATAAAACTTGAAAACAATTTTTAATAAAAAGGTTAAATAATTTGTCGCTTCGATGTTATAATTGTCTTGAGGAAAGATTATACGTTTCAGTTTTATGTATGCACGCCTTAATACATTCCATAATCTCTCCCTCATACTGTCTCTGACAAGACCAAATTATGCCTATATTTTACCGAAATGTTAAAGGTGACTTTTTGCACACACGAAATGAGAAAAATCATCGGCATGTTGACAACTAATACTAATCGCGCTGGTTCGATTTCAAACATTCAAACATTGATATTTACACGCAATGATAAAAAAGAAACAAAGATACATTTCGACTTGGAATCTGTAATCGTCAGCATTGTTTCCGGACCGACACGACTTGGTGACCTTCAAGGCGAACCAGCCCCTACTTCAAAGCGACAACGCCTTTATAACTGCCCTGGAATTGCAATTGTCCACGGGCGGCGGTTATTATCTACCATCACTTGCCAGATTGATATTGCCTCCTCCATAAAAAACCAATAACTTTGAATCGTCCTTAACCACAAAGAACAGTCACTAACCTCTCGACGGCTTAGGCGTAAAAGGAAAAAGAATCATCGGAATGCGGGGCTTACTTCCGATCGTGGTGAAACATTGTCTAACTTATTTAAGAAATCTGTTAAAGGGAAGTTCCATCCGTCTAAATAGCAGTAGAACTAACTTATACGTTTATGAAAAATTTAATTTTAGCGCCAGTCTCTGCATATAGCTGCTAGAATGCTATAAATAAAGTCGATAAATGTCGAGTGGATATTTTTCGCGTTGCGAGGCTATCGACCGTTTAATTGGTCGGCTAGGCATTACTCGAAAGCGCAAGTTCGAAATAAACTTTCATCCAAAAATTGACATTTCTTTTTTTTTTTTTAAGAATTGCCCTTACTTTAGGATAACATTATCCTGTGTTATAAGAACGTTTTACAAACAGAAATTTCACTAAGGTCGTTATAAACACATAAATTTCACGTGGACAAACCAGATGGACAACTATCTGTGGGTCACACAAACAGTTGTCCCGTGTGGGAATCGAACCCACGACCCCGGACGAAGCCAATACTTTGGCAACTGCGCCACGGGGCCATCGAACTGTTAGTGCGTTCGGCATCTTTATAATTTGGCATCGCGATAATAACACATCCCGCAAATAAACACATCAACACAATAGCTCGATATCAATAAGGCTGAATTGCTCCGTTAGCGCATGAGGCCACGTTGATTACAACCGGTTCGTCCTTTTCACGCGGCCGCTGCCTGTCCGCTAAGCTTACGGCGGATCGAATTTCCGCTGAGCGTATCCCATCGCCCTCCCAGTGTCCGCAAGAACCTACCGAATACGCCACCTATTAACCTGTTGGAAATGCTCAATTTTCTTTCGAATCCCATCGGCTGACTTAAAGCTCAAAATAAATTGAGTACTCCCAATAATACTTGGCAATTTTTAGCCCTACTATATCGATAATGACTCTCATATTTGTATGGAAACTCGTTTTCGGATTGTGAACAGTTCTGAATTGGGTTTTTGTAAACAGAGAACTCACGTGCATTATGTAGTATTTTTAACTCGGGTATATATTAGTACTGTATTTAACATATTTATATAATTAAAAAAAATTATAAAAAAAACAAATATAGTTTGTAAATATAGGCGTTTGCCTTTATTGATTTCTTTCTGTGCACCCAGCTAATCTCTGTACTAACTAACTCAAGGTTGACTGGGAGATAATGCTTCTGGCATTATGTCCGCCTTTGCACTTTGGTTTGTGCATAACGAATAAATGAATGGATATTAGAAATGTTCCTTTTTGTGTTGAACACACCTACTATTTGAATCTTTCATCTTCTTAACATATCATTTTTATGCGGGCGCTTTAATCGTTCCTATGTTGATGCAACTTGCGCTCTCTAAGGTCATGGAACCTTCGCGATCACGCATCTCCGATGGCCGACCGGTAAAGAAAGAAACTGAGCTGATTCACTATCTACGTCCTGACAGGTTTTTACAGCACGACGGATGACGCATTATTATTTCCTAATACCATCTGTATTCTCAAGACTTTTAGCTTCAGAGCGTTGTTATTGGAACGAATCATTGACATAAACGAAACATTCGCTATAAATAAGCTAAATAACCTGACGTTTAATGGTTTTAGCTTATTTAAACTTATAGCGACATTTAATGGCACAAAGTGAGGTTTATTGTAATGTAAATATAAGTACGCTATGAATAATTGTTATTTAACACCATCGTAAACTATCGAATGTTGTTATATTTAGTTATATCATAAAAAGGGCCAAGTTACAGGCACTTTGCTTTCGTTGAGATTTAAATAGGCGAACTCGATAAACTACCGCGCCTACGTAATAATAGAGTTATGCTCCGAACATTTTGAACTAATTTCTCGTTGTAACAAAACGATTACTTTGTGACTTTCGCTTTAGACTTTAGGGACAGTTATTGTTCCAGATTTAAAATCTATCTCAATCAGCATCGTGTGTGGTACCTGATAAGTATGTGAAAGTTTGCATTAGTTCGAAGAACCTTTTCTTGAGTAGATTGAAAATATATCTCCCTAAGATTTAGTAACAAGATGTGAGGTCCCCAAGATTCATTAAAGGTCCATTCTAATGACCAAATACGGTGCTAACTTGATAGATATCTACTCGTATATGTCGCAATCCACTAGGCTCAAAATGGCATATTACTCACGACTCCTATCAGTGAGGAAATTGATGAGTAGGCGGAAGTTATGAGAAATATATTCACTAGTTAAATACAATGTTACTTCATTTCAAATGTCCTTGATCACTACTATATGATTATATCAGAAGTTATCGAGGTGTTCGCTTGCAAAATATGTTTAACTATGGTAGTGCCTGGCCACGAATGGGCAGGTCCGTCCGGGGAAGTACCACGACCTTACAGAAGACCGGCGTGAAGTTGAAGAGTTATACTTCTGCGTGTCATCTGGTGAACGGGATAACCGGGGCCCACTTTATTAAAAGCTAGCAGTACATCTACAACAATACGGCTGTAACAAACGTCCATGGGCGGCGGTTATCACTTAACACCAGGTGAACCGCCAGCTTGCTTGCTATCATCATAATCAATACATAGTATAAAACAAAGTCGTCCCGCTGTCTGTCTGTCCCTATGTATGCTTGGATCTTTAAAACTACGCAATGTATTATGATGTGGTTTTTTTTAGTAGATAGAGTTATTCAAGAGGAAGGTTTATATGTATAATACGTTGCACCCGTGCGCAGCCGAGGCGGGTCGCTAGACTTGTATAAAAAGTCAATATACAGCATGTTATATTTGTGCGTTGCTCCCATACCACTGTTACTCTCGCGTGGCGTTGACCCCCGCTCGTCCGGTTCTGCCCCCGGCGCATCACGGCCTAGTGCAACAGTAGTCGATAGCCGCGCAGCCTGGCGTTGATTCATCGGTCTCCGCAATTCCGTCTTATACCATATCAAGGCCTTAGTGCCCAGATGGAATGGAAAAAAGTGAATGAAAAACATTTTTCTGATGTTATCTTATGTTTTTTTCTTATTCGATAAACTTCTGCTGGAATATATCTACCAAGAATAGAGAAAAATTTCTATATTTTAAGCGAATAAGTAGGCCATGCGGGGCCCTGTGACGACAGGGGCCCTGGGCACGGCCCCGTGTGCCTTTATGGTAAAGACGGCACTGGCTCTTCGGCGCGGCGATTATACGGAATTATGTCGCTCGCATTTATGACGTCTCGACCGCGCTCTCTGTAATGTTGCAGAATGCAACGCGCTTTGCTTTGTGCAAACCTCGGTCCAGTTGAAATCAAACGACCGCGCTCCGAGTATTACACTTAAATTCTGTTTGCTTGCGAACTTCAGTCGAAGCTCGGCTAGATTTCTATTGATGTCCGAATTTAATTATTCCCGATAATGCCATTGTCAAACGAATACGCTATCGGTCGCTTTTAGTATTTACTTATTTTGCAGGGAGCTTTATTAAAGTATGTATTATGCTTATTGAAGGTTTTTTTTTTACTTTTTATTATTAAAAGACCTCGTGAGTATGCTGTGATTTGTGATTTTCATAATAAACGCACAATTCAAGTTAATAAACTATACATTTTGCGAGTTGACACAAAACGAGTCCGCGAAACAAACAAAAATAAAACGCGTGCGTCGCAAAGAATCAAAGCTCATTCTCGATCGGTTTGCAATTTGCATTCGCTTCACTGAGTCAAAAGGGGGTAATAAAAAGAAACAAATCAAAAATAAATTTCAATCCAAAAATCGGGCCATCGGTTTTGCTTTTTATCGCTTATTGCGTTGCGAATCACCTCACGTGAGCTTAGACACCGGTTCGTTAAGACTGATGTCTAATTTGGTCCGCCGAGATGGATTCTCGCTGGATGGATTTCGCTTTTATCTTTTTTTATGGAAAAAGGAGGCCAACGAGCATGCGGGTGACCTGATGGTAAGCGGTCAACGCCATCCTTGGCCACTTGCAACATCGGTTGAGTCACAATTGCATTGCTGGCCTTTAAGGTAGGAGTAGGCTCTCTTCTTGAAGGTCCCTAAGTCGTATCGGTGCGGAAATACCGCTGGCGACAACTCCACAAAGTTAGTTCCACAAAGTAGCTGTGCGGGGCAGAAAATTGCCCAAATTATCGCGGGCGCAACGCCACGCTGCGGAGACGGAAGAGTTTATTTCTCTTTCGCTTACAACCTCTTTGTCTTCTGGTATCGTATCGTCATTTTGCCCACTCCAAATTTAAAGATTTCTTCGTGCTTAAAACTTTTAAACAGATTAAAGGTGATAAAGTCTGTGCAAATATCATTCGTGGGTTTTCTTTTATGTTATAGTATTAACTTGGTTCCGTTTTATTTTGAATATTGTCAGCAAATCAACAGTTTGTCAGCAAATCCACCAGAGTGTGTTGCTGATGTTATTTTGAGTTAAGTAACGAAGATGTCGTAACAGTTATTTTATTTCACTTAATCTTACAGTTTGGTTGCTTTGTTGTTCAGCGGTGGGCTTTCACATAACGGCCAACACAATAATGCTCAATCCCATCTTCGTTTATGAAACAGACGTAATTCATCCCGACTAAAAATAACAACACTGGCATTAGACAATTCTAAAAACGTGCAGCGAAACCTATCGCGAACTAAAGGTCAGCTTAATAAATAACAGTTCGTCGGCAGAAAATTGCACACTGCACCTCGCGGTGAGTGGCGTGTCAGGGTCGCAGACTGATGCATCAGCCATGGCATCGCCTTGGCATTAGTTGCGGCGACAATAATGCATTAGCGTAACGATTACTATTAACACGGATGCAACACTGTTGAATGACTCCGTACTTGTTCTCACAACGCGTTTCGTTTCGTTTTTGGGTACCCGATTTCCGAAACACTTCACTGCGTCCGTGGCCATTAAACGAGATAAAATCAGAAAATTATTTACCTTAATACATCCTTTAATACGATAATAAAATCCAAGTAAACCAGTAAAGTGATGACCTACTTTCTCCCGTCCGTTTCCGCACATTCATCTCGATTTTTATGTGCATTATAAAAGTACTTGACAAAATTTCCCTTTTCGATTTTTGTGTTTTTAAATCGACTGGTTCATACACTCAGACAAGTCAACGCACATCTTAAAGCGATAGGTCTAACAGCATGAATATGTGCTGACCACTACGTTACAACACGTACGAGAAAGCTTAAAAATTATTTTGAAAGTTCCGAAAATGTTTTTAAAAATTAGGGAGCTATACACCTCTTCAATGGCACTTTCATAAGTCATTATTCACTAAATTATAAAAATAAAGTAACAATTTATATATTATGTTCCACCTCTCGTGGACAAAGGCCTCCTTTGTACAGTTGGTATTAGGGCATAGTCCACTACGCGACTCCACTGCGGATTGGTAAACTTCACATATCTTCGAAATGTCAGCACTTACAATTTCATAGGTACCGGGATTTTAACGTAGGTCGCTCGAGTATATACATTAAAAGCGAGCACCTGGATACTCAGCAATCACGGCTCTGACTTAAAAGTATAATACGGCTTATATTGAAACGTAATTTTAAACGAAGCAACGGAAACCGCCTGTTAATGTGCAAAGCTCGAACATGTTTGGATTCGAGTAATCTTATTAACGTGGATTAAAATTTCACCCGAGCTCAATGCTCCATTCGTCCGACGATCGCTTCCACTAAACATTGTCGTTTAACGCCGCTAAGCGAAAACTGATGGGACGAGGGTATTGAAAGGCAAGACGGACAAACGGTTATTATTATGTAGGTTAGTTGGCTTGTAAGCGGCGTGCCGGAGCTGGCGGCACTATAATGCCGGCTTTATGCACGAACCAAGGTTTCTGCTCTGAAAATGTTCATAGAGCCGCTGGAAACGACAAAGGTATCGTGATAAGTTATCTGTATAAGTTTAAATACATGAAAGTATTTTACTCTAGCTATTACCATTCTACTTAATGGTTTGTGGTTGTGTATGCTTAAATGTAGTTTCTTATGGTTGTTATTTGATATAATCTATATCTCTATAATTTTAGACAGGATTAACTGTTATTTTATTTTTTATTTTAATATCACACAAAATCCACAGCCCTTTGTTACATCGTACGTACATCTTAATATGATCTAGAATTACAGCCAAAAACGGATTTACATTATTTAACTTTAAAATATACTTACTTAGTGTCTATGGTTTGATTTCTTGTTTTCTTTATGCGAATATTAAACATGGTAAAATGAAACTATTTTACAGATTTTTGACATTAACATTTCTTTATTTCAAAATGATGTAGCCATAGATAACGCAAACAATCATTGAGCATCAAAATATTTATTTAAATCGTTGGGTTCAATCAAATATATATATATATATATATATATATATATATATATATATATATATATATATATATATATATATATATATATTTCTACCGGTAATTGATTCATCACGATATCTCTGAACCATAAGGCGTAGAGACTTGAAATTTGGTAGGAGTATTCCTTTCACCGAGTAGAGCTCAGCTAAGAACGGATTTCACGAAATTCCACAAAATAACGTTTTTCGTGTCAGCTAGTAATACATAATTGTGATTGATGTACCCAGCCTCGTCACAGACTCACCGAAATGTTTTTTTTTTTTAATTTTCATTGGAAGCTTTCCTTTAAGCTTCATATTGTAATTGCGCTTGTAAACTTTACGACTACCCCGTCCCATTTATTTGTCGCTGCCCTTCGGGGTCTCGCCACTTTCCTCGAAACTTTCTTTTGTCTCGAGCGTCGGAGTTTTTCTACGGGCCCCCGTCTTAGCGCGCCCATTGTCAGGTTGAGCAGTAAAATAAACAATTTGCCCTCGCATGCATTCGCTGTATTGCTGTCCATCGTGTCTATTCATCGTGCGTATTGTTACCGGCTGGTGGCCGATAATGTTTAGTTACAGAGCTATCTCCCTTCATTGTTTAAACCAAGTTCACAACTAGGCGGCCAATCTCATCTCGCGTTCAGTTTTTACGGCATAGACAGAAGTGGCGTATGGCGCGATAGCGCGCCCGTTACGTTATCTGCGGCAACAAAAACCTCTTTGCATAGAAGCAAAAACTTCGCTCCGACAAAAACCCAAGTTGGCTCGAAGTCGAGTGGGGAGACGTATTGAGTCAGATTCCGTCTGCTAGTGCAGGTATGTTACCTGAAGTGCCGAATGTTATCATTATAAATAGGAAGGGTTACTTCACTCTAACGTTAACCACCAGTTATTTCAGGACATATTTCTACACAACGTTATCAAACTAAGCATATTATAGATGTATAAACACCCAGACACTGGAAAAACACTATGTTCATCACACAATATTTTTCCATAAGTGGGGCTCGAACCCACACCCTCGGGTGCAAGAGACAGGTACACTATCCACTACGGCACATAAAATCGGGCCGTCAAAGCGATGTATTTATAAGTATATTCTCGAAACGACCCACGTTGTATTAATTTGCCTTTTTTAATTTAAAGTTTCAAGCGTTGTCACTTAAATATCAAGTGTATTTAAAAAAATAGATTCTGAAATATTTATATCGGTAGATAATTTATTTAAATTAACGTGTTAAAAAGAGATTTATTATAAACGTAACTTGCATTATTCTGAAATATAGACAAGATAAGTAATGGATATTCGTTACATTCGTTCTTCGGGATTAGAATAATCTACTTCATCAGAAAAATGCTACATTCACGTATCGACTTTTGCGCGAAAAGAACATGTAGTGAAATTCGATGCGCTGTACCTGGATGGCCTAATATTACCCAGGCGATTCTGTCGTACTTAGTAAGACTGGAGAATTTGGTTAGGCTCTTTAAACTAAGGCAATGGTGTGCATATGAAAAATGTATATCTGAGCGCATAGGGGAGCCTTATCACCGGTTTTCTATTCCACTTAGTGTTGCTAACTTATCTATTCACGAGTGGATTCCGTTTTCCCACAATCCGATCGCGTTGCGCACACGACAGGGGCCCGGTTATATAACGAGCGCCGTAACAGAGCGTGCCCGATATCCCGGCCAGGCAGCTCGGCGTTGCGCCATCGTCCGCCGCGGCGGAGGCACGACCCCTCCACTGTCCTGCTAGCGCCGATCGCTATAGTACAGTCCGCTTCGTGAACCATACGTACTAACCGCCGCTTTTAATAGTCTATCTATTAGGCTTGGCTACTATCACTTTTGATGGTATCTGACATTAGCTGTATAGTACTTACGTCTTCTATCTCCAGTAACAAAACATACATCATCATCTACAGACATATGGAACTAAACGGCGGTTAAACGGCAAATACACGCCCCGGTCGAACAGAGCTGATCAAGGGCCTTTAGCCATTATAATAATCTTTAAATATAGTCCAAGTAATTGAAATTATGATTACTGTGTCGTACATGATTTTATATTCAAATTTAATTCAATTCAAAATACCTTTATTCAAATAGACGCTTGCGCGTTCTTATGAAGCGAATTTTACATAATAATTGATACATAATAAAATATACTTATGCACACTCAAACCACGAAAGCTTAATGCGGGCGCAAACAGTCGGTAAATCAATCCTATTGGGTTTAAATTGAAATATATAACTACTTACTATAACTTAGTGCGGTTCGAACCCACAACGAGAGGTACGTTTACAAACTCAACCACTGAGCCACTGCGGTTTCAGACTAAGGGAATTCCCGTGGCCTCATCCCGCATGTCCAACGGTAATCGAAACTGAATAATAACCAACGCATTCAAGTGGGTGTTTGCATAGAAACGGGCAATCCTTATCAGAAACTGTCGGTATAAATTTGTAGAGATGCTATCTGACGACGTATTTATGGGGTTACATTGAGGGTTTTGAAAGATTGCATTAGGTTATTGAGATTGTGTGGCATACCTAAATATCGCTAACATGCATTTGGTATGTTGTTTGTGCAATTTATTTGGTTACTGCAACAGGTCAGATTTATTATGTCAGAGGGACCAGTTTAACATTAAACAGTAAGCACACCAATGCATTCGTTTTCTTCATACCATTTTAAAGTTTATATTAAACATTTCTCTAATTGTGATTTAGCATTAAAACCACTACCATTTCCAGACTAGGAACAAAGATCAGGAACTTTTTGTATATTTGAAAGGCATTAGTGTGGCTCTTGCAACTAGTTATCGCTTTTTGAATAGACCCTAAACTAGACGTTATCGATCTACAAAATCTATATATTAATACGTGAAGCAAAAACTCTGTACCCCTTTTTACAAAAATTGTGTGGACGGAGAATGAAATTGCTTACACTCATAATTCATATAGAGGAGGAGCGCAGAATGCTAATATTTTGTTTAATTATGCATAAAAAATAAATTTAATCAACATAGAAAATATTACACACACTACCTTGTATTTGACACACGCATATATGCTCTTTTGTTTATTGTGTATTGTATTTGAGAATAGATTAAATATTGTTCAAACTAATAATTTAAATTAATTATGGTCGAATTTCAACTAATCGCCGTGCGCTTGTTATATAAATTACGTGATCGATGTTGAACCAAAATTATGTTCTTTTACAAATAACAACTTATCATATTATAATAACAATGAAACGGCACCCTTTTGCATGAGGAGAAAGGAAGGATAAAAAATTCAGTTGACGACGACAGATACGATGTATTGCAAACGTTACGACGACAACCTGTCACCTGTCACGCAGCCACTTTGGACTTTTGACCATCGATCTACATTTATTACGACACCGGTAATTTTTCCAATGCTCTGCTTATGCTTTGGAATGATTGTAATTCTGTGTCACAATGCTAAATGTGCAATATATTCAATGACCAGATTAGATTGCATGGCGTATATATACTTATAGCTACTGCGGATTTGTATTCTCCCAACGCTATAAATATCTGTTGAATTTCACGCTAAAACCATTCTCAAAGTGAAGGAAAGATGTTTGAAATTAAATTAAGTTAATAAAAGAACGCATGCTTCACCATTCTTCGTCTACCCCGTCAGCATTAAAACGCGTTTGGTTGTATGGGTGCGGGTTCCAATAATGTCACGTGGAATCCCATACGCGTAAATTCAATTTCCGAACGGCGGTTCCGAAGACGCGGATTTTGCGCGGGACTGTACCGCCGCGCGAAAGTGGGTACAGTCCACGGCCGCCGTGGGTCGGCGAATGCAAGGCCCCTGCACACTGTTGCAATATCTGCATTTGCACTCTAATGCAACGGCCGCCTTTCGGAACGATCTAGAAACTGCGCAAGGTTTCGCCTCGCGCCCGAACCCTTTGTTGTTTAGATTTCAGTATTACCTATTCTATTTATGAACTAACCACCACGGGAGGCACAATAATATTGTTGAATAAATGTTATAGAATTCAGTAATCATTTCAAACGTTAGACGGCAGTAAGTTACATATTATATAAAATAATAACGTTCGTGGTGAACAGTATTTTTATTACAGAGAACTGTAATAAAAATATGACCGAAAATATGATTTTTAATATTCTGTATTGCGTTTAATTTATTAATGGTTTGCATCGATCTGTGTTTAACAAAGGCGATTTTTTTTTTCACAATTTATTTTAGATTGCTGCTGAGCCTAAAATGCTTTTAAATCCCAATAGTTATTATCAGGATTATTTGTAATATAACTATTTCGTTAATCTCTCTCATCTCTGAATTAAAATCAGAGTGGGCGAGACGAACTGCTTTAAAGCCACAGACCAAGGGTAATTTAAACTGCAGTTCCTTTGTTATTTAACTAATCTATATGGATATATAGAGTCGTTTTCTTCCTAGAAAATTTTCAGCTATATCGTGATGAACAAACAACTTGTAAAAATTGGCCAAAAATATGTTAATGTATTTTGAATAGTATAGTGTAATATTTTAATATGTGATAATTAAAAGGGTACTAGTTCTATACACTATTACGGCACTCTTGTAATATGCAGTTTTTTACTTTGGCGTACAAAATATGAAAATTTATTTATTAAAAAATATATTTCTTAAATATAACAAGTTATATATTTCAAATTGCCATGGCGACATACCTGGCTCGATATAATTACTTGTGATATATCGTTGTGAAACAATATTTGAAATTGCTTGTGTGTTTATTTGAAAACTAAATGTGCAAAGCATTGCTTAAAATGCGAAAATATAATACGTTGAAATTTCGTCGGTGTGGCAATCCCCCGCTTAGTTTAGTAGTTAAAACGTCTGGGTGCGAATCTGGAAGACGTATGTTCGAAGCCCACAGCGTTGAACGACTTTGTCCATTTTTTCTACAAGCTTTAAAGAACCAAACGTCTTTACTGCCTGTTCGTGGTGTAGTTATGATTTAACAAAAATATAAATATCGTCGTCAGCCGTCGAAGCGGTGCTAGTATGAAAGGCGAGCCTTTGCGAGCACTAAGCGCGGTAATCGGTCTCCGCCGCGAGACTGCAACGCGTCGGCAACGTCACAACGCTCACAACCGCGTAACGTTCGCAACATCACAACGCTCGCAACCGTGTAACGTTCGCAACCTCGCAACGTCCGCAACTTTGCAACGCCGCGACAACTCCGCGCGAACAATGCGACGCTGTTGCAGCTGTAACTAGATCCAGCAGGCGGCCATTACGCGGGAAAATGGCAGTTTCGCGACGCGCGCGCCCCACAATGCCGCCAGCGAGCGCTTCAAAGAAACGCGGCATTGTGCCCGTGTTTACACTGGCACAGTTAACGCTAAAGGTTTACACAACAGCGCTGAAACCCTAATTGAAACATGACCGCTCGGAATATGTTTTACGCAAACCGCGGCCCGTCCACGGTGTAAACAAATTGAACGACACGTCGGAAATATTTAATGGAAGGTCGTTTGAAGAATGATTAATGGTTTGGAACTTAATTAACGCAAAGTGTGATTGACCTTCTTGTCAATGTTTATCATGAATCATAATGTTTGAGTGAGAAAAGTAACACTGGCAGAAAAAAGGTGGTAGTTATAAAAAGACGTAATTATGTTCTTACTAATTATTTACATATTATATATATTGAAACACATTGTTTGTGCAGTTTGTATTGTAACCTCTTTAACAATTTAAATTTTATAATAATACAAAGAAGAATATTTCAAATATCGAATCAAAAAAGGCTCGAGGAATAAAAATTAATGATTTCTTAAAAATATGGTATTTATTATAAGTAGTTTACCGTCGCGGTACGTTACCACAATATCAAATTTGGTAATGAATGAATGGTGACACGCATCCCGTACGTCTATACCCTCAGTAGTATAGTCGTATCTATTTTCGAATTATTTTGCCGCTCAATATCCGAAGGCAAAGTGCCAAAGATTTGGAAACACGCATATATCACACTTGTATATAAAAAGGAGACATTTAAAAAATAATAATACATAAAAGGTTTTCACAACATGGATTTCTAAAAAACAGGTCGGCTGTGACATATTTAATACTCTCGAATTTATACTATGCTACGTAACTATAATTTATACTATGACTATAGTATATTACATAACTGATTATGGACAATGGATTGACAATATTATTATACATGGAGACCTACTTCGTTGGTTCGCCTCATATAATGACAACAAATCGCAAGCACTTGTACTTAATGGATACAATATCTCGGCACGATTACCTATTACCTTACGAGTTTCTCAAGGGTCCTTGTTAGGACCTTTGCTCTTTAATGTTTTTGTTAATGACATAAAGAGGTGTTTTATGCACTCTAAGGTACTTTTATACGCCGATGATATGAAAGTACTTCCTGGTGAGTGGGGAGGACACATTATTGCTTAAATCAGATCTATAAAGATTTTAAGTACATAGTAGGCGTACGTTATACACGCAATGTTTTTGTTATACAAAGCAATAGTGTGATGACGGTCTAAATACAACACTTTTTTCAATCACTCTCTCTCACACACCAAGTATGACATAAGGAACATTAAAAAAAAAGGTCACACTGCATAAAAAATCAACGCCATGGATATCGATAGGCCCGACTCGAGTGCAGCAATTCTCGCTTCCCATACCTTTCCAGCGATGAGTGAATGATGGATCTATACGATGCTTGAGCATTACACGCACACTTTACATTCGACCTCTATTACAGAATGCATAAGTGGAGCGATTCCGTATTGAGTATTACAGGTATAGTAGTTAAAGTCTGGTGACGTGAAGCTACTAAAATTAAAAGCGAGTTGTCGTTATCCTACATTCCGTCCGGTAATTGAGGTAACTGGGACCGTACCTCTTCTAGGTTGGTACCAGTGCACGGAATTAACATCAGATGAACTATCTTGTTCTCTATCTACTATTAGCCATCAAACACTGTCTTGATTTCGAAAGAATAGTCAATTCTAAGTAGGTCTTGTCACATATTTGTCATTAGTCAATTCATGGCAATGTTATATTTCTTGCATCTTCTCTCTGATTCTTCTCAATCGTTGTGCCCAGTAACTGGGCGGTTATTTTCCGAGCGTTGGAGCAACACGCTCGTTCTTAATTCAAATCCATTAAAAGCGAATAGTAAAAAGTCATGTCTGTTGTATCTAGTTTCATGCCTCATAAACTGTTTTAATTAAAAAAGGGAAACAGTGCTCGGTTTTAACGATCACGTCATCCAAGTTTCTGTTTTACGAATTATACGCCGAGATAAGGTCTCTCGTGGTTAAGCCGCGGCAAAAAAGAGATTTTTTTAATGGAGATCGGCGTCAATCGAAGCGTGTGTAAAGCAGAATGCTTTATACGTCTCACAAGCTAACTATGCCTGTTCCAATTTCATCCGAATCCGCTTAGCCGATACGTGAATAATATGGCCAATCCGCTCCTGTGGGCTTTTTTCACGTTAAACGTTGAAAATCCAGACGAACAGCAAAAGAAAATCTTGAAACCCTTAATTAAAGAGTAAATATTATATGTTATCTAGTCCCAAAGTAAGCAAAGCTTAGATAACTATTAAATACACATTAAATTTGTAAATAAATTAACATTGTAGTTAAATAAACACCCAGACACTATAAAAACACCATTTTCGTCAATGTTTTCCAGTATTTGCGATTAAACCCACACTCTTTGGAGCAAGAGATCGATTCACTGTCCAGTACGCAACGGGTCGTTAAAATTCTCACGATTGACTTGTTTTAACCTTAACAGAAAATATCCTTCAAAATATCGAACATGTCGTGCTGTTTCAGCGTATTAGGAAACACATACAGTAAACCAGGCAAATTTAATGCATACATATTTTTCTTCATGTCAAGTTCCTAGTCATATAAAACGTATAAATTACTACATAGTATAAAACAAAGTCGTCCCGCTGTCAGTCTGTCAATATGTACGCATAGACTTTACAACTACGCAACGGATGCCGTTTTTTTTTTTAACTAGATAGAGTGATTCAAGAGGAAGGTTTATATGTACGGTGGTAGAGCCACGCAGCAGTCTCGGCTGTTGCACGAATGTGCAGGCTCGTCCAGGTAAGTACCACGACCTCACAGAAGACCGGCGTAGAGTGGAAGTATAATACTTTCGCGTTTCGTCTGGTGAGTGAGGTGGCTAGAGACCATTTTCAAAAGGCTGTCAACGCATCCGCAATCCTCCGGTTTAGCAGACGTCTATGGGCGGCGGTATTCACTTAACATCAGGTGAACCGTCTGCTCGCTTGGCAACTTTTCACATAAAAAAAATATAATACATTGCACCCGTACGAACCCGGATAGGTCGCAATAGTAGTATAACATTAAATAGTCAGCTCACGATAACTTTTGCGTCGCATATATTCCTATTCAATACACTAAATGTCTATATGGTTATAATATTATACATCAAATTTTATGTGAAATATGAATGAATAACTAAGCGCAATCGTTCTTAATGCCAACGATATAAAATAAATAATAACACACTTCACTAACCGATCGCTTACCGCGACAAATACTCTGAAGTGGAGTTACGGAATCTCAGGAGTCCAACGATGTTCATATTTGACTAGGTACGGCTAGCAAGAGCGGTCAGCGTGGGCGAAATATTTATTTATGGAAGCGGTACGGACGTTCTTAAAAGACTACTTGTCGAACGTGTAGGTAGATACCTGTAAGTAGCAAGCTCGTATATTGGTATTAAATTGATTTTTTATAGCAAAAGGTGACTAAGAGCAAGTAATTCACCTGACCATAAGTGATCGTCTCCATCATTTGGTTGAAGTTAAGTGCCTTAATTTAAGTAGTGAGCCCCGGTTAAATCATTTACAGTATGAAATGCAAAACAATGAATACTATTACTAGCGAAGAAGACTAGCGTTAGGTTTGCTACCATACGATACTTCACACGACTGCCTGGCCCATTCAAATACAGCTACTGCGTTAATTGTTTGGTATATTACCTTCGTACATATTTGAAAGAAAGAATGCAAATAAAATTTTTAACCAACAAACAAATACAACTAAATTTATCAAAAATAAAACAAATAAAAAAAATATTTGCAATACATAATATGGTAAACGAAACAATATCTATACATATTCAAATATAAAAGCGGTAAAATAAAAAAAAATTCAATAAATTAAACGTTAAACGAAAATAATTGATTATTCACCCTAATATCGGTAAATTAGGTCAACAGCTCAACTGCTGTGTCAGAAGTAAAAGCTTACGTTTTAGTCAAAAGATTTTCAGTGCTGACCTTTATGATAAGTGGAGTTTTATAATATGTGTAGAACAACTTTTATCCAATATATTCCAACTGTACTATATCTGGGCTAATGAGATCTTGACTTTCCTAACATGTAGTTGTTAAACCATCATCCTGACAGAAATCCCTTCACAAACTGCCGACTCCAATGGAAACGATGTCGGTTTGACTCTGACAGATGGTAATTGTATTAGCCAGCGACAAAGCGCTATCCGATAGGCACCCACGATATCGGTGCTCTAGTGGTGTTTGCGAGCAAACTTTGTGTCGGAAGACAAACGGTATTAGAACCATGCGGTTGGCAAGGTGCGTCCCTCACTGCTAGGCGAGTTCCTACCCTATGCCAATGGCAAAAGACCCAAACTTCAATTGAGCCCTTCAAAACTCCTCGCGGGGTGAGCTCAGCTTTGACTGGTTTATTAAGTGAACTATTGAAGCCATCCAAGACGCTTCTCGGGGCGTATGAACTCCAATTGAAATCTAATACATATTTGATTGAACATAAAAGATTGAATGGCTCTGTGGACTTTTAGACGTTTTCTATAGAGACTATCATATTTAACTCCTATTTATTCACACGCATGCATTAAAATTGTCCGTTCGGTCGAGAATTCCTTTAGAGATCTCCAAGCCATTCGCAGCTGTGACACCTCTTAAGGTTGTTTAGCGACTTGGAATATCATGCAAACATTTAATGCCTTGCGCGGTTTTATACGAAAAGTGAACTTCCAATATCATAACCTATGTATGCTTGTATGCTTTAACGGAAAGAACTTTGTGGATCATTTCGTTGAAAAATTTCAAACTGTGCAATGTAATTAACACCACCGAGGTTGGAATCAGATTTCGAAATGGAGAAGATCATAAAAGGGTTCACATTAATAACATGAAAAGGAGAGCACTACACGAGGAATACAATCGTCTCGTTTGTTTACGTTTTATGAAGTAAACGCACTAGCTTACTAAAGCCATTTTGGAGGACGCTTATTGTAATGCGATAAATCTATATAATCATAAATAGGTCACTGGAGAATTACCGACTGATTCACGTTTTCGATAACGTAAGTATGAATGAGGAGCGAGCCGATTGGGCGCGGGGTCGTTGACCCGTGGGCCGCGCCGCCGACGTGTGCGCTTCCACCAATTAAGCGCCCCGCAACCTGTTGCGTCTATTCGGTCACGCGGTTGGACCGGGCAGCTATCGGCTGTAAATAGGCCCTCTGCGTGCGACTATACTTTCGCGACGAGCCGCGAATTGTCGTGTCAACGAAACATTCAAACTTATGACCATGCCTGTACCTGTCGATGTCACACTTTGGCGCAGGTATCGTCGCACAGACAATTCGTAAGAGTCGGAATGTGACCAAGCATGAAAGCGAATGAATTCTCACAGCCGAATGGAATCTCGCTAGTGACTGTTGACGCGGTCGTCGTGGGAAACGTGATTTGTCGGTATGAGGCAAACTCTCGGCCGGGCGCTGCTTACGCGATCGTCGGTGACGTCACGCGTGACGTCACGACATATCGAGATTATAAATAGCGGCGAGTCCGCGACTACCGTACTGTTTGCAACACACGTGGCCGACATCGACGCGTGCTTTCCAACGAGAACTTTGGAGGTCAAGTGTAGTCGGCTTATTTATATATACGGCGCTGGCTCCTGCGGGGGCGGTCATTAACTGGGTCGCGGGGGCAAAGACCCCGTCCACCCGCCGGGGAGGCCGGGGTTTCGCTTTCCCGACGCACGGCTCTCGTCGGATTTCCTCGGCTTTCCCCGGCTTCTGCGAAATGCGTCGCTTGTTCGAGGAACTCGGAAACCTTTGCCTTTCACTCTTCGACTTCACCCCGAGGGGATTTGCTTTGGCCTCGGGCGGTAGTACGGCGACAGGCCAGGCCGTTGTTTATAGCGTTTCAAGGTTTATTGGAGTGTTTTTGGTGCTAAATTGATGTGTTTTTGGTGCGAAAATGCCGATTATGCGTACAGTCTTGCGTTGAAGGAAGAATAATAAAAGTCATTATAGATAAGCCAGACTCAGCACAGAAATGGGATAGTATTTTTGTGTTCTTTTTAGATTATTAGTTATATTGTTTGTAAACGTTACGCTTGTTTACGCTTTAAATACTGA
This sequence comes from Iphiclides podalirius, assembly GCA_933534255.1. Classification (NCBI taxonomy): domain Eukaryota; kingdom Metazoa; phylum Arthropoda; class Insecta; order Lepidoptera; family Papilionidae; genus Iphiclides; species Iphiclides podalirius. Next base: position 15,084,605 of record OW152815.1, on the reverse strand, counting down.
AGATGGGTATTATTTTGACCTGGTGCGTACGCTAATAGGGATGCTAAATGAAACCACAGCGTCGTGTTAACGGTTCGCCCCTGCCAATCTAATTTACTGGGTATCGGATGACGAATATTTGGAAATTGCTTTGCTTTAGGTACTATGCCTTATGTACAAACATAGTATGATCTAAATCGACCGTAGCGCCCCCTAGTTACAACAATATAAACTGATACATAAGCACTTTGAATTATAGTGAATCGTAAACACAGGGTGATGGTCAGGTCGGCGATACAACTCAGGTGTTAACTATCGCTGCTCATGGCATATCATCGATAACGTTCTTGGACTTGCAAACGCTTTGCCAATCTTTACGAAGCTGAACGTCTTTTGTCTCACTCATTTCAATAAATGCAAAAGTGTAAACTCGCTGGTCTTCTGTGAGGTCGTGGTTATACAGTATTATTATGCAGTGTAAGCAATTAAAATGTGTACCGGCTTTTAGGGTCCAACTGCGTTAACAATATTATACGTCACTTAGTTATGGAAATCAGCGTTTCGATGATCCCCGCGCGACATCGTCATCGCAACTGCGGCGAATCTGTATCGCACAACCTGTCTGATAATCAAAATTTAATCTTATGCCCTCGCTTTAAAGTAAATTTTGCAAAGCTTGCTAAATAGCCCTTGCTAGCGGAGCTTTGCGTATAGTGGCGGGGATTTAAAACTTAACACCTTGACTTAGGGTGCATTTCGAAACGTCCTGAGCCGTGGACGGCCTCAAGCCGGCTTGAGTTATAACTTGTAAACAAAAGAATACATATACATAATATTTCATAGCTGCTTTATTTGGAGTAGTACGCAATCCGGTCAGGCTGCACCATACGTAATACCCACGTGTTATGAAAACAACAGACAATATCGTATTATATATATATATATATATATATATATATATATATATATATATATATATATATATATATAGAGATATATATATATATATATATATATATAATACATATATATATATATATATATATATATATATATATATAAGAAACGAATAAACGATAGCACGGCTTGTTGTTCGACACCTAAGATAGACCACACAGCATAATTGAAAGACGTAAAATAAAATGTCTGTTTTTAACTTTCTCATTTACCAATTTTTATCCAAAACGGTCCACATGTGCCCGTAACGTGGACATTTTAAA